>WOAB01000301.1:0-600000 GCA_027886185.1 Rheum nobile | reverse complement strand
TGGAATCTACGAGGTCGACTACAACTCCTCTGATTCAGATAATAATCAACCACATCAATGCTGCAATGTCATCACTAAAACCGATAGAGATGAAGCTCTTTTCGAGCTTGTTAATCAAATTCGTGATCCACAAGTTAAACATGAATATTTCATGAAACTCAATGATCTCATATTTAAAGAACAAAGAACCACTTTCAACGAGCCTTTTAACATTTCTAAACTCTTTGAGAACATACCCTCTTCTAGCCTTTTCGGCTCACCTGTTACAACCAAAGACCTTCAGTCATAAGTCAATAAACTCAAAAAGGAAATTAGAGATCTTCAAGAGTATGTCAGGCTTAAAGATCCTATAGATCTAGAGATCGAAACTAGACTCGCTATACTTGAATCTAAGTGTAATATCCCTCAATTTTTAGTAAGGGTATTTGAGTAATTTTTCCCATCCTTCATTCAATTAATTATTTCGCTTTCAGTGGAGTTTGGATTTTCAGTAATATCCATGATCTCCGAAATAATTCCCTGAGTGGTATAAAATACATTCGATGTATTTTCGGGACTTAGAATATTTGTTTGGATACAAACATATAATTTCCGGGGTTTAAAACCCATACCGAATCTTATCCCTGTAATCTTATCCCCCGTCAACCACTTGCCCCACTTGTTGTTTTGGCCGATTCCCTGCAGAGGGAGTTGTCGGAGCTTGCCCCCTCTTTGAGCTCTCCACTTGTGCTGGTCGGGGCTCCTCCTGGGGCTTTATAAGGAGTTCGCTGGAGAGCTAAGCGGAAGCACTCCCGTCTCCCGCTTCACCTCTCTCTCCCGCCTGCGAACCACCGGCGAAGACATCGTCCGAGCTTCGCCTCTTCCTCCGCCGTGCTGCTGGTGGCCGCTGCTTCTTTAACCCCGGCGTGAAGACACCGGCAAAGACCCCAGCGTCAAGCCGCCATGGGTGATGGTGAAGCCGGTGCTGCTGCCATCGTTGAGCACATCGGTGTTCCTTCCCGGCGTGACTTCGGCTTCACCCCCGCCAAGCTTGTCGTGGGCTGGTTCGAGGTGGTGGTCGAGACCCTTGTTTGAGGTGGTGGTCAGGGCCCTAGAGCTATATAAGAGCTCGACCGGATCGGACGTCCCTTGCTCGGATCGTCTCCCCTGTTTCGACCTCCTCCCGCCGGCGACGAAGAGCTCGCCCTCCCTTGCTTCGCCGTCGCGTGTGCTGGTGCCGAACCCCGCCGCTGCTCCTCCTTGCCGCCGCCTGCTCCACGGCGTCGTCGAACCTCCCCAGCCGAGCTTCCCTGCTTGTGTTGTTGTTGTTGCAGTCGGGAAGAAGATGGGTTGAAGATGGGTGAACAGTGACGAGGAAGTGGGTCCTCCGTGTTGTTTTGTTCTGTTGGGCCGAAGGCCCATTAAGCTTTCAGTCCAGCTTTAACCCGAATTTATTCGAGCGGTATAATTTTGATCCCCTTTCGTCAGTATTTTTCTTTAGGATAATTTAATAAATATTTTTATGATTTAATATCATAAAAAGTTTATTAAATATAATTCCTTAAATTCGTCCAGTCAAATTAATTGATAGATAATTAATTTGTCAGTTAGAACGTGATCTGTTGGGTCGCGTATGGACTCGTACTCTGCTAGGAATATTCTGAAGCTTAAGCCATATCCTCAGAAAGGATATCTTCAATAGTCGTCTCGTCTAGATTCATCGCCGAATCTACTCCAGGCAAGTGGCGGTTCGCTCTTGCTCATCATTCCATACTTCAATTAATTATCAATTGTTTTGTTGTTAATTAATTTGGGATGATTTATTGTTTATGTTGGGAATAGTTTTGTTAAAAGGATAAAATGATTAAAAGATGATATTAATAGGTTATATTTCTGCTAGAATCAACGCTATTATATATATGTGATTAGTATATGATATTATACTAGGTTGTATATCTGCTAGAACGACGCTAGTATAGATATATGTTTATGATGTTGGCCATATTGGCTTTGATGTGGATTATTATTGTGATGAACAGTTAGTTAGCACGAGTATTCGTAGGAGCGCTTGGTCCTTGCGAGGTCCATTCGTTTCTTTATAACTGGCATATAACAGGGCGATCAAGACCCTATGCCAAACTTCTGGTCATGACCAACCGTGATGTGGATTTAGGTTTGGACCCTATGAGGTCCATTCCTTCGATATATGTCCCTCATGACGAAACATATATCTAAAAGCTTATAACGTGATGTGTGTGTTTTGGAATTAAATAAGATAAGTGTCGTTGTCGCACATAATTAATATACCTTGGACGAGTAGTGCAGCTAGGAAAGCTTGTCTTAACTTTTAGTCGCTCGAATGCGATACTGTGATTCTGTGATTGTGTGTAATTAATTAATGTTCCCCAACATTTGTCATATTTCCGATAAGGCTCATTTCATTTGGAGTCTTCTTTTGGGATTGATTGATGTGAGACTCGGTCTCCAGAATCTTCTCTTGATCATGCATTTTCATGTATTCCAGTAGGAGTATGATGGTTGACTATCGTCATCGGTTATTATTCGAGAAGCGATGAGTCTAACCTAATACGACCGCTTCGAACCACTCTGCTTTATTCCCTTGCATGGTTGGCTGGTGTCATCTGTTCGATTCGGCACATCAGGTATGTTGCTATTCCGTGAAGGCTAGAACGACTATGAAGATGAACGGTGGTTTTTGGATGTTTTTATTGTTTTTAATCAGGTTAAGATCCTTGGGCAGGTGATCACTACGATCACAACCCTTTTCGTAATATTTTAAAGACTTCCGTTGTAATCTATTTACTCTGTTATTTGTTAAATTCTGTATTACGACTTTCGCTGTCTTTTGTTTAAACTCTGTATGTTGTCCTATTCGGGATTGGGATGTAATCCCGGGACTCAAGTTTTGATTGAATATTATTATGATTTTGTATCATATGTGTTTCATGATTATATTTAAACGGTAAAGCCTGGGGTGACTTCGGTGAGGAAAACCGAGGTCACTGGCGATAATACATTTCCAAATGGGTTACGATTTGGGGGTGTTACACCAAGATAGACCCAAGTAGCAGTTCTAGCAGCAAATCTACTCATAGATCTCGGAGTAGTTCCAAATCTACTTCCAAAAGCAGTCAAGCAGACCCCTTTCCTGCCAAAGACGATCTATTTCTTACAGTTCTAAACAAAATGAACTTTCAGAAATGGAATTGCCCTGTTAAGATTAAAATTGCCAATGAAGTTTTCAACACTATCGCTCTCATAGACAGTGGAGCTGACCTCAATTGCATCAGAGAAGGATTAGTTCCTTCAATCCATTTTAAAAAGACTAATGAAAGATTACACAATGCCAGTGGAGTCCGTATGCAATTAAACTTTAAAATTCCAGAAGCGTCTGTCTGTAATAATGGATGGTGCCTCCTGAATTCTTTTGTTTTAGTCAAAGATCTATCCCAAGATGTTATTATGGGATCTCCTTTCCTCACCCAAATCTATTCGTTCACCGTTGACCATAACGGCATTCATGCAGACATCATTGGCAAAAAATTAGATTTCAACTTTCTTGATCCCATCAAAAGCAGAGATCTTGACATCCTCCAGTCCGTCTCCATCAAAAGACAATTAAATCTCATTGATCACAAAAGGACTTTTATGAAAGATCTGACCGATGAAATTGCTTTCTTAAAAATTGAAGAAAAACTTCAAAGTCCTTATCTGCAAACCAAAATCCTTGATCTTGACAAACTTTTCAAAACCCAGGTATGTTCCGACATCCCTAATGCATTTTGGGATCGAAAGAAACATCAAGTCTCTCTTCCCTATGAAAAGACCTTTAGCGAAAGAGACATTCCTACCAAAGCCAGACCCATTCAAATGAATAAAGAACTATTAGAAGTCTGTAAAAAGGAAATAGACTCTTTATTAACCAAGCAGTTAATAAGAAAGTCTCAGTCCCCTTGGAGCTGTGCAGCCTTCTATGTTATGAATGCAGCAGAGAAAGAAAGAGGGGTTCCCAGGTTGGTAATCAACTATAAACCCCTCAATAACGTCTTGCATCAGGTATCCAATCCCTAACAAAAGAGATCTACTTAATAGACTATTCGAAGCAAAAGTATTCTCTAAATTTGACATGAAAAGCGGTTACTGGCAGATCCAGATAGCCAAAGAAGACAAATATAAAACCGCATTCACCGTCCCTTTTGGCCACTACGAATGGAATGTTATGCCTTTCGGCCTTAAGAACGTCCCTTTAGAGTATCAAAGAATCATGAATGATATTCTCAATCCTTACTCTGACTTCCTCATTGTCTACATTGATGACGTGCTTATCTTTTCAAAAACCTTAGATGAGCATTTCAAACATTTAAACATTTTTCTATATACCATCAGAAAAAATGGTTTAGTTTTATCAGCCACCAAGATGAAACTATTTCAAATCAAAGTCAGGTTTCTTGGTCATGATATTTATCAGCTGACTATTAAACCTATTCACAGAAGCGTTGAATTTGCTGACAAATTCTCAGATGAAATTAAAGACAAAACCCAGCTTCAAAGGTTTCTTGGATGTCTTAACTACATCTCTGATTTCTTTCTTGGTCTTAGACAACTTTGCATACCTTTGTTTCTTAGACTTAAGAAGAATCCTCCTCCCTGGGGTATTAAGCAAACTGAAGCCGGCCGTATCATTAAGAAAGAGGTTAAAACCCTCCCTTGCATTGGTATCCCTCAACCCAAGGCATTTATGATTGTAGAAACAGATGTCTCTGATATAGGTTTCGGTAGCATTCTAAAACAAAGATTAGAGTCTAGCAGTCCTGAGCAACTAGTTAGATATTACTCTGGTTGTTGGACTGGCCCCCAAAAGAACTATAGCACAGTAAAGAAAGAAATCATTTCCATTGTTGCTTGCATTTCTAAATTTCAGGATGATTTGTACAATAAAACATTTCTTCTCATAGTCGATTGCAAATCCGCCAAAGAAATCCTGCAGAAAGATGTTCAAAACATTGTTTCCAAAAAAATTTTTGCCAGATGGCAGGCAATCATTTCAGTTTTCGATTTTGAAATAGAATTCATTAAAGGAGAGAAAAATTTCTTACCTGATTTCCTTACTAGAGAATTTTTACAGGGTAAACCAGCAAATTAAGGATTTTCAAATGGCTCATTTCCCGCATTTCTTAGTCTTTCAAAACCTCAAAAGACATTGCTATAATTTTTATGGTGTTCCTTCGAGTCAAAAGGATTTCAATAACATTTTAGCAACCTCCTATGATTCTGAAGATGCAAAAACACTTGACCTTCACATTGCAAGGATGACACTCCTCAGAAAGCAAAACGCATCAAATAGATTGATTGCTTCTCAGGTAAAATTCTTATCCTTCCCTTTCTAACCATGTTATTTGCATTTTCAGAAATGGCGGGGAGAGGAAACTCCTCTCGGAAGCAAACCCCAGCAGACTACCTCCCTCCAAAGAAGACTGGCGATTTAGTACCAGTACAAAACCAGTTCCAGAGTCTATCACAATATCCTACCCTCTCAAAGGCCTCAAGCCCAAATACCCCACAGAAAAAAGAGTCAAAGTCCAAAGTTTTTTCATAAATATGTCATTAAACAATCTCCATTTGAGGAACTATGTTTAACTAAAGAACTAGTGACTCATGAACCCAAAGAGTTCGAGCCTTTCATCAAGAGTCTCTTCTCTCAAGACTTTCAATGGTTCCCTACTGAACCAGCTAAAACACAAAAATTCTACGAGTTCATTTTGGTAGATTCTCATTCTGCAGAAATCTCTCATACCAAAGATCTCAATCTTATACTTTTTTCTAAGTGTAAGATCCTCAAAGTAATCTCCAGAGACCAATGGGGTGATCCCACTGCAAACAAGCAATTCTCTATTCCCTTTTACCCAAAGGGATACTCCTACTATGACTATCGCTTGGCATGGTCAAAAGCATTTTTAATCAGACCCTTTAACCACTCATGGTTTTTTCTTTTTTTGCAAAGACTGTCCAAACCAAATACCAATCTGGTTTTACTCCTGGTGGAACCTCTTTGGTCCTGTCCCTGAAATTTACCCTGAACTAGTTAAGTTAGCCCTTGACTACTTTTGCAAACACTGTTTCTGGCCGGAGTACATTAAACCAGTCCAATTCCACAAAAATACTGGTGTCGCTTGTATCTTTTGTTGGATTTACGATCTCCGACAGATCCTTCCTACACCACTCCCATTATCCCTCTGTAGACTTTACAAAGTCAGATGGTGGGAGAAATTTGACTTAGACCTAGTCTCCCTTGATAAGATCAAAACCCTTATCCAGTCCAAAAGAACCTCTCAAACTCCTCAAAATACCCAAACAATCCATCCCACAGGTATTCCAGTGGCATCTTCTTCTCAAACGCCACCATTAACTGCAGCCCAGCAGAAAGAGTGGGAAGAATTTCAAAATTGGAAAAAATATCAAGAAAGTATGGCAGTCCAGTCAAGTGCAACCCAATCAAGCAATGGCCAAGTCAAGACCATTATGACTATCGCTTGGCCTGGTCAAAAGCATTTTTAATCAGACCCTTTAATCACTCATGGTTTTTCTTTTTTTGCAAAGACTGTCCAAACCAAATACCAATATGGTTTTACTCCTGGTGGAACCTCTTTGGTTCTGTCCCTGAAATTTACCCTGAACCAGTTAAGTTAGCCCTTGACTACTTTTGCAAACATTGTTTCTGGCCGGAGTACATTAAACCAGTCCAATTCCACAAAAATATTGGTGTCGCTTGGATCTTTTGTTGGATTTACGATCTCCGACAGATCCTTCCTACACCACTCCCATTATCCCTCTGTAGACTTTACAAAGTCAGATGGTGGGAGAAATTTGACTTAGACCTAGTCTCCCTTGATAAGATCAAAACCCTTATCCAGTCCAAAAGAACCTCCCAAACTCCTCAAAATACCCAAACAATCCATCCCACAGGTATTCCAGTGGCATCTTCTTCTCAGACGCCACCATTAACTGCAGCCCAGCAGAAAGAGTGGGAAGAATTTCAAAATTGGAAAAAATATCAAGAAAGTATGGCAGTCCAGTCAAGTGCAGCCCAATCAAGCAATGTCCAAGTCAAGACCATTATAATCAAAGATGTTCAGCCCAAATCTGCTAAAAACAAATCATGGGCTGACAAAGTCCAAGAAGACGAACTGGAAGCCCAAAACAGTTCATCCAATCAAGACTACAACGAGGATTTTGACCCTTATGATCAATTTGCTCAAGATCCTTACGCTTAACAATCCATATCAAAATGGTGGCCCAAGATCTATTCAAGTCCAACAAGAAGTCTTTGGCCCAGTCCAGCAAAACAGTCTTCATCAAATTATCTCTGAGACCATTGAGATAATAACGCCCATATTAGCAAAATCAGATGTCGGCACAAGCAATCAGTGAGTCCAATTCACTTTCAGCAAAAGTTTATGGCCGACAAAGACTTTCAACAAAAGTAGAAGATTACAAAAGTCTTTTCTGCAAAAGCTTATGGCCGACAAAGACTATTAGCAAAAACAGAAGACTCCAAATCTTCTTTCCAGCAATTGTAAATCCCACTTGTTTTTAACTGTATACATGAATAGTGATACGACTTCTAAACAGAGGATCTCAAATAGTCACTTTTCATTTTCCTTAAATAGCAAAGCCTCTCAGTCTGTTGAGGGCACGCTTATTCAGAATCAATTTTCTCTTTCTCTTGTATTCTGCCTCCTTGAAGCCCGATCAGAGAACAAGATCAGGTTTCAATCTATCTTTATAGTTTTTCTTATCTATGTAAATAGTCCAAGTATGTATATATTTTCTAATTGAACACTGTTTTCAATCTATCTTTATAGTTTTTCTGATGCTGAAATTATATACTTATTTTATTTATGTATGTTCGGTAAACAATACTCATCAATGCTTAAAATTATAAAAAAATTACCAAAAAATCCTTATTTTAAAATTTTTCTTTCAAAATCATGTGATGTGCACATGAGGCTGCCAAACACCCACATGAGATATCAACCTTCATCATGATAATCCTCTCCATTGATTCACACTCGGATGATCTAAACCAAAATATGTAGCACATGAACCAACCAAATCAAATGAGTCTCTGAAATTGAAACAAATGGTAGCTATTACATATAAATAACTCATTCTTCACATGTCACATTATATTATTTGATTCATATTGCAGTAAAACCCCAGCCACCTAGAAACTATAACAGAGCATAAAAATGTTAAAAAAGGCAACCTCAAGTAATCAACAAGAGGACAATGAATGAAGCAACGTTTCATGAATAGTATCAGTAGCATCAGATTTAGGTGATTATCATCCAGATTGCTCTAAAGAACGCAACACAGTGGTTCTCCTGGTGCCAAGAGATCCAGCAAAGAACAGGGGAACAACTCACTCAGCTGGTTTAACAACATCTGCTATTCAGATGCCGAAAGAGTGTGGAGGAAAGAGCTCCTCTGAACAAGCCAGATTGAAGGAGGTTCGTAATTCAGATATGTCTTCTAATGTTCCTCATACCTGCCCCTTACCTACGAAAGAGAACACGAAGAAGAAACCAGAGATGGGAGAGTCTCGTTCCACAAACATGCTGCCTGTCAATGTTTCATCTCAAAAGTTGAATAGTCCATCAAGAAGCAGAAATATTGAAGAGAAGCCGTCAATTGTGGTGCTTAAGAGTTCAACCACAGCTCATATGTCTGGTGAGTTGGACAACAAAACTGGCTCACAACCCACCGTTAAAGTAAGGCACCCTTCACCTATTCGTAGATTGGGTTCTGCCATGGGAAACATTATAAAAAAACCCTAGAAAATGGACTTCCCGTTCTTTCTCCGACTATTAGGAAGTGAACTTTTGGGAACTGGAACTCTAGTTCCCTACCTAGTTCCCTTCCTCAGTTTTTCTAGTTTTGACGATGATAAACACTTTGCTACTAATAGTTCCACATGTGTAGTTGAGCAGGGAACTCAGGTTCGAGAAAAGAAGAACGTAGACCAAAAAGTCAGTTTTGGGAACTGGCATGGGAACCGAAGTATGCAGAGGCCGCGCTTATATGGAAAGCGATTTAAAGAAGCGGCGACTGATCGTTTTAGGATAGATTTTTATCTTAGAGAGAGAAGATAAAAGATATCCTTGTTTCCATATATTTAGGAGATTATTTGAATATCTTTTATGAAAGCAAAATATGTAAAATCGGAAAAGATATTATTTGGTAACAAATATTATCTTTTTTTATTTCTTTTGGTTATTTTACTTGTGCAAATCATCCAGCTGTAGATATCATTCTACATGGACGAAATGTATAAGTAAAGTAATTGAAACTCTCTCATCTCTATCAATTCAACGCATTCATCCAGAGTTGATCGAAAAAGAAAAACCGTGCTTGTTCTTGTGAGAAGAACGGTGTAAGTTGCTTGCTTGTTTGTGTGCTTGATTAGGTCGAACTAGGTAGAGAGTCTTTAGTGTGTCTAAGACTTTAAGCTGTGTGTTCTATTCTAGTTGATTGTAATCGAAGAATTAATACAAGAAGTAGACTTTGAAATCCTCTTGCAAGAGAGGTAGTGAGTTTTATCATGGATAACTAGTTGGTTATCAAAGGTTCCCACTCTAAGGAACTTGTCTTGAATCTGCTACTGTTTACTTATTCCGCTGCTTAGGAAACTGGACTCCCAGTTCCCTCGATAACTAACAAGTACGATCCTACACCGACTGGTGGCTAACCCTGTCAGATTCCAACTTCATTTCTAACCTTTACGTCTCTTCCCAAAAACCCTAGAAAATTGGGGGCTTCTCGATTGCTCGACTTCTTCGGTGACGGAGGAGAAAATTAGGGCTTCTCGAGGAGGAGGCGAGCTAGAGGTAGCAAAGCTTAAGGTTCCGGTGCCGAAGGTGAGCTCATCGGGGCAGAGAGGAAGAAGAAGGACGGGCGTGAGTTGAAGTCGAAGGCGAGATGTCGGGGCAAAGAGCAAGATGAATTTCAACTCTAGAAGAAGATCGAGCAGAAGTCGAAGGCGAGATGTCGGGGGCAGCTGATGGAAAAATCTCAAAGTTGGATCTGATAAGTACCCAAAAGTATAGGTGTCTATCTTTTTTTTTGCAATTTTTGAGTAAGAAAAAGCATGTAGAAGTACATAAAAGCATCCATGAGCTTGAACTACCGGACAAACCAGTAACTACTCATTTTTGGAAAACAAAAGTATGAGAAAGGAAAAAAAGTACATTTAAGTAGAAATAGGTGTTTTATCGAACGGACTCTCAGGGATTTTCATAAATTTTTTATTTTTTCTATATAAACGTTATATATAATTATAAAAATGAAAATATTTATTTTTCACCGAAATTCAAAGAGATAGTCTATGAAATTTTCTAAATTTTAGTGATTTTTAAAATTATCTCATTTTTCTGTATAAACGTCACAGATCATTATAAAAATGAAAATAATATTTTTCATCAAAATCCAAAGGGGATAGTCCATGAAATTCTCCAAATTTTACTGATTTTTATAATTATCTCATTTTTCGGTATAAACATCACCGATCATTATAAAAATGAAAAATATTTATTTCTCACCGAAATCCAAATGGGATATAGTCCATGAAATTCTCCAAATTTTAGTGATTTTCATAGATTTCTCATTTTTTCTATATAAACGTCACATATGATTATAAAAATAAAAATATTTATTTTTCACCAAAATCCAAAGGGGGATAGTCCATGAAATTTTCCAAATTTTAGTCATTTTTATAGATTTCTCATTTTTTCTATATAAACGTCACATATGATTATAAAAATGAAAATATTTATTTTTCACCGAAATCCAAAGGGGAGAGTCCATGAAATTCTCCAAAATTTACAGATTTTAAAAATTATCTCATTTTTCAATATAAACATCACCGATCATTATAAAATGAAAATATTTATTTTCCACCGAAATCCAAAAGGGAGTCCATGAAATTCTCAAAATTTTAGTGATTTTCCAAATTATCTCACTTTTTCTATGTAAACATCACCGATCATTACAAAAATTAAAGTAATTATTTTCACCCAAATCCAAAGGGGATAGTCCATGAAATTCTCCAAATTTTAATGATTTTCATAGATTTCTCATTTTTTCTATATTAACGTCACATATGATTATAAAAATGAAAATATTTATTTTTCACCGAAATCCAAAGGGGATAGTCCATTAAATTCTCCAAAATTTAGTGATTTTAAAAATTATCTCATTTTTCAATATAAACGTCAATACGTCATCGATCATTATAAAAATGAAAATATTTATTTTTCACCGAAATCCAAAGGGGATAGTCCATGAAATTCTCCAAATTTTAGTCATTTTTATAGATTTCTCATTTTTTCTATATAAACGTCAAATATGATTATAAAAATAAAAATAATTATTTTTCACCGAAATCCAAAGGGGATAGTCCATGAAGATTTCCAAATTTTAGTGATTTTAAAAATTATCTCATTTTTCAATATAAACGTCACCGATCATTATAAAAATGAAAATATTTATTTTTCACCGAAATCCAAAATGTATAGTCCATGAAATTCTCAAAATTTAGTGATTTTCCAAATTATCTCACTTTTTCTATGTAAACATCACCGATCATTACAAAAATTAAAGTAATTATTTTCACCGAAATCCAAAGGGGATGTCCATAAAATTCTCCAAATTATAGTGATTTTCATAGATTTCTCATTTTTTATATATTAACGTCACATATGATTATAAAAATGAAAGATTATTTATTTTTCACAAAAATCCAAAAGCAATAGTCCATTAAATTCTCCAAATTTTAGTGATTTTCATAGATTTCTCATTTTTTCTATAAAAACGTCACATATGATTATAAAAATAAAAATATTTATTTTTCAACGAAATCCAAATTAGATAGTCCATGAAATTCTCAAAATTTTAGTGATTTTCATAGATTTCTCATTTTTTCTATAAAAACATCACATATGATTATAAAAATGAAAATATTTATATTTTATCGAAATCCAAAGGAGATAGTCCATGAAATTCTCCAAATTGTAGTGATTTTCATAAATATCTCATTTTTTCTATATAAACGTCACATATGATTATAAAAATGAAAATATTTATTTTTCACTGAAATCCAAAGGGGGATAGTCCATGAAATTCTAAAAATTTTAGTGATTTTCATTGATTTCTCATTTTTTCTATATAAACGTCACATATGATTATAAAAATGAAAATATTTATTTTTCACTGAAATCCAAAGGGGATAGTCCATGAAATTCTCCAAATTTTAGTGATTTTCATAGATTTCTCATTTTTTCTATAAAAACGTCACATATGGTTATAAAAATAAAAATATTTATTTTTCACCGAAATCCAAAGGAGATAATCCATGAAATTCTCCAAATTTTAGTAATTTTCATAGATTTCTCATTTTTTCTATATAAACGTCACATATGATTATAAAAATGAAAATATTTATTTTTTACCGAAATCCAAATGAGATATTTCATGAAATTCTTCAAATTTTAGTGATTTTCATAGATTTCTCATTTTTTCTATATAAACCTCACATATGATTATAAAATTAAAAAATATTTATTTTTCACCGAAATCCAAAGAGGGATAGCCCATGAAGTTCGTCAAAAAATAGTGATTTTAAAAATAATCTCATTTTTCTATATAAACGTCACCGATCATTATAAAAATGAAAATATATTTTTTTTTCATCGAAATCCAAAGGGGATAGTTCATAAAATTCTCCAAATTTTAGTGATTTTAAAAATAATCTCACTTTTCGATATAAACGTCACCGATCATTAAAAAAATGAAAATATTTATTTTTCACCGAAATCGAAAGGGGTGAGTCCATGAAATTCTCAAAATTTTAGTGATTTTCATAGATTTCTCGTTTTTTCTATAAAAACGTCACATATGATCATAAAAATGAAAATATTTATTTTTCACCGAAATCCAAATGAGATATTCCATGAAATTATCCAAATTTTAGTGATTTTCATAGATTTCTCATTTTTTCTATATAAACGTCACATATGATTATAAAAATGAAAATATTTATTTTTCACCGAAATCCAAATGAGATATTCCATGAAATTCTCAAAATTTTAGTGATTTTCATAGATTTCTCATTTTTTCTATATAAACCTCACATATGATTATAAAATTGAAAAATATTTATTTTTCACCGAAATCCAAAGGGGGATAGCCCATGAAGTTCTTCAAAAAATAGTGATTTTAAAAATAATCTCATTTTTCTATATAAACGTCACCGATCACTATAAAAATGAAAATATATATTTTTTTCATCGAAATCCAAAGGGGATAGTTCATAAAATTCTCCAAATTTTAGTGATTTTAAAAATAATCTCACTTTTCGATATAAACGTCATCGATCATTAAAAAAATGAAAATATTTATTTTTCACCGAAATCGAAAGGGGTGAGTCCATGAAATTCTCAAAATTTTAGTGATTTTCATAGATTTCTCATTTTTTCTATAAAAACGTCACATATGATTATAAAAATGAAAATATTTATTTTTCACCGAAATCCAAATGAGATATTCCATGAAATTCTCCAAATTTTAGTGATTTTCATAGATTTCTCATTTTTTCTATAAAAACGTCATATTTGATTATAAAAATGAAAATATTTATTTTTCACCGAAATCCAAATGAGATATTCCATGAAATTCTCCAAATTTTAGTAATTTTCATAGATTTCTCATTTTTTTTTTCTATAACAACGTCACATATGATTATAAAAATGAAAATATTTATATTTTACCGAAATCCAAAGAAGATAGTCCATGAAATTCTCCAAAATTTAGTGATTTTCATAGATTTCTCATTTTTTCTATATAAACGTCACATATGATTATAAAAATGAAAATATTTATTTTTCATTGAAATCCAAATGGGATAGTCCATGAAATTCTAAAAAAATTAGTGATTTTCATAGATTTCTCATTTTTTCTATATAAACATCACATAAGATTATAAAAATGAAAAATTATTTATTTTTTACCGAAATCCAAAGGGGATAGCCCATGAAATTCTCCAAATTTTAGTGACTTTCATAGATTTCTCATTTTTTCAATAAAAACGTCACATATGATTATAAAAATGAAAATATTTATTTTTCATCGAAATTCTAAGGGGTGAGTCCATGAAATTCTCCAAAATTTTACTAATTTTCATAGATTTCTCATTTTTTCTATATAAACGTCACATATGATTATAAAAATGAAAATATTTATTTTTCACCAAAATCCAAATGAGATATTCCATTAAATTCTCCAAATTTTAGTGATTTTCATAGATTTCTCATTTTTTCTATAAAAACGTCACATATGATTATAAAAATGAAAATATTTATATTTTACCGAAATCCAAAGGAGATAGTCCATGAAATTCTCCAAATTGTAGTGATTTTCATAGATATCTCATTTTTTTTATATAAACGTCACATATGATTATAAAAATGAAAATATTTATTTTTCACTGAAATCCAAAGGATATAAAAATGAAAATATGATTTTCATAGATTTCTCATTTTTTCTATATAAACGTCACATATGATTATAAAAATAAAAATATTTATTTTTCACCGAAATCCAAATGAGATATTCCATGAAATTCTCCAAATTTTAGTGATTTTCATAGATTTCTCATTTTTTCTATATAAACCTCACATATGATTATAAAATTGAAAAATATTTATTTTTCACCGAAATCCAAATGAGATATTCCATGAAATTCTCCAAATTTTAGTGATTTTCATAGATTTCTCATTTTTTTTATATAAACGTCACATATGATTATAAAAATGAAAATATTTATTTTTCACTGAAATCCAAAGGATATAAAAATGAAAATATGATTTTCATAGATTTCTCATTTTTTCTATATAAACGTCACATATGATTATAAAAATGAAAATATTTATTTTTCACCGAAATCCAAATGAGATATTCCATGAAATTCTCCAAATTTTAGTGATTTTCATAGATTTCTCATTTTTTCTATATAAACCTCACATATGATTATAAAATTGAAAAATATTTATTTTTCACCGAAATCCAAAGGTGGATAGCCCATGAAGTTCTTCAAAAAATAGTGATTTTAAAAATAATCTCATTTTTCTATATAAACGTCACCGATCATTATAAAAATGAAAATATATATTTTTTTCATCGAAATCCAAAGGGGATAGTTCATAAAATTCTCCAAATTTTAGTGATTTTAAAAATAATCTCACTTTTCGATATAAACGTCACCGATCATTAAAAAAATGAAAATATTTATTTTTCACCGAAATCGAAAGGGGTGAGTCCATGAAATTCTCAAAATTTTAGTGATTTTCATAGATTTCTCGTTTTTTCTATAAAAACGTCACATATGATTATAAAAATAAAAATATTTATTTTTCACCGAAATCCAAATGAGATATTCCATGAAATTCTCCAAATTTTAGTGATTTTCATAGATTTCTCATTTTTTCTATAAAAACGTCACATTTGATTATAAAAATGAAAATATTTATTTTTCACCGAAATCCAAATGAGATATTCCATGAAATTCTCCAAATTTTAGTGATTTTCATAGATTTCTCATTTTTTCTATAAAAACGTCACATATGATTATAAAAATAAAAATATTTATATTTTACCGAAATCCAAAGAAGATAGACCATGAAATTCTCCAAATTTTAGTGATTTTCATAGATTTTTCATTTTTTCTATATAAACGTCACATATGATTATAAAAATGAAAATATTTATTTTTCAATGAAATCCAAATGGGATAGTCCATGAAATTCTAAAAATTTTAGTGATTTTCATAGATTTCTCATTTTTTCTATATAAAAATCACATAAGATTATAAAAATGAAAAATATTTATTTTTCACCGAAATCCAAAGGGGATAGCCCATGAAATTCTCCAAATTTTAGTGACTTTCATAGATTTCTCATTTTTTCTATAAAAACGTCACATATGATTATAAAAATGAAAATATTTATTTTTCATCGAAATTCTAAGGGGTGAGTCCATGAAATTCTCCAAAATTTTAGTCATTTTCATAGATTTCTCATTTTTTCCATATAAACGTCACATATGATTATAAAAATGAAAATATTTATTTTTCACCAAAATCCAAATGAGATATTCCATTAAATTCTCCAAATTTTAGTGATTTTCATAGATTTCTCATTTTTTCTATAAAAACAACACATATGATTATAATAATGAAATTATTTATATTTTACCGAAATCCAAAGGAGATAGTCCATGAAATTCTCCAAATTGTAGTGATTTTCATAGATATCTCATTTTTTTTATAAACGTCACATATGATTATAAAAATGAAAATATTTATTTTTCACTGAAATCCAAAGGAGATAGTCCATGAAATTTTCAAAATTTTAGTAATTTTCATAGATTTCTCATTTTTTCTATATAAACGTCACATATGATTATAAAAATGAAAATATTTATTTTTCACCGAAATCCAAATGAGATATTCCATGAAATTCTCCAAATTTTAGTGATTTTCATAGATTTCTCATTTTTTCTATATAAACCTCACATATGATTATAAAATTGAAAAATATTTATTTTTCACCGAAATCCAAAGGGGGATGGATGGCCCATGAAGTTCTTCAAAAAATAGTGATTTTAAAAATAATCTCATTTTTCTATATAAACGTCACCGATCATTATAAAAATGAAAATATATATTTTTTTCATCGAAATCCAAAGGGTATGTTCATAAAATTCTCCAAATTTTAGTGATTTCAAAAATAATCTCACTTTTCGATATAAACGTCACCGATCATTAAAAAAATGAAAATATTTATTTTTCACCGAAATCGAAAGGGGTGAGTCCATGAAATTCTCAAAATTTTAGTGATTTTCATAGATTTCTCGTTTTTTCTATAAAAACGTCACATATGATTATAAAAATGAAAATATTTATTTTTCACCGAAATCCAAATGAGATATTCCATGAAATTCTCCAAATTTTAGTGATTTTCATAGATTTCTCATTTTTTCTATAAAAACGTCACATTTGATTATAAAAATGAAAATATTTATTTTTCACCGAAATCCAAATGAGATATTCCATGAAATTCTCCAAATTTTAGTGATTTTCATAGATTTCTCATTTTTTCTATAAAAACGTCACATATGATTATAAAAATAAAAATATTTATATTTTACCGAAATCCAAAGAAGATAGACCATGAAATTCTCCAAATTTTAGTGATTTTCATAGATTTCTCATTTTTTCTATATAAACGTCACATATGATTATAAAAATGAAAATATTTATTTTTCATTGAAATCCAAATGGGATAGTCCATGAAATTCTAAAAATTTTAGTGATTTTCATAGATTTCTCATTTTTTCTATATAAAAATCACATAAGATTATAAAATGAAAAATATTTATTTTTCACCGAAATCCAAAGGGGATAGCCCATGAAATTCTCCTAATTTTAGTGACTTTCATAGATTCTCATTTTTTCTATAAAAACGTCACATATGATTATAAAAATGAAAATATTTATTTTTCATCGAAATTCTAAGGGATGAGTCCATGAAATTCTCCAAAATTTTAGTCATTTTCATAGATTTCTCATTTTTTCTATATAAACGTCACATATGATTATAAAAATGAAAATATTTATTTTTCACCAAAATCCAAATGAGATATTCCATTAAATTCTCCAAATTTTAGTGATTTTCATAGATTTCTCATTTTTTCTATAAAAACGTCACATATGATTATAAAAATGAAAATATTTATATTTTACCGAAATCCAAAGGAGATAGTCCATGAAATTCTCCAAATTGTAGTGATTTTCATAGATATCTCATTTTTTTTATATAAACGTCACATATGATTATAAAAATGAAAATATTTATTTTTCACTGAAATCCAAAGGAGATAGTCCATGAAATTCTCAAAATTTTAGTGATTTTCATAGATTTCTCATTTTTTCTATAAAAACGTCACATTTGATTATAAAAATGAAAATATTTATTTTTCACCGAAATCCAAATGAGATATTCCATGAAATTCTCCAAATTTTAGTGATTTTCATAGATTTCTCATTTTTTCTATAAAAACGTCACATATGATTATAAAAATAAAAATATTTATATTTTACCGAAATCCAAAGAAGATAGACCATGAAATTCTCCAAATTTTAGTGATTTTCATAGATTTTTCATTTTTTCTATATAAACGTCACATATGATTATAAAAATGAAAATATTTATTTTTCAATGAAATCCAAATGGGATAGTCCATGAAATTCTAAAAATTTTAGTGATTTTCATAGATTTCTCATTTTTTCTATATAAAAATCACATAAGATTATAAAAATGAAAAATATTTATTTTTCACCGAAATCCAAAGGGGATAGCCCATGAAATTCTCCAAATTTTAGTGACTTTCATAGATTTCTCATTTTTTCTATAAAAACGTCACATATGATTATAAAAATGAAAATATTTATTTTTCATCGAAATTCTAAGGGGTGAGTCCATGAAATTCTCCAAAATTTTAGTCATTTTCATAGATTTCTCATTTTTTCCATATAAACGTCACATATGATTATAAAAATGAAAATATTTATTTTTCACCAAAATCCAAATGAGATATTCCATTAAATTCTCCAAATTTTAGTGATTTTCATAGATTTCTCATTTTTTCTATAAAAACAACACATATGATTATAAAAATGAAAATATTTATATTTTACCGAAATCCAAAGGAGATAGTCCATGAAATTCTCCAAATTGTAGTGATTTTCATAGATATCTCATTTTTTTTATAAACGTCACATATGATTATAAAAATGAAAATATTTATTTTTCACTGAAATCCAAAGGAGATAGTCCATGAAATTTTCAAAATTTTAGTAATTTTCATAGATTTCTCATTTTTTCTATATAAACGTCACATATGATTATAAAAATGAAAATATTTATTTTTCACCGAAATCCAAATGAGATATTCCATGAAATTCTCCAAATTTTAGTGATTTTCATAGATTTCTCATTTTTTCTATATAAACCTCACATATGATTATAAAATTGAAAAATATTTATTTTTCACCGAAATCCAAAGGGGGATGGATGGCCCATGAAGTTCTTCAAAAAATAGTGATTTTAAAAATAATCTCATTTTTCTATATAAACGTCACCGATCATTATAAAAATGAAAATATATATTTTTTCATCGAAATCCAAAGGGTATGTTCATAAAATTCTCCAAATTTTAGTGATTTCAAAATAATCTCACTTTTCGATATAAACGTCACCGATCATTAAAAAAATGAAAATATTTATTTTTCACCGAAATCGAAAGGGGTGAGTCCATGAAATTCTCAAAATTTTAGTGATTTTCATAGATTTCTCGTTTTTTCTATAAAAACGTCACATATGATTATAAAATGAAAATATTTATTTTTCACCGAAATCCAAATGAGATATTCCATGAAATTCTCCAAATTTTAGTGATTTTCATAGATTTCTCATTTTTTCTATAAAAACGTCACATTTGATTATAAAAATGAAAATATTTATTTTTCACCGAAATCCAAATGAGATATTCCATGAAATTCTCCAAATTTTAGTGATTTTCATAGATTTCTCATTTTTTCTATAAAAACGTCACATATGATTATAAAAATAAAAATATTTATATTTTACCGAAATCCAAAGAAGATAGACCATGAAATTCTCCAAATTTTAGTGATTTTCATAGATTTCTCATTTTTTCTATATAAACGTCACATATGATTATAAAAATGAAAATATTTATTTTTCATTGAAATCCAAATGGGATAGTCCATGAAATTCTAAAAATTTTAGTGATTTTCATAGATTTCTCATTTTTTCTATATAAAAATCACATAAGATTATAAAAATGAAAAATATTTATTTTTCACCGAAATCCAAAGGGGATAGCCCATGAAATTCTCCTAATTTTAGTGACTTTCATAGATTTCTCATTTTTTCTATAAAAACGTCACATATGATTATAAAAATGAAAATATTTATTTTTCATCGAAATTCTAAGGGATGAGTCCATGAAATTCTCCAAAATTTTAGTCATTTTCATAGATTTCTCATTTTTTCTATATAAACGTCACATATGATTATAAAAATGAAAATATTTATTTTTCACCAAAATCCAAATGAGATATTCCATTAAATTCTCCAAATTTTAGTGATTTTCATAGATTTCTCATTTTTTCTATAAAAACGTCACATATGATTATAAAAATGAAAATATTTATATTTTACCGAAATCCAAAGGAGATAGTCCATGAAATTCTCCAAATTGTAGTGATTTTCATAGATATCTCATTTTTTTTATATAAACGTCACATATGATTATAAAAATGAAAATATTTATTTTTCACTGAAATCCAAAGGAGATAGTCCATGAAATTCTCAAAATTTTAGTGATTTTCATAGATTTCTCATTTTTTCTATATAAACGTCACATATGATTATAAAAATGAAAATATTTATTTTTCACCAAAATCCAAATGAGATATTCCATGAAATTCTCCAAATTTTAGTGATTTTCGTAGATTTCTCATTTTTTCTATAAAAACGTCACATATGGTTATAAAAATGAAAATATTTAATTTTCACCGAAATCCAAAGGAGATAATCCATGAAATTCTCCAAATTTTAGTAATTTTCATAGATTTCTCATTTTTTCTATATAAACGTCACATATGATTATAAAAATGAAAATATTTATTTTTTACCGAAATCCAAAGGGGATAGTCCATGAAATTCTAAAAAAGTTAGTGATTTTCATAGATTTCTCATTTTTTCTATATAAACGTCACATATGATTATAAAAATAAAAATATTTATTATTTACCGAAATCCAAATGAGATATTCCATGAAATTCTCCAAATTTTAGTGATTTTCATAGATTTTTCATTTTTTCTATATAAACCTCACATATGATTATAAAAATGAAAAATATTTATTTTTCACCGAAATCCAAAGGGTAGCCCATGAAGTTCTTCAAAAATTAGTAATTTTAAAAGTAATCTCATTTTTCTATATAAACGTCACTGATCATTATAAAAATAAAAATATATTTTTTTTTCATCGAAATCCAAAGGGGATAGTTCATAAAATTCTCCAAATTTTAGTGATTTTAAAAATAATCTCACTTTACGATATAAACGTCACTAATCATTATAAAAACTGAAAATATTTATTTTTCACCGAAATCGAAAGGGGTGAGTCCATGAAATTCCCAACTTCTCTGTTGATTTAACAGACCCTAGGATTTGTCAGACCCTTATCCTGGATATCAAAATGCTAAACAATAATTGCAAACAATTCACTAAGAATTTTGCAGTTATCTTTAGACTTCATTTTAAACTCATGAGTGCCCTCACTGACCCTAAGTGTAGCTTAGCCCCTCTCGCTCAGGGAGAAACCGTTCTTCTTCATTTAGAAGCAGAAAAGTCTTGTACTTTTACTCCCAAAACCATTAAATGGAAAGACATAACCATTCCTGAAACCTTAGAAGTCGACAACGACAATCCTCCTAGGAACATGGAACAACAAGAGATTTCTCAGATCATCGAAAAATCGATGGTAGAATTCTCATCAGATTCAACTCTACAAAGGAAACTTCTGCCAATAGACCCCCTTTGATTCCTGGCAGAAACTCTATCCATGATCCCTTCTATTCTATTAGAAGCGAATTTTCAGGATCTTTGAGAAATGACCATCTCAGAAATGATCGTGTCAATTATGAAGATCCTTTACCTAGAATCATCCCTCATAACGATACAGAGTCAACCGGTGGTCACTCACCAACCTCCATTGATAGACACAGTTTTTCCTCTGTCAATGTTCTATCCAAAACTGATTTTATCATTAACAAAGATTACCTTAGAGAAGATTTTGGTAGTCCCAAGAATGATAAAAAGAGAAGATGGTTCATGAGTATAGATAAAGAATGTAGAGACCATATTAGAGAAGAATGGTATGGAGAAATGAATAGACTTCAGACTAATATTCTCTTTTTCAAATGGTTCTCCATATACTTGTCCAGAAAAGGAATTGAAGACCCTTTTTACCTATCTTATCTTGAAGTTTAAAATAGAATCACTAGAACCTGGAAATATCTTCCAACGGGCTCTAGTACCTCTGTTCATCCTCCTCTCAAAGGAATTATTCTCAGTAATGAGAATGAAGAGATTAAGGCTGAACCCTTCAAAAAGGGTAGAACTGATGCGGATAATAGTCCTGTAAATCTTAGAGATATTAAAAAGATTTACAATCAGAACAACTACTCTAACCAGATCCTTCATACCATTGCCGAACAAATAGACCAAGTTCACTTGGGAATCGACAAAGGATGTAAATCTCCTAGGTTTCCTAGAGATGTGTCTAAACCCCACTTTCAATCCGAAAGTATCCCTAGCAATCTTTTGAGAAACATAAATCTCAATCCTCCTAACCTGCTTGAAAGAATCTCCCAGAAAATAGATGTTTTCCAAGCCTCAACCTCTCAGAGAATTGATGCAATCCATGCATCGAGCTCTGGGGTTAAACCTCATACTCCTACCAACCCGGCTAACTTAAACTGCTTAAAGGCGTCTTGCAAAAGCAGTTGTAATGATAACTCTTGCACAGATCAGAATAACTCCAGTACTACTGAATCAAGTACTGAAGGTGAGTCTGATGAAAAGAGCAATCACATAGAGTCAGAATTACCAGAGATCAACAGACTCAGAAGAAGAGGAAACAGATCTCAACATTTTACCAAAATATTTGGAAACTCTGACACTATAAATTATTATAATAGACCAACTCCTCCAGATCTTCAGTATGAAGAAAGAGCTAAGTTCAAAACCACTAATTACAGTGGTACATCCATCTACGAATGGAACATAGATGGAAAGTCTGAAGGAGAGATTTTAAACACTCTCCAAGAAATGGGAATGGCCAAAGTGGCCTATAGAACCCATGATCAAACAGACAAAACTGCAGCATGCCTTATAATTCAAGGATTCATAGGGCAGTTAAAACATTGGTGGGATAACGCTACCAGTCTTTAGCAAAAAATGGAAATTTTAGATGCAACTATTTCCAATGAAGATGAAACAGGTAGAATCACCACAGAGCAAAACTTCTGTGCCCAACTCATATATGCTATCAGCATGTACTTCATCGGCAATCCTAAGGAAGAACTTGAAGCTAACAAGTTCACCCTGACCAATCTCAATTGCCCAACCTTAAGTGACTATAGGTGGTACAAAGATGTATTTTTAACCTATGTCCTTAAAAGACCAGACTGTAATGAGCCTTTCTGGAAAGAAAGATTCGTTGCTGGCTTACCTTCCTTATTTGCTAAACGCATCATAACCAAGCTCAAAGAAAACATCGGAACAGAAGATATTCCATGGAAAGAAATCACATATGGTCAGCTTGGGGCGTTTATCAAAAAAGAAGGATTAGCATTATGCACTGAACTAAAAATTCAGGCAAAATACGGGGGAGAAAAAGGTAAATCCAGAAGAGAAATGGGAAACTTCTATGAAGCCTTTGGCATGGAAAAGATCCAAGCTCCTTCTAGAGCTAGAAAGGATAAGTCCTTCAAAAGAAAAAAGGACTTCTCCAAACGCTTTAGAAAACACAGATCCAGCCCTGCTAAGCCTGATAAATCTTATAAACCTAGCTTCAGGCCCAGCTCTAACAAAAAAATCGTTTGTTATAAATGTCGCAAACCAGGACACAAAGCTAACAATTGTCCTCTTAAACAAAAGATCAACGAGTTAGCTAAAGACAACCCTAGTCTCAAAAGAGAATTAGAAGAAATTCTCCTCAATAACACTGATCATTCCTCTAGCAATGAAGGACTCTATGAACTAGATTATAATGCATCCTCTAGTTCTGACAATGATCAACCTCAGCAATTTTGCAATGTCATCACTAAGGCCGACAGAGAAGAAGCCTTATTTGACCTCATAAACCAAATTCCTGACCCTCAAACCAAGCATGAATATTTCATGAAACTCAAAGACCTCATTTTCAAAGAGCAAAGACCTGCTCTGGAAAAACCTTTTAGCATTTCAAAACTCTTTGAGAACAAACCAAGCACCAGTCTCCTTGGCACACAGGTTACCACTAAAGAACTTCAGACTGAGGTTAACAGACTCAAAAGAGAAGTCAAAGATCTCCAGGAATATGTTAGGATCAGAGATCCTATTAACCTTGAGATTGAAACCAGAATTACCATACTTGAATCCAGAATTGAATCAAGTAGCAGTAATCATTCCTCTCATAGATCCAGAAGCAGTTCTAGAAACTCTTCTTCAAACAACCACACTGATGATTTGTTTGTAGCATCTCTTGAGAAAATGAATTTTCAAAAATGGTACTGCCCGATCAAAATCAAAATAGACAACTTCATTCTTGACACTGTCGCCTTATTAGATAGCGGAGCTGATCTCAACTGCATAAGAGAAGGTCTTGTACCCTCTAAATACTTCGAGAAAACCAATGAAAGACTCCTTAACGCCAGTGGCGTTAAAATGCAATTAAACTTCAAAATTCCTGAAGCTTCTATTTGCAACAATGAGTTTTGCCTCATAAACTCTTTCGTTCTGGTAAGAGACCTTACCCAAGAAGTCATTCTAGGAACCCCCTTTCTGACTCAGCTTTATCCCTTCACTGTCAACAGAAGTGGCATCCATGCTGATATCTTAGGAAAGAAACTAGATTTCAAATTCCTAGACCCTATTAGAACCAAAGATCTCGACCTCCTTCAATCTGTTTCCATCAAAAAACATCTTAACCTCATCAATCATAAGAAAACCTTCATCAGAGATCTAATTGATGAAATTGCTTCCTTAAAAATAGAAGAGAAACTTCATAGTCTCCATCTGCAAACTAGAATCGGTAATCTTGAAAAATCATTCAAAGATCAAGTTTGCTATGAAATCCCTAATGCCTTCTGGGATCGTAAACAACACCATGTCTCCCTTCCGTATGAAAAAACTTTCAGCGAAAGGGATATCCCTACCAAAGCCAGACCCATTCAAATGAATAAAGAACTGCTAGAAATCTGCAAAAAGGAGATAGACTCCTTATTAAGCAAAAAACTTATAAGAAAATCCCAATCTCCTTGGAGCTGTGCTGCCTTCTATGTTATGAATGCAGTAGAAAAGGAAAGAGGTGTTCCCAGGTTGGCCATCAACTACAAACCTCTTAACAACGTTCTGCAATGGATTAGGTATCCTATTCCCAATAAAAGAGATCTGCTTAACAGACTCTTTGAAGCAAAGATTTTCTCCAAATTCGATATGAAAAGCGGTTACTGGCAGATTCAGATAACCGAAGCAGACAAATACAAGACTGCTTTCACAGTCCCTTTTGGGCATTATGAATGGAATGTCATGCCATTCGGCCTCAAAAACGCCCCTTTAGAGTATCAAAGGATCATGAATGAAATTCTTAACCCTTACTCTGACTTTCTCATTGTCTATATCGACGACATTCTCATATACTCCAAATCCTTAGACGAACATTTCAAACATTTAAATACCTTTCTTTACGTCATCAAGAAAAATGGTTTAGTTTTATCCATAACCAAGATGAAACTCTTCCACACCAAAATCAGATTTCTTGGCCATGATATCCATCAGCAAACCATCAAACCCATTAATAGGAGCATTGAATTTGCTAACAAATTCCCTGATGAAATTAAAGACAAAACTCAGCTCCAAAGGTTTTTAGGATGTCTTAATTACATCTCAGACTTCTTCCCTGACCTTAGAAAGCTTTGCATACCTCTGTTCCTTATACTCAAGAAAAGTCCTCCTCCTTGGGGTCCAGAACAGACCAAAGCTGTCAGAATTATCAAAGACAAAGTTCAGCAACTTCCCTGCATTGGCATTCCTCAACCTAAAGCCTTTATGATTGTTGAGACAGACGCCTCTAACCTAGGATTTGGTGGCATCTTAAAGCAAAGATTAGAAATCAATAAACCAGAGCAATTAGTCAGATTTTACTCTGGATGTTGGACCGGTCCTCAAAAGAATTACAGCACTGTCAAGAAAGAAATCCTTGCCATTGTTGCCTGTATTTCTAAATTTCAAGATGACCTTTACAACAAAGCCTTTCTCCTTAGAGTCGATTGCAAATCGGCAAAAGAAATTTTGCAAAAAGACGTTCTTAACATTGTCTCAAAACAGATTTTCGCCAGATGGCAAGCCATACTTTCAGCATTTGATTTCGAAATAGAATTCATTAAAGGAGAACATAACTCCCTACCTGATTTTCTTACAAGAGAATTTTTGCAGGGAAAATCAAGCACTTAAATGTCTCATTTCCCTCATCTCAAAATCTTTCAAGATCTTCAAAAGAATGTTTAGCATCCTGTGGTGTTTTTAATAGCCTACTGGATCTCAAAAGTATTTTAGCTATAGACTACGATTCTGAAGACTCAAAAAACCTTGACATTTGCATAGCAAAAATTTGGCTTCAACGTAACAGATCTGCAGCTAGAAGAATGATGACCTCTAAGGTATTAACCTCTGAACTACATTTCTGACAATATTCTTTTGTTTTCAGAAATGGCGGGGAGAGGAAACTCTCGGAAACAAACCCCGGCGGATTACCACCCGGCAAAAAGCACTGGCGAACTACTCCCGGTTCATAACCAGTTCCAGAGTCTATCACAATATTCTACCCTCTCAAAGGCCTCAAGCCCAAAGACCCCACAGAAAAAAGAGTCAGTCCAAAGTCTTTCATAAATATGTCATTAAACAATCTCCCATTGAAGAACTATGTTTAACCAAAGAACTAGTGACTCATGAACCCAAAGAGTTCGAGCCTTTCGTCAAGAGTCTCTTCTCTCAAGACTTTCAATGGTTCCCTACTGAACCAGCTAAAACACAAAAATTCTACGAGTTCATTTTGGTAGATTCTCATTCTGCAGAAATCTCTCATACCAAAGATGACAAAGATCTCAATCTTATACTTTTTTCTAAGTGTAAGATCCTTAAAGTAATCTCCAGAGACCAATGGGGTGATCCCACTGCAAACAAGCAATTCTCTATTCCATTTTACCCAAAGGGATGCTCCTACTATGATTTTCGTTTGGCATGGTCAAAGGCATTTTTAATCAGACCCTTTAATCACTCATGGTTTTTCTTTTTTTGCAAAGATTGCCCAAATCAAATACCAATCTGGTTTTACTCTTGGTGGAACCTCTTTGGTCCTGTCCCTGAAATATACCCTGAACCAGTTAAGTTAGCCCTTGACTACTTCTGCAAACACTGTTTCTGGCCAGAATACATTAAACCAGTCCAATTCCACAAAAATACTGGGGTAGCTTGGATCTTTTGTTGGATCTACGATCTCAAACAGATTCTTCCTACACCACTCCCATTATCACTCTATAGGCTTTATAAAGTCAGATGGTGGGAGAAATTCGACTTAGACCTAGTCTCCCTTGATAAGATCAAAACCCTTTTCCAGTCCAAAAGAGCCTCCCAGACTCCTCAAAATACCCAAACAATTCATCCCACAGGTATTCCAGTAGCATCTTCTTCTCAGTCACCACCATTAGCTGTAGCCCAGTCCAGTGCAGCCCAATCAAGCAATGACCAAGTCAAGACCATTATAATCAAAGATGTTCAGCCCAAATCTGTTAAAAACAAATCTTGGGCTGACAAAGTCCAAGAAGACGAACTGGAAGCCCAAAACAGTTCGACCAATCAAGACTACTATGAGGATTTTGACCCTTATGATCAATTTGCTCAAGATCCTTACGCATAATTATCCATATCAAAATGTTGGCCCAAGATCTATTCAAGTCCAGCAAGAAGTCTTTGGCCCAACTCAGCAAAACAGTTCTCAGCAAAATCAGTGGTCGGCACAAGTAATCAGTGAGATCAATTCACTATCAGCAAAAGTTTATGGCCGACAAAGATATTCCATTAAATTCTCCAAATTTTAGTGAGATATTCCATTAAATTCTCCAAATTTTAGTGATTTTCATAGATTTCTCATTTTTTTTTTATAAAAACGTCACATATGATTATAAAAATGAAAATATTTATATTTTACCGAAATCCAAAGGAGATAGTCCATGAAATTCTCCAAATTATAGTGATTTTCATAGATATCTCATTTTTTTATATAAACGTCACATATGATTATAAAAATAAAAATATTTATTTTTCACTGAAATCCAAAGGAGATAGTCCATGAAATTCTCAAAATTTTAGTGATTTTCATAGATTTCTCATTTTTTCTATATAAACGTCACATATGATTATAAAAATGAAAATATTTATTTTTCACCGAAATCCAAATGAGATATTCCATGAAATTCTCCAAATTTTAGTGATTTTCGTAGATTTCTCATTTTTTCTATAAAACGTCACATATGGTTATAAAAATGAAAATATTTAATTTTCACCGAAATCCAAATGAGATAATCCATGAAATTCTCCAAATTTAAGTAATTTTCATAGATTTCTCATTTTTTTCTATATAAACGTCACATATGATTATAAAAATGAAAATATTTATTTTTCACCGAAATCCAAAGGGGATAGTCCATGAAATTCTAAAAAAGTTAGTGATTTTCATAGATTTCTCATTTTTTCTATATAAACGTCACATATGATTATAACAATAAAAATATTTATTTTTTACCGAAATCCAAATGAGATATTCCATGAAATTCTCCAAATTTTAGTGATTTTCATAGATTTCTCATTTTTTCTATATAAACCTCACATATGATTATAAAAATGAAAAATATTTATTTTTCACCGAAATCCAAAGGGTAGCCCATGAAGTTCTTCAAAAATTAGTAATTTTAAAAATAATCTCATTTTTCTATATAAACGTCACTGATCATTATAAAAATGAAAATATATTTTTTTTTCATCGAAATCCAAAGGGGATAGTTCATAAAATTCTCCAAATTTTAGTGATTTTAAAAATAATCTCACTTTACGATATAAACGTCACCGATCATTATAAAAACTGAAAATATTTATTTTTCACCGAAATCGAAAGGGGTGAGTCCATGAAATTCTCAAAAATTTAGTGATTTTCATAGATTTCTCGTTTTTTCTATAAAAACGTCACATATAATTATAAAAATGAAAATATTTATTTTTCACCGAAATCCGAATGAGATATTCCATGAAATTCTCCAAATTTTAGTGATTTTCATAGATTTCTCATTTTTTCTATAAAAACGTCACATATGATTATAAAAATGAAAATATTTATTTTTCACCGAAATCCAAATGAGATATTTCATGAAATTCTCCAAATTTTAGTTATTTTCATAGATTTCTCATTTTTTCTATAAAAACGTCACATATGATTATAAAAATGAAAATATTTATTTTTCATCGAAATCCAAATGAGATATTCCATGAAATTCTCCAAATTTTAGTGATTTTCATAGATTTCTCATTTTTTCTATAAAAATGAAAATATTTATTTTCCACCGAAATCCAAATGAGATATTCCATGAAATTCTCCAAATTTTAGTAATTTTTATAGATTTCTCATTTTTTCTATAAAAACGTCACATATGATTATAAAAATGAAAATATTTATATTTTACCGAAATCCAAAGGAGATAGTCCATGAAATTCTCCAAATTTTAGTGATTTTCATAGATTTTTCATTTTTTCTATATAAACGTCACATATGATTATAAAAATAAAAATATTTATTTTTCACCGAAATCCAAATGAGATATTCCATGAAATTCTCAAAATTTTAGTGATTTTCATAGATTTCTCATTTTTTCTATATAAACGTCACATATGATTATAAAAATAAAAATATTTATTTTTCACCGAAATCCAAATGAGATATTCCATGAAATTCTCAAAATTTTAGTGATTTTCATAGATTTCTCGTTATTTTATTTAAAAACGTCACATATGATTATAAAAATGAAAATATTTATTTTTCACCGAAATCCAAATGAGATATTCCATGAAATTCTCCAAATTTTAGTGATTTTCATAGATTTCTCATTTTTCTATAAAAATGAAAATATTTATTTTTCACCGAAATCCAAATGAGATATTCCATGAAATTCTCCAAATTTTAGTAATTTTCATAGATTTCTCATTTTTTCTATAAAAACGTCACATATGATTATAAAAATGAAAATATTTATATTTTACCGAAATCCAAAGGAGATAGTCCATGAAATTCTCCAAATTTTAGTGATTTTCATAGATTTCTCATTTTTTCTATATAAACGTCACATATGATTATAAAAATGAAAATATTTATTTTTCACCGAAATCCAAATGAGATATTCCATGAAATTCTCAAAATTTTAGTGATTTTCATAGATTTCTCATTTTTTCTATATAAACGTCACATATGATTATAAAAATGACAATATTTATTTTTCACCGAAATCCAAATGAGATATTCCATGAAATTCTCCAAATTTTAGTGATTTTCATAGATTTCTCGTTATTTTATTTAAAAACGTCACATCTGATTATAAAAATGAAAATATTTATTTTTCACCGAAATCCAAATGAGATATTCCATGAAATTCTCCAAATTTTAGTAATTTTCATAGATTTCTCATTTTTTCTATAAAAATGAAAATATTTATTTTTCACCGAAATCCAAATGAGATATTCCATGAAATTCTCCAAATTTTAGTAATTTTCATAGATTTCTCATTTTTTCTATAAAAACGTCACATATGATTATAAAAATGAAAATATTTATATTTTACCGAAATCCAAAGGAGATAGTCCATGAAATTCTCCAAATTTTAGTGATTTTCATAGATTTCTCATTTTTTCTATATAAACGTCACATATGATTATAAAAATAAAAATATTTATTTTTCTCTGAAATCCAAATGGGATAGTCCATGAAATTCTCCAAATTTTAGTGATTTTCATAGATTTCTCATTTTTTTCTATATAAACATCACATATGATTATAAAAATGAAAAATATTTATTTTTCACCGAAATCCAAATGGGATAGTCATGAAATTCTCAAATTTTTAGTGATTTTCATAGATTTCTCATTTTTTCTATATAAACATCACATATGATTATAAAAATGAAAAATATTTATTTTTCACCGAAATCCAAAGGGGATAGTCCATGAAATTCTCCAAATTTTAGTGATTTTCATAGATTTCTCATTTTTTCTATATAAACGTTACATATGATTATAAAAATGAAAATATTTATTTTTCACTGAAATCCAAAGGGGAGAGTCCATGAAATTCTCCAAATTTTAGTGATTTTCATAGATTTCTCATTTTTTCTATAAAAACGTCACATATGATTATAAAAATAAAAATATTTATTTGTCACCGAAATCCAAAGGGAATAGTCCATTAAATTTTCAAAATTTTAATGATTTTCATAGATTTCTCATTTTTTCTATATAAACGTCACATATGATTATAAAAATTAAGGATTATTTATTTTTTACCAAAATCCAAATGCGATAGTCCATGAAATTTTCCAAATTTTAGTGATTTTCATAGATTTCTCATTTTTTCTATAAAAAAACGTCACATATGATTAGAAAAATGAAAGTATTTATTTTTTATCGAAATCCAAAGGAGATAGTCCATGAAATTCTCCAAATTTTAGTGATTTTCATAGATTTCTCATTTTTTCAATATAAACGTCACATATGATTATCAAAATGAAAATATTTATTTTTTATTGAAATCCAAAGGGGATAGTCCATGAAAATTTCCAAATTTTAGTGATTTTAAAAATTATCTCATTTTTCTGCATAAACGTCACGGATCATTATAAAAATAAAAATAACTATTTTTCATCAAAATCCAAAGGGGATAGTCTATGAAATTCTCCAAATTTTACTTGTTTTTATAGTTATCTCATTTTTCGGTATAAACGTCACCGATCATTTTAAAAATGAAAATATTTATTTTTCACCGAAATCCAAAGGGGGTAGTCCATGAAATTCTCCAAATTTTAGTGATTTTAAAAATAATCTCAATTTTCTTTATAAACGTCACCGATCATTATAAAAATGAAAATATTTTTTTTTCCACTGAAATCCAAAGGGGTCCATGAAATTCTCCAAATTTTAGTGATTTTCATAAATTTCTCATTTTTTCTAAATAAACGTCACATATGATTATAAAAATGAAAATATTTATTTTTTACCAAAATCCAAAGGGGATAGTCCATGAAATTCTCCAAATTTTAGTGATTTTCATAGATTTCTCATTTTTTCTATATAAACGTCACATATGATTTATAAAAATGAAAAATATTTATTTTTCACTGAAATCCAAAATGGATAGTCCATGAAATTCTCCAAAATTTACTGATTTTTATAATTTTCTCATTTTTCGGTATAAACGTCATTATAAAAATGAAAATATTTATTTTTCACCGAAATCCAAAGGGGGGATAGTCCATGAAATTCTCCAAATTTTAGTAATTTTCATAGATTTCTCATTTTTTCTATATAAACGTCACATATGATTATAAAAATGAAAATATTTATTTTTCACCGAAATCCAAATGGGATAGTCCATGAAATTTTCCAAATTTTAGTGATTTTCATATATTTCTCATTTTTCTATAAAAACGTTACATATGATTATAAAAATGAAAAATATTTTTTTTCATCGAAATCTAAAGGGATAGTCCATAAAATTCTCCAAATTTTAGTGATTTTTAAAATTATCTCATTTTTATGTGTAAACGTCACTGATCATTACAAAAATGAAAATATTTATTTTTCACCGAAATCCAAAGGGAATAGTCTATGAAATTCTCCAAATTTCAGTAATTTTCATAGATTTCTCATTTTCTCTATATAAACGTCACATATGATTATAAAAATGAAAATATTTATTTTTCACCGAAATTCAAATCGGATAGTCCATGAAATTTTCCAAATTTTACTGATTTTTATAATTTTCTCATTTTTTGGTATGAACGTCACTGATCATTATAAAAATGAAAATATTTATTTTTCACCGAAATCCAAAGGTGATAGTCCATGAAATTTCTCCAAATTTTAGTGATTTTCATAGATTTCTCATTTTTTATATATAAACGTCACATATGATTATAAAAATGAAAATATTTAATTTTCACCGAAATCCAAATGGGATGGTCTATGAAATTCTCCAAATTTTAGTGATTTTCATAGATTTTTCATTTTTTCTATATAAACATCACATATGATTATAAAATGAAAAATATTTATTTTTCACCGAAATCCAAAGGGGATGAAATTCTCCAAAATTTACTGATTTTTATAATTTTCTAATTTTTTGGTATAAACGTCACCGATCATTATAAAAATGAAAATAATTTTTTTTACCGAAATGCAAAGGGGTCCATGAAATTTTCCAAATTTTAGTGATTTTCATAGATTTCTCATTTTTTCTATATAAACGTCACATATGATTATAAAAATAAAAATATTTATTTTTCACCGAAATCCAAAGAGGATAGTCCATGAAATTCTCCAAAATTTAGTGATTTTAGAAATTATCTCATTTTTCAATATAAACGTCATCGATCATTATAAAAAATGAAAATATTTATTTTTCACTGAAATCCAAAGGGGTCCATGAAATTCTCAAAATTTTAATGATTTTCCAAATTATCTCACTTTTTCTATGTAAACGGCACCGATCATTACAAAAATTAAAGTATTTATTTTTCACCGAAGTCCATGAAATTCTCTAAATTTTAGTGATTTTAAAAATTATCTCATTTTTCAATATAAATGTCACCGATCATTATAAACACATGGTTTTCATAAGTAAACTTTCTAAAGACACGCTATCTAGCTCTTCTCTCTTCGAGTAGATCTTCAAAACAAGGTTTCCATAAGTAGCGGCCTTCACTGGTAACAGCTGGCAATTCCTGCGTTCTGCAGTGTTTCTTATATGCTGTTTCCAAGTATAAAAGTTTCCTTGTATGAACTATACGCGTGCTTCATTCTTCAATTTTGCTTCCTCGTAACTGTTTCATGTTTTCACCACGTTCCTTAGCAATCCTTTGCTTTCTTTTCTTTCACATGCTTTTCATTGTTCACTAAATCTTTCACAATCTCTGAAACTCATAGAAACAATGTAAACCATAAAACCCAATGGTGTTTATCATCATCAAAACCAGAGAGAACGCCATGGTTCCAACAATATGTTTTGACGACCTTCATATATACACTACCACCTAGAGCATTTTACTTGGGGAAAGTAAAAAGTTCAAAAGGTGCTAAAATAATTCACAATCTTAGTTGTGTTTAACACTTGCACTTTATTTATGTGATTATGTGAGTTTGATGCATGTATGTACAATGCAATTTATTGGCCATATGGCCCATATGCAATGAAGCCAAATGCATATGACGGTGACTGGTGCCACCTAAAACTGTCAAAAACCGACCCTACCCGAAAACTTGACCCGATTTGATTATATATTTTTTGGTGGAGACCCGACTCGAAAGTCATTGGGTCAAGAAGGACCCAAACCCGAAGGATCCGATCCAAATAGTAATCTGAGTTTGTGGGATCCCGTTATTTCATATATTTTATTTTATTTATATTAAATATTTAAAATACTTTATTAAATAACTATATAATTTTATTTTTTAATATAATATTTTATTAAATTTAAAAAACTTAATATTAATCATAAAAAAATTGATACCTTCGACCCGCTGGATTAACCCGAACCCGATCCGGTTGACAAGTCTAGACTGCCACCGTTGGACAAGATAAGGTTTTTAGTTAAATCTTGACATTGTTGTGTCGGTAACTCGAATTTTTACCTTATAAAAAAAAGGTTTTTAGTTAAATCCTTACGATCAACTGAATAATTATGTCGACAAACTAGCTTCCAAATATTTATTCTCTTCTTTACCTTACAACCACAGGCTTACGAAGAGAACGCAAAATAGCTTTATATAATATCTAACGGAAACTGGATTAGTTATTTGTCAAATATTTATAAATTTTGAGATTAATTTCTATCTTTCCCCCCTTTTTTTATTACCCTCATCATCAATTGAATAATAAAGACTTATAAAGTTTTTAAGTTGTCAATCCTAAATAAAAAATAAAAAATCTAATGGGCACACAATAAAAACTAATATGTAATAATTTTTTAACTATTAATTTAACTTTTTTTATAGGGATTTATCCCTTTTATTTAGATAATATTTTGAAAATAATTTCCAAATATATATGTAAATGTACATCGACATATATTAGAAAAATTGATAAACAAATTTAGATAATTTGGGTGCTCTTGATATTATGTAAATTCGCTCTGTTGTACGTTCATACACATCATATGTCAATCATCAACAATTCAACATGCTAGAAAGTCAATGTTCGAAATTGTCTAGTATCAAAAGCCAAAATTGTCCCTTCCTCAGCCATATAGTCACCCTAATTCCTAGTATATGAATATTTTCATGAAAAAGAAAAGGAAAGACCGTAACAGAGCAACATGTAATGTATCACACATATGCATAATGCATTCACACCAATAATTAACTGGACATGATTTTTGGGCCGGGTTAGGTTTTACCGGACTAAACTTACCTTAATTATTAATGCTCAAGCTTATTCAATTAAAATAACATTTAATAGTACTAATTTATGGTCAGTAGCCAATGACTTATGTTGGATGATCTTGGCCGTGGACATAGGCATGTGACTTGCAGCATGGGATTCAGAGATTCTCACTCACAACTCACAATTCACAAGGTCAAGAAATATACTACTCCACAAATGCAATATATAGGGCAAAAGTTCATCTTAAATTATTACTATAGTTGTCAAATTAAATATTAAAATATATAGTATATTTTTTGTTTGTAAAATAACAAGGTGATAGGATCTTACGGATCGAATTATCATTTGTTTCATGTGATATTAAAAAAAGCAGTACATCTACCCGAAATTGTAATTTACAAAAGTACAAAGATATGATGATAATCTCATATAGATAATTTGTCTATGGCTTGATTCTAATGGCTAAACAATATAGTTCTCAATATATTTTGATATAACGGATCAAGTCTATGTTTATCATGTAGGTTTCTGTAACATTTTGTATATGTTATTTAAATTTAATAGCTCAAATCATCCTTCTATTAATGTACACGTAGTATGCTTACAAGTCAAAATACAACTTGCTATATTCATGAGTTTTTTTTATGTCCTATGTATGTCACAGGTGTTTCAGAGTGGTGTTTTTTTGTATGAAATAAATTAATCAGTAGGAATATATAAAACTTGTTTGCCCATCCTAAGTATATTTCTAACGAGCTTTAAACATCATGATGTCTACCTCATTTTTTTTTTGTTAAGTTATATATAATATACTACATCCCCGATCTTTTATTGCGTGCTTATTGCGTACAGATTATTAAATTCAAAATAGCCTAAAATTTTATACAGAGTACACGATACTATCAATCTAATTAGTCAAAAGTATCCTTCCTGAAAAATCAATTCATCACCATAAGATAAAAAATGTATATATTATACAAATAAATAAAAATGACCCCAAAAAAATCTGAAATGGCCGTAGTCAAACCAATGCTTTCCCGTTCCCTCCTTCTCCACCGATGACTCGGTCAGCTGCCCGCCTCTCTCTCTCTCCACGGGCAGCTCCAAGCTCCGATTCTTCTCTTCGGACTGCCACTACTACTTAAAATCCAAAGCTCTCCCGTTTCGCATTTCATCATCCGCAACCCCCACCCCCACCGTCAGCTCCTCCTCCCGGTTCGGTGGCGCGCCGATCCAGCTACGGCGGAATAGGCGGCGCTACTTTACCGGACAACCGATTCAACGAGAATGGGTCAGGGGCTGAGTTGCGCGGGGGGGCAGGAGCGGAGCGATCTTCTCAAAGCGGTGAAATTGGGGGATTTGGAGACCTTGAAGAATCTGTTGGAAGAAGATTCGTCTCTCTTGAGCCAAACCTCTCTTTACGAGCGACAATCTTTGCTTCACATAGCCGCTGCCAGTGGTCAGATCGACGTAGGTTTCTTGTACATTTTTGTACTGTTTCAATTTTGGATATTATAATCGGATTTTGATTGACAGAGTTTTTGAAAACTATAGGTGCTTTCTTGGCTTTTGGATCGATCTATCAAGCCGGATGTGTTCAATCGCTTCAAACAGGTCCGGTGAAATTCTAAAATTGATCTGAGCTTGTCAGTCTCAAACTACAATCGTATTAGTTGTTTTTTGCTCTATTTGATCTTGATTGTTACTTGGCTTTGACTGTGTTAATGGTTCAGACGCCTCTTATGCTGGCTGCAATGCATGGTAAAATATCATGCGTGCAAAAGCTCATACAATCAGGGGCTAATGTAAGATAACTCCCCCTAATCTTTTTCTGTATACTTGTTGTTATCCTTTCTCGTACGTCTATACTGGGAAATGCCAGAGTAAAAGTGATAAAGCAAATGTGAGATCTTGAAGCTTTTCACTTTTTTTTACTCTGTCAATTGCTGGAGAATCAAGTAATAGAAAGTGTGATCGGGTTATTCGGATTGAGGCAACTTACCTTAATCTTTACCAGATTTTGATGTTTGATTCCAAAAATGGAAGGACTTGCTTGCACTATGCTGCTCATTATGGTCATTCTGATTGCCTTGAAACCATTCTCTCCACAGCCAAATCTTCTCATGTTGCTGTTTCTTGGTAGGCTTGTCTACCCATATATAGCTCTTTCATTGTAAGTGTATTCTTTTATATTGAATATGTTCAAATCAAGCTATTCTGAGTGATTCAGGGGGTTCGCTCGATTCGTGAATGTTAGAGACGTTAAGGGTGCAACTCCATTACACTTGGCTGCTCGTAGGAGGCGGCCTGTTTGTGTTCAAATCTTGTTAGATAATGGAGCTCTAGTTTCAGCTTCAACTGGAAGCTATTGGTAATATGAATATGTCTTTGCACTCTTATTTTTTTGTTTTGATCTTAAATTCGTGACATGAATTGAACACTATTCCTTGTATAAGCAGCTATCCAGGGAGCACCCCACTTCATTTGGCGGCAAGAGGCGGGTCTCTGGATTGTGTCCGCAAATTGCTTGCATGGGGCGCAGATCGTCTGCAGAGGGATGCATCTGGGTACGTTCAGTTCCCCAACTTCCTTACATAAGAGTTAAGATCAAGGATTCAAAAAATCAGAAAAAGATATTTACAAATCTGTTTCTTCTCTATATTGATTGAATCTATATACTTTTACTCTTGCTTGACATCTAATGGGGAATATAAGTAATTTCATCTTAATTTTGATTAAAGTCCTAAGCATATTAATGTGTATGGAATGAATCCATGTAAGGAATAAGGATTGTATTGTTATATAAAGTACTTGTAATTTTGTAAATGCAGTTTGATTAATATAGTTTGGGATTTTTGCAGGCGCATCCCATATATGGTTGCCTTGAAGCACAAGCACGGTGAATGTGCAACCATATTAAACCCATCATCAGCTGAGCCTCTTGTCTGGCCGTCACCTTTGAAGTTCATCAGTGAACTTAACCCTGAGGCAAAGCTTCTACTGGAGCAGGCCCTGTTGGAGGCCAACAGGGAGAGGGAGAAGCAGATTTTGAAAGGGAGGACAGCAGACTCCGTGGCATCTCCATCACACTCTGAATCAGGATCCGATGATGCTACGTATGAGGTAATTGTTTGCAGGATATCTACCATTTCCCATATTGTTAAGAACTCCAATTTATCACAAATACGAGGAATCTTGAATTACCACTGGTTAAATTTTGGACATATGGTGTTATGGTAAACTTCACTTTTTGACGACAAGCTTGAATAAATGTCTACATCAGGAGAATAATTATAGCTAGTTATGGGATGATTTGCAACATAAGCATTTAATTGAGAGTTTGCATATTTGGACACAGATTGGTGAGAATGAAGTATGCTGCATATGCTTTGATCAAATGTGCACAATTGAAGTTCAGGACTGTGGTCACCGGATGTGTGCACACTGCACCCTAGCCCTCTGCTGCCACAACAAGCCCAATCCTACAACAACCATCCTGAAAGCTCCCGTCTGCCCCTTCTGCAGAAGCAGCATCGCCCGCCTAGTGGTTGCCAAAACCCATGTGTGCAATGATGTCAGCGATGCTGACATCAGCTCCTCCAAGCTGAGGAAGTCGAGGAGATTTACCGAGTGTGGAAGCAGCAGCTTTAAGGCCCTCTCTGGGATGGGCTCATTCAGCAAGATTGGTGGTCGTGGCTTGGGGAGGGTCCATGCTGGCGATGAGTTTATTGATAAGCTTGTTTCTTAAAATCAGGATTGGATTTTGGCCTACCTGGGGCTCCATGAGGCGATTAAAGCTTTGTCCTGAGCCTTCGGAAAAGAAAACCAAGACCTGAGATCAGGAATGAGTAATATACATAATAAGCTGGATCTGCATAATGTGTTTGCCTGAGTTGTTCCCCTATTGCTCAACTTTTGGTTGGGTGAATAATGGGTTTCTGTTGTAATATTTCTTGGATGAAGAATGAATTGCAATAGTACTAGGCTTTTGGAGAGCCTCTCACTTAGAAGGGCGGATCAAATTCTTTGTAATTCTTTGTGTATTTTTGAGATTGTTCTTGATAGTTATTGGCATTACTGTATTTTGCAGAATAATGATAAATAAGTAAACAAGGGAAAGATCCAATTCTGGTGGAGAATTGAGTGGTACATCAGCAGAGTATAATACTGATGAGATCATTCCACATCACCAGAGTCCAATAAGCAGAGCACAAGTGTAGTTGTAGTTGCACACTTGTACTATAGAAAGGACAAAAATTGCCCTGTGTGCTTCAGAGGCAAAACTGTGACTCCATCAAAGGCAGCTCCAGTGAATCAGTACACTCGAGCATGACTTCCATGCTGGGCCAAGCTTCATAATGTCAATTAAATCACAAGTACAAATTCACCAAACAAGAAATTTTTTTAGGGTTACACAAAGCTATTTGCACATACATGAATTCCACGCCGGGCATTAAAATGTTCAAAGACATGATGCAACCAGAAATGAAGAGTTCAGTTGAAGAAAAGAACCCACATTGAGGATGATGCTTCTGCAAATGTATAGAACAAGCTTCATTCCTTCTTTTTCCTTTTTGAAAATGCAATAAAAACAATATGCAAGAACATGATCTCACCTCAGTGAGCAGCAGCTTGGCCACACATGCACGAAAGCAGTACCGGAAGGCCTTGATCTAAGCCTCTGCTGCAACTGGTTTCAGCCTCTTGAGGAGGTGCAATCTGCCCATTCACAAACAATGAATTGGGCATTGAATTGTGTTGCATCATTGTGATGTCATCGACTAGGTAAGCATTGGGGCTTCGAGTTCTTGTTGTAGTGGTGGTGGCAGCTCTTCTTTCGACAGCAAGAAAGTGGCCGAGAGATGGAGGGTTGTTGTTGTTGTTGGGGCTCTTTACATCAGTGCTGTGCCTTGAGCACAGGGAGAAGAGCCATGGCCTTGACTTGCAGGGCTTCTTGGGTTTTAAGGGCTCTGATCTTCTTCCTCTCATTGATCTTCTTGACAGTTCCAGGATGCTTGAAACTCCTATCAGGCTTCCTAGTGTGATGCTTCTGTCATGGAAAAAGGACCCTGTGGACTGAAAAATAAATACAAGTAACAAGTCCCATGTACAAAGGGTCAAAATTTGCTGATAAACATAGGAATTTAGGAGCAAATGTTATGTAAATTAGTATAGGAGACTAGGAATTCTGCACAAAACAAGGTTTCCCAGTTTAAGCAGCCATTGAGAAGCCTAATTAGGAGGATACTTGTACTGAAAAAAATCACTAAACAGAGACTTGGAATTTGTGATTTCATTTGTCATATTTCAGCTACATTGTGATTCATAAATCAATACATTGTTTTTTGTGTTTCTACTTACCTCTGTGTCTAAATCTGAAGAAGAATCTGGGGAGGAAGTGGAAGAACCAGTAAGCATGGCGTTGAAAGAGATAGACCCAAAATAGTCTCTTGCTCTTCCTCCCAACCCAGCTCTCAAATTCAGGGGTTGCAAACCCAGAGGCCAGCCCTCCTCCTGCAACATTTTCAAAATTCAAATCAATGACTCAGTAAACCAAAAGCATACATATAGCTTCACAGATTCAAAACCCTCCAACTTAAATGCCCACATAAAAAGCATGATTCTTGTCTTAACAATTAAATTCACTGACATAAAAATACCTGTCGAGCCATTGTAAGCTAATAGCTCCACAAGTAATTGTATTTTTTTTGGGTGTGGGTGTGTGGATCAAATAAGCAAAAGTGTGCAAATATATATTAGTACTAGCACCAATATAAATTCCATTTAAGGAGGTCACCTCAGGTTTCTCTTAAGAGCTGTCAATTCCCTTTAGGCTGCTTGTTTGTTGCTCCCTTCACTGTCATCAACAAACCTACAGAAGAAGAACTATGTACAGGAAGCTCCTTTAAAGGGGGAAATGGAGAGAGAGGGTTAAAAAGAGGAAGAAGGGTCAAAAAGTGGGCTAAACCAATGAACAATTGGTCTTATCATGGAAAGAGGAAACAGAATAATTCAGCATCCAGACAAAATGTGAAGGTAAGCAAATGCAATGGGAAATGCTAGGGTACATAAAAGCTGTCAACTGCCTTGGGTGTGTGTGTGAGAGAGAGTGATGCCTTACTATGCAGTAAAATCTGCATTAAAAAGGAAAAAGAGGGCTGCTTTTCCTTCATATCTTATTTGAGTTGGTGGTTGGAATCTAGTGGATGTGTACCAAATTTCCCTTTGCTTGAAATTGAAATTGTTGGTAAGTAATAGTTGCAACTTTTGTTGATAGGTCAAATGAACCAAAATCAAATTGAGCTGCACAAAGACAAAGATACCTCTAGTTGTAGGGCTGTTGTGAGCATCCATATAGGATTATAGGATGGTTGTTATTAGATGGTAGTTTTTCCTGATATTGTCCATGTCCATGTCCGAGGTTACATTTTCTTTTTTCTTTTTTCTTTTTTATAATAGTATTCTAGATGGTATTTTGCACCTTATACAACTACTAATTTGCTAATATAAGCTAGTGGATTTGTTAAGTGTTTAAAACATATAATGAGTAGTATTAGGCTGGTCATACATTGGAAAGTGTTTAAAACCTTAAGGTACAAAATATCACCTAACCCTTGTTGTATTAAGAAAAGAGTAGGAATGTAGTAATTAATTAATGCGGGGACAATATATAAATGAAGGTGTTCATCTTTAGCAAACAACAGAGGTCGGAAAACAAAAGCATGGAAGAAGTGAGATATCATTTATGGAGGGAATGGATAAAGAGAGGGTCTCCAGAAGAATCACATGAAAACTATATTGAAGAAGGAGAGGAACCCAGGAAGAAGCAAAACGAAGCAACAAGGTTAATTTATGGCTTTTTCATCATCATCGTTGTGATGGGTGGATATATAATATTGTTCTCTGGTACAAAAGTCACCACCTTTTTGCTTTTTTCATGCCAAAGGCATGGTGTTGACTGCTGAGACTTGAGACATGTTCTATCTATTACGACTACAAACAGTAGAAATTATATGGGATTTTCCAATATGAATACTCTTTCCAATTTACAACATATGTAATTATGTACGAGAGAGGTTTCAGTGCGAAGTGTTTTTAAAGTGCGAAATGTGAAACTTTGCGTTTATAAAGTGATATCAAATGTTTATTATTTGGACGGTCATGTTCACAGATAGCATGTTCATGTCAACGAAAAATGTTCATACTCTAGGCGGTCATGTTCAAAAAAAAAAAGTTCGCCGAATTACAGATTTTACCATCGCGTTTTTTCACTTAAAATTTTCATCTGCTAATCTCAGCCCTTCGTCTCCTCATCCAATAACCCATGTTATTTGTCACTTTTCACCCTAAGATTAATTATTATGGAACTTAATCAATCATGTACCACTCTACATCTTAACAAGAATTAACCTGAAAATATATCTCACAAAATATTTAATTTTTATACTTTACTATCGCTATTATTTATGGTGTATATTAATATAACAAGATATCCAATTTTTGTGTATTATTCTTTTGATCCTATTATTGATTGAAAAATTATTAAACTTAATGTTTTAATAATTAACTTATATTTTATAGATATTATATAATATATATTGAGAATAATGTTTAATAAGAAAGGTTATATAAAAGAAGATATGATTATGACATATAATAGTATATTTATTTTAAATACTTTTAATTATTTTAAAAATATTTTATTAACATATTTCTATGGTATAATATATATAACATCAGAGAAACCTGGATAAGACACGAAAGCTATACTTGATAATCGAATTTACCGAAGTCTAAAACGATATAGATAGATAGATATCTATATAGATAGATCATCATACGATCGTATTAAAAAGATATCGAAATTGAGAGAGAGGGAAAGTGATTGCGCAGATCGAAAGAGATACAGAGAGCGCGCGGAGAGATCGAGGAAGAAAAGAAGCGGATTTTCTGATCGATCACTACAGACTCTTTCTGTTTTCAGTTATGGTGTTTATGTTGGGTGTTGGTATGTTCTTGTTTCGCTATTCAAGCACGCTTTCTAATTTTCAGTTATGGTGTTTATGTTTTTTCTTGTATGCTATAGACTCTTTCTGTTTTTGAAGGTGAAATTGATGATGATTAGTCATGTAATTTTGCTTTTGCAATGTTAAAATTAAGAAAAATTGTTAATATATATATATATATATATATACTGGAATGCAGGTGAATATGGAAGTGCAATTAAGATTGTTATTAAAAGAATCCACAAGCTCGAACCAGAAAATGTAGCCTTGATTTATGGGTTCATTCTGGGTGAGGAATATAGCGAAGTAGAGCTGATAAGATTGGCTCATTCCCCTGACAATGTAATAAAGGCACTGATACAAAAAGCTAAGCTTTCGTTAGATTCTATGGGGATCAAATATTCAATGAGATCAGCAATGAACGAAAGTTTTCCATGTGGGTGTTGTGGCAAGTTAGGATGGGGGATAACAGAGCTGATGAAATCCACGGGGGACGATTCCTCTCCTGTAGCATTTGATTCATTGCACATCCAATCAGAAGAGGAGGAGAGGAGGAATGCAATCTACTTCACTAGTTTTGCTGCAGAGAGCAACTTCACAGACGAGCATGTGTCCAACTACTTCACCTGTTTTGGGGCGGTGGAGGAGGTTTTGATTGCTTGTCATCCATACAAAGGGAGGGTGTTCGGGCGTGTCACGTTTTCATGTCCGAATGCAGTCAGGATGGTCTTGGCAAAGGGGAATCCGCACTTTGTGCGTAGAGCACGTTTGCTCGTCAAGCTCTACAACCTCACACCTAGACAACCCGCTAGCTAGTTTTTGAGCCTCTACCACCACCAACGCATCCATTGGTTTTATTTAGCACTTTCTATATTTGGTATTACTATGTTTACACTTTGCTATTTGTGAAACTTTTTTATGTTTTTAATAATTTATATTATTAGCCTTTCCATTATTAGTATTACTTGGACTTGGACTTGGACTTGGACTTGGACTTGGACGTGTGTGTCTCTTATATTTAAGATAGTCGAACCATTATGAATTCCATTTAAGGAGGTCACCTCAGGTTTCCTAGAGCTGTCAATTTCCTTACGGCTGCTTGTTTGTTGCTTCCTTCACTGTCATCAACAAACCTACAGAAGAAGAACTATGTAAAGGAAGCTCCTTTAGAGGGGGAAATGGAGAGAGAGGGTTAAAGAGAGGAAGAGGAAACAGAATAATTTAGCATCCAGACAAAATGTGAAGGTAAGAAAATGCAATGGCAAATGCAAATGCTAGGGTACATAAAAGCTGTCAAATGCCTTGGGTGTGTGTGTGAGAGAGAGTGATGCCTTGCATACTATGCAGTAAAATCTGCAATAAAAAATAAAAAGAGGGCTCCTTTTCCTTCATATTTTATTTGATTTGGTGGTTGGAATCTAGTGGATGTGTACCAAATTTTCCTTTGCTTGAAATTGAAATTGTTGGTAAGTAATAGTTGCAACTTTTGTTGATAGGTCAAATGAACCAAAATCAAATTGAGCTGCACAAAGACAAAGATACCTCTAGTTGTAGGGTTGTTGTGAACATCCATATAGGACTATAGGATGGTTGTTACTAAATGGTAGTTTTTCCTGATATTGTCCATGTCCGAGGTTATATTTTCTTTTTTCTTTTTTATTTTAGTACTCCATTCTAGATGGGATTAGGGATTTGTATTCAACTCTATGTTTTGGGTATTTTACACCTTATACAATTACTAATTTTCTAATATAAGCTAGTGGATTTGATAAGTGTTTAAAACATATAATGAGTAGTATTAGGCTGATCATACATTGGAAAGTGTTTAAAACCTTAAGGTACAAAATATCACCTTTCCTACTACAAATTCAAATTAACAAGAGTAAACCTTGTTGTATTAAGAGAAGAGTAGGAATGTAGTAATTAATTAATGTGGGGACAGTATATAAATGAAGGTGTTCATCTTTAGCAAACAACAGAGGCCGGAAAACAAAAGCATGGAAGAAGTGAGATCTCATTTATGGAGGGAAAGGGCAAAGAGAGGGTCCCCAGAAAAATCACATGAAAACTACATTGAATTTAACACGCAGAAGAAGAGAGGAACCCCGGAAGAAGCAAAACGAAGCAACAAGTTAATTTATGGCTTTTTTATCATCATCATCATTGTGATGGGTTGATATATAATATTGTTCTCTGTTACAAAGTCACTACCTTTTTGCTTTTTTCATGCCTTGAATGGTGTTGAGACTTGAGACATGCTCTATCTATTACCACTACAAAGGGTACAAATTATACGTGGAGCATAATAACATTGATGAAGTGTATATATGATGTCAATTTGTTTTGTAGTAATTTTTAGCCAATCAATCTTGAATGGGCCGGGTTGATTCATAACTGGTGTCCAATTAGGGATTGGGCCAATGTAGCCCACCATCTAAGTCCATTAAAATCTTTGTCGGCTTGGGAAACCATATCTTATTCGGTAGCAGGAAATGGGGACAACCATGAATCATACAAGTCTGGAAGAACCCATATAAACATGTGTGCTAGACTGATAGTCTTACCAATACACCCTAATTTACTTTGTGTTCTCATGGGGATGTTGGAATCAGGTTAATTGTAATTCTGCTTTCCTTTTTCTTTGCATTATGAGATGAAATTATAGTTGCTAAGTGCTGGCATATATAAATATACTGGATGTGCTCATATCTAATTCACATTTTGAGATGTAATTTGTTTCCTAAGACCTTAAATCAGGGGCATATTGGATTTTGTTTAGGGTAAGTAATGGTTTGCCGAGTGCTAAGTTGTTCCTCTTTGCTAAATGGTTTATTTTTTATTGTAATTTTTTTTTTGATTATTTGGGGTAAGAAAATCTAATATGAGAATGTTACTGTATCCTACTAAACTATGATAAATAAGTAAACAAGTCCAACTCTGGCGTCAGGGACGGACGCAGGATTTTCGCCCAGTGGGGGCACAAATCCAGCGTGACTAAAAATCAATTTTAAAATATATTTAAAAAAAAAAATTGAGTTAATATGACGGAAATAACCCGATGCAATTATTATTAATAGCAAATTAAAAGAGTTTCCCGTGAGGGATACATGATTACAAAACAATGATTCAACAATGCATGGAAGAGATGTAAAAAAAATCAACAAAACAAGAATTAATCGAGACTGAGTGAACATAACATATGCATAATAAAAATTATCTTCATACCAATGGGGACAAAAATGATAAGCTGAGATTAGTTGAATAATCAGTGATTTAGGCAACTAAACATTACTTAGGAGTGCTCTCTTTTATATTGTCGAATTACATAGCATGGTAAAATTTGCTTTATGATTGGTAAACATAAACTTTATATGTTCTATCCTATATCAATTCAATTTAACCCTTATCGAAAAATAAAAATTAAAGATGATATCATCTAGTACTCTGATTGTTGGATTAGTTCACTTTCGACATAGGATGTTTCTCTAAGCAATCCAATCCAATCCAATCTAATTCATTTCGTATATAGAGAAACAAAAACTTATAGGTAAACTGTATAATCTCAATACCCTATTCATACCACATACACTATAGATTCAATTGAACATAACATTACATTGAATAGGGAGAAATAAAGGATGGAGGTAGGCTCAGATAAAAAGCGATGCAAAGTAAAAAAAAAAATTGAGTGGGGGCTCATGCCCCTGCTCATCCCTACGTAGGTCCGCCCCTGTCTGGCGTGGAATTCAAAGCAAAGTATAATACTCATGATCATTCAATATCACCCTTGTACTATGGGAAAGACACATATTTCGTAGTGGCAGCTTCATCTATTTGCACTCAAAGACATTTACAATAACCACTCTTTTCATTTCTTATTAGAACTGCTTTTAGAATATGCTTCTATATTCAATAAGCCTCTACAATATGTATTGAAAAAAGAACGCACAAAGCTCCATTTTAAGTCCTGCAATTCTTTTGTATCTTCATCCTCTTGATATGGTTAGGAAATGTTGCATATTTTCTTCCATTCATCATCATCTGGCATCTAAGCATGCATTAACTTGAAAGATCATAACCCACAATTTAAAGAGATAGAAATCAAGAGCTGTAACCAAGAAATAGAACAAAAAATACTTCTTCGTTGCACAATTTTGTGAGACTTTCCAGTTTAGTTTCGAGCACAGAGCTGCTTTGGTTCTTTTCAGATTCTTTATGAGAAATAAGGTCTTCCATTTGAGCACAAGCAAACTGTTTTTTGGCTATCAAACTTTCCAAATCAACAATTTCCATCTCACACTTGTGGATCTTTGTGCGCCAGCTATTCAACTCAGCCTCATCTTTACAAACATAAATTTTAAAGAATTAGAGTATGAATGAATGCAAACAATTAGATGAAAGATTTATCAACAATACCTACCTTTGTTCCGGCTTGTTTACTCCTGGGTAAAAAATGCCAATATCTCCTGGCTCATAATTCGGTTGGACTAGAAATTTGGACATTTGCAGTTAAGACCAGGGTCCCAAACATATCCGAAAATCAGACCAATTGGTTCGACCAATTGAAAACACCAACTTTCCTTAGTTCGGATCATCAGTATTGTCGGCGTTGCTAGAGGAAGCCGCGGCGCGCATATGGTTTGCTTCTTGATGTGAGCCAAGCACACATCATTCTCCCCTTCTTGAGAAAGATTCGTCCTCGAATCTTCACCGCCATAGAAAAATCAATCAACCACTTTTCTTGCAAAGATTTGAAGGAGACGAGCAAATGATGATCCCTTCGCCTTGAACCGCTCTGATACCAAATGTTGTGCTCCGCACTAGGAATGATCGTCTCTAACAAGGTGAAGGGCAGCCATGATCCTCTTCCATGAAGATCTCGGCCAATCACTCATAAAAGTTGTGTTTGATGTGTTTGAAAGAAAGGAAAAAGATATAACTCGCCTTGAAGAATCGAGGACAGTTTGGGATAGGCAACTCGATTCTCTTTGGATATAACGCACCTTGAAGAATCGAGAAGAGGGATAAGCAACTTGAACTTCTTAGGATATAACTCACCCAAGGAATTCAAGAAGAGACTAATCAAGTGTAGATGTGACTCACTACCCTCAATCAACCTTGCCAAGGATATGACTCACCAAGGCCATAAGATGATCACCTAGATATGACTCACTAGATGACACAAATCATGAAGAACTCTCAAAGAGAGATGAGACAAGAATAAGCTCTCAAGCAATCATCATTCATTCAAGTCTGAAAACACAAATGAGGCAAAACAAGCCTTAAATAGGCTACAAAAGAAATTGGATGAAAATCAACTAATTCTAGCACTACCCTACCCACTAACTTATCCACTACTCTAGGCCACTAACTAGCCCACTAACTTAAAATATACAAATTAAAAGAAATAACATAAACACATAAAACACTTTCCAAAAATATCCTCCACGCTTTCAAGCAGCATATCTTCCGCCTCCAAACTCCAATGGGCCTGAATTTTGGACAGGTCAAAGATAAGCCTGAATTTTGAGTGGGGGCTCGTGCCCCTGCTCGTCCCTACGTAGGTCCGCCCCTGTCTGGCGTGGAATTCAAAGCAAAGTATAATACTCATGATCGTTCAATATCACCCTTGTACTATGGGAAAGACACATATTTCATAGTGGTAGCTTCATCTATTTGCACTCAAAGACATTTACAATAACCACTCTTTTCATTTCTTATTAGAACTGCATTTAGAATATGCTTCTATATTCAATAAGCCTCTACAATATGTATTGAAAAAAGAACCCACAAAGCTCCCTTTTAAGTCCTGCAATTCTTTTGTATCTTCATCCTCTTGATATGGTTAGGAAATGTTGCATATTTTATTCAATTCATCATCATCTGGCATCTAAGCATGCATTAACTTGAAAGATCAGAACCCACAATTTAAAGAGATAGAAATCAAGACCTGTAACCAAGAAATATAACAAAAAATACCTCTTCGTTGCACAGCTTTGTGAGACTTTCCAGTTTAGTTTCGAGCACAGAACTGCTTTGGTTCTTTTCAGATTCTTTATGAGAAATAAGGTCTTCCATTTGAGCACAAGCAACCTGTTTTTTGGCTATCAAACTTTCCAAATCAACAATTTCCATCTCACACTTGTGGATCTTTGTGCGCCAGCTATTCAACTCAGCCTCATATTTACTAACATAAATTTTAAAGAATTAGAGTATGAATGAATGCAAACAATTAGATGAAAGATTTATCACGAATACCAACCTCTGTCAAATGCATGATCTAAGGATACAACTTGGTCCACTAGGTCATTGAAGGAATCAAAATCATTCATTCGGAGGCGGGTTTTGATGATTTCAGGATTGTCGTGTATGAGATTAAGATCGAATGTGGCGGTCGATCCCAAATAAGGGATACGCTTAATGGGGTCTAAAATGTTTTGGGCCTCCAGGCCCAACGTCTGAACCACCGTCTTGCCCGTTGCGTTGATGAAGTGGCTAGATTTTAAATCCTACATGAAAAATTAGAGAACAAATATTTCACATTTTAAAAATATAAAATCAGAGGAAAAATATATGAAAGAGAGTACAATATTTCACATAAAATGTGAAATCGGAGAAAAAATATTTCAAATTTAATAAAAAAATGTGAAATTAGAGGGCAAATACTTCACATAAAATGTGCATTATTTGTTCTCTGATTTTTCATATAGGATTTTACTTTATTTTCTTGCTTTATTTGTAGGAATAGACGCAAATGCTCAAAAGTTAATGTTTCATTACGTTAAGGCATTTGACAAAATTTATAAAAATCTCAAGGATACAACGTGGAATTATCCAAATCTTTGGGTATTTCGCTAAAATTGCAAAAACTCAAGGGTACCGTACGAAAATTCCGAAAAAAGAAAGAAAGAAAGGTTTTTATGATTTGAGTGAAACAAGAATCCGTTACAGACAAATCAATCATGATTCTTACTATTGATATTCAAGGTTGGTCCTTTCTATTAGACGTATGTTAAAATGCACATGTAGCATCACATCGGTAGACATATTGGCAATAATTGTATATATTAGGGCTTTGAGCAATTTCTCCGTTTCATCCTCGATGCTCAAGTTTGTCTTCCTTTTATAGAGATGGAGGCTAGGGTTTATTAGAATGAGAATTGAAATATGGAGACTAGGGTTTATTAGAATGAGAATTGAAATATGGAGACTAGGGCTAAGAATAACTCTTTTATAAGCATAATAAATGGGCTTCCCTTTAATGGGCTTCCACAATTGCATAAACTCGAACCCAACTGTTTATATGCACTTGGGTTTTGTGATGATAGAAATGGCTAGACATCTTAATATCAGTGTCAAGGGATACGGAGTATGTGAAATGTGAATTCATGTCCAGATCCCTTTCCCCAATTTCCCCCATAATTGCCTATTTCGCCCCACCGGCCAACCACGACCAAGTCCACTCGTGACCCCGGCATGAGCGGCGGCCTCCTCTCTTGCCTTTTTCTAGGCCTCTTAACCTCTCTTGCATTTTTCTAGGCCCTTTATCCCTTTCCCCCATGGAATTCAAAGCAAAGTATAATACTCATGATCATTCAATATCACCCTTGTACTATGGGAAAGACACATATTTCGTAGTGGCGGCTTCATCTATTTGCACTCAAAGACACTTACAATAACCACTCTTTTCATTTCTTATTAGAACTGCATTTAGAATATGCTTCTATATTCAATAAGCCTCTACAATATGTATTGAAAAAAGAACCCACAAAGCTCCCTTTTAAGTCCTGCAATTCTTTTGTATCTTCATCCTCTTGATATGGTTAGGAAATGTTGCATATTTTCTTCAATTCATCATCATCTGGCATCTAAGCATGCATAAGATGAAAGATCAGAACCCACAATTTAAAGAGATAGAAATCAAGAGCTGTAACCAAGAAATATAACAAAAAATACCTCTTCGTTGCACAACTTTGTGAGACTTTCCAGTTTAGTTTCGAGCACAGAACTGCTTTGGTTCTTTTCAGATTCTTTATGAGAAATAAGGTCTTCCATTTGAGCACAAGCAAACTGTTTTTTGGCTATCAAACTTTCCAAATCAGCAATTTCCATCTCACACTTGTGGATCTTTGTGCGCCAGCTATTCAACTCAACCTCATCTTTACAAACATAAATTTTAAAGAATTAGAGTATAAATGGATGCAAACAATTAGATGAAAGATTTATCAACAATACCTACCTCTGTCAAATGCATGATATAAGGATACAACTTGGTCCACTAGGTCATTGAAGGAATCAAAATCATTCATTCAGAGGCGGGTTTTGACGATTTCAGGATTGTCGTGTATGAGATTAAGATCGAATGTGGCGGTCGATCCCAAATCAGGGATACGCTTAATGGGGTCTAAAATGTTTTGGGCCTCCAGGCCCACCGTCTTGCCCGTTGCGTTGATGAAGTGGCTAGATTTTAAATCCTATATGAAAAATTAGAGAAAAAATATTTCACATTTTAAAAATATAAAATCAGAGGAAAAATATATGAAAGAGAGTACAATATTTCACATAAAATGTGAAATCGGAGAAAAAAATATTTCAAATTTAATAAAAAATGTGAAATTAGAGGACAAATATTTCACATAAAATGTGCATTATTTGTTCTCAGATTTTTCATATAGGATTTTAATTTATTTTCTTGCTTTATTTGTAGGAATAGACGCAAATGCTCAAAAGTTAACGTTTAATTACGTTAAGGCATTTGACAAAATTTGTAAAAATCTCAAGGATAAAATGCGGAATTATCCAAATCATTGGGTATTTCGCTAAAATTGCAAAAACTCAAGGGTACCGTACGAAAATTTCAAAAAAAGAAAGAAAGAGAGGTTTTTATGATTTGAGTGAAACAAGAATCCGTTACAGACAAATCAATCTTGATTCTTACTATTGATATTCAAGGTTGGTCCTTTCTGTTAGACGTATGTTAAAATGCACATGTAGCATCACATCGGTAGACATATTGGCAATAATTGTATATATTAGGGCTTTGAGCAATTTCTCCGTTTCATCCTCGATGCTCAAGTTTGTCTTCCTTTTATAGAGATAGAGGCTAGGGTTTATTAGAATGAGAATTGAAATATGGAGACTAGGGTTTATTAGAATGAGAATTGAAATATGGAGACTAGGGTTAAGAATAACTCTTTTACAAGCATAATAAATGGGCTTCCCTTTAATGGGCTTCCACAATTGCATAAACTCGAACCCAACTGTTTATATGCACTTGGGTTTTGTGATGATAGAAATGGCTAGACATCTTAATATCAGTGTCAAGGGATACGGAGTATGTGAAATATGAATTATTGTCCAGATCCCTTTCCCCAATTTCCCCCATAATTGCCTATTTCGCCCCACCGGCCAACCACGACCAAGCCCACTCGTGACCCCGGCATGAGCGGCGGCCTCCTCTCTTGCCTTTTTCTAGGCCTCTTATCCTCTCTTGCATTTTTCTAGGCCCCTTATCCCTTTCCCCCGTGGAATTCAAAGCAAAGTATAATACTCATGATCATTCAATATCACCCTTGTACTATGGGAAAGACACATATTTCATAGTGGCAGCTTCATCTATTTGCACTCAAAGACATTTACAATAACCACTCTTTTCATTTCTTATTAGAACTGCATTTAGAATACGCTTCTATATTCAATAAGCCTCTACAATATGTATTGAAAAAAGAACCCATAAAGCTCCCTTTTAAGTCCTGCAATTCTTTTGTATCTTCATCCTCTTGATATGGTTAGGAAATGTTGCATATTTTCTTCAATTCATGATCATCTGGCATCTAAGCATGCATAAGATGAAAGATCAGAACCCACAATTTAAAGAGATAGAAATCAAGAGTTGTAACCAAGAAATATAACAAAAAATACCTCTTCGTTGCACAATTTTGTGAGACTTTCCAGTTTAGTTTCGAGCACAGAACTGCTTTGGTTCTTTTCAGATTCTTTATGAGAAATAAGGTCTTCCATTTGAGCACAAGCAACCTGTTTTTTGGCTATCAAACTTTCCAAATCAACAATTTCCATCTCACACTTGTGGATCTTTGTGCACCAGCTATTCAACTCAGCCTCATCTTTACAAACATAAATTTTAAAGAATTAGAGTATGAATGAATGCAAACCATTAGATGAAAGATTTATCAACCATACCTACCTATGTCAAATGCATGATCTAAGGATACAACTTGGTCCACTAGGTCATTGAAGGAATCAAAATCAATCATTCGGAGGCGGGTTTTGACGATTTCAGGATTGCCGTGTATGAGATTAAGATCGAATGTGGCGGTCGATCCCAAATCAGGGATACGCTTAATGGGGTCTAAAATGTTTTGGGCCTCCAGGCCCAACGTCTCAACCACCGTCTTGCCCGTTGCGTTGATGAAGTGGCTAGATTTTAAATCCTATATGAAAAATTAGAGAAAAAATATTTCACATTTTAAAAATATAAAATCAGAGGAAATATATATGAAAGAGAGTACAATATTTCACATAAAATGTGAAATCGGAGGAAAAATATTTCAAATTTAATAAAAAATGTGAAATTAGAGGACAAATATTTCACATAAAATGTGCATTATTTGTTCTCTGATTTTCCATATAGGATTTCAATTTATTTTCTTGCTTTATTTGTAGGAATAGACGCAAATGCTCAAAAGTTAACGTTTCATTACGTTAAGGCATTTGACAAAATTTGTAAAAATCTAAAGGATACAACGCGAAATCATCCAAATCTTTGGATATTTCGCTAAAATTGCAAAAACTCAAGGGTACCGTACGAAAATTCCGAAAAAAGAAAGAAAGTGAGGTTTTTATGATTTGAGTGAAACAAGAATCCGTTACAGACAAATCAATCCTGATTCTTACTATTGATATTCAAGGTTGGTCCTTTCTGTTAGACGTATGTTAAAATGCACATGTAGCATCACATCGGTATACATATTGGCAATAATTGTATATATTAGGGCTTTGAGCAATTTCTCCGTTTCATCATCGATGCTCAAGTCCGTCTTCCTTTTATAGAGATTGAGGCTAGGGTTTATTAGAATGAGAATTGAAATATGGAGACTAGGGTTTATTAGAATGAGAATTGAAATATGGAGACTAGGGTTAAGAATAACTCTTTTATAAGCATAATAAATGGGCTTCCCTTTAATGGGCTTCCACAATTGCATAAACTCGAACCCAACTGTTTATATGCACTTGGGTTATGCACTTGGGTTTTGTGATGATAGAAATGGCTAGACATCTTAATATCAGTGTCAATGGATACGGAGTATGTGAAATGTGAATTCTTGTCCAGATCCCTTTCCCCAATTTCCCCCATAATTGCCTATTTCGCCCCACCGCCCAACCACGACCAAGCCCACTCGTGACCTCGGCATGAGCGGCAGCCTCCTCTCTTTCCTTTTTCTAGGCCTCTTATCCTCTCTTGCATTTTTCTAGGCCCCTTATCCCTTTCTCCCGTGGAATTCAAAGCAAAGTATAATTCTCATGATCATTCAATATCACCCTTGTACTATGGGAAATACACATATTTCGTAGTGGCAGCTTCATCTATTTGCACTCAAAGACATTTACAATAACCACTCTTTTCATTTCTTATTAGAACTGCATTTAGAATATGCTTCTATATTCAATAAGCCTCTACTATATGTATTGAAAAAAGAACCCACAAAGCTCCCTTTTAAGTCCTGCAATTCTTTTGTATCTTCATCCTCTTGATATGGTTAGGAAATGTTGCATATTTTCTTCAATTCATGATCATCTGGCATCTAAGCATGCATTAACTTGAAAGATCAGAACCCACAATTTAAAGAGATAGAAATCAAGAGTTGTAACCAAGAAATATAAGAAAAAATACCTCTTCGTTGCACAATTTTGTGAGACTTTCCATTTTAGTTTCGAGCACAGAACTGCTTTGGTTCTTTTCAGATTCTTTATGAGAAATAAGGTCTTCCATTTGAGCACAAGCAACCTGTTTTTTGGCTATCAAACTTTCCAAATCAACAATTTTCATCTCACACTTGTGGATCTTTGTGCGCCATCTATTCAACTCAGCATCATCTTTACAAACATAAATTTTAAAGAATTAGAGTATGAATGAATGCAAACAATTAGATGAAAGATTTATCAACAATACCTACCTCTGTCAAATGCATGATCTAAGGATACAACTTGGTCCACTAGGTCATTGAAGGAATCAAAATCATTCATTCGGAGGCGGGTTTTGACGATTTCAGGATTGTCGTGTATGAGATTAAGATCGAATGTGGCGGTCGATCCCAAATCAGGGATACGCTTAATGGGGTCTAAAATGTTTTGGGCCTCCAGGCCCAACGTCTCAACCACCGTCTTGCCCGTTGCGTTGATGAAGTGGCTAGATTTTAAATCCTATATGAAAAATTAGAGAAAAAATATTTCACATTTTAAAAATATAAAATCAGAGGAAATATATATGAAAGAGAGTACAATATTTCACATAAAATGTGAAATCGGAGGAAAAATATTTCAAATTTAATAAAAAATGTGAAATTAGAGGACAAATATTTCACATAAAATGTGCATTATTTGTTCTCTGATTTTCCATATAGGATTTCAATTTATTTTCTTGCTTTATTTGTAGGAATAGACGCAAATGCTCAAAAGTTAACGTTTCATTACATTAAGGCATTTGACAAAATTTGTAAAAATCTAAAGGATACAACGCGAAATCATCCAAATCTTTGGATATTTCGCTAAAATTGCAAAAACTCAAGGGTACCGTACGAAAATTCCGAAAAAAGAAAGAAAGAGAGGTTTTTATGATTTGAGTGAAACAAGAATCCGTTACAGACAAATCAATCATGATTCTTACTATTGATATTCAAGGTTGGTCCTTTCTGTTAGACGTATGTTAAAATGCACATGTAGCATCACATCGGTAGACATATTGGCAATAATTGTATATATTAGGGCTTTGAGCAATTTCTCCGTTTCATCATCGATGCTCAAGTCCATCTTCCTTTTATAGAGATGGAGGCTAGGATTTATTAGAATGAGAATTGAAATATGGAGACTAGGGTTTATTAGAATGAGAATTGAAATATGGAGACTAGGGTCAAGAATAACTCTTTTATAAGCATAATAAATGGGCTTTTCTAGGCCCCTTATCCCTTTCCCCAACTGTTTATATGCACTAACATTATTTTAGGGAAAATAAGACACTACGAGAAGAAGCATCATGGTTTGTCGAGTCGGCATGAATCGGAATCACTAAAAGACCAATATGCTGAAATTGGCCCTTCATAGCTTTCTGAAGTAAGAGGAAATATCACCAAATTCAGACCCAATATATGACAACAAGCACCTTAAATACACGTGATTTTCTCTTTAATTATTGTGACAAAACACACCCGCTTTCTATCTATCCCCCATCAGAGCCGTCCATTTGCACCTCTGTTGTCCACTTCAATTGCTCTCCAGCACATGAATTCTCTTGCCATCATGATTTACCAAAGTACCACTCCCCTTCTCTTTAATTACTCTCTATCAAAAATAAAAAAATTACTCACCGCCAGTAGCTTCCCCGTCTGCCGCCGTCTACTAGTGACAAAAAAGATTGGGACTTTGGTGTTTTGCCAATTGGGTGTGCAGATCTCATCAGTTTTCCATATGTAATTGCTGCATTTTGTTGAGATAATGCGAGATTGGGAATTCAGCACAAAGACTTCATCTTTCTTTTGCATCAGTTGATCATGGCAAAAAAAAAAAAACAGTAGCCAAAGAGCACATAATTGACACACACAAAATCAACTTCATTGAAGAGGATCAACAATGGAGAAATTTTATTTCCCATTCTGTACAAAAATCCCCTTCTTAAATGGAAAATGAACTAATTGAAATTCACCTCTTCCAATTTCACAGCATCACCCATTCACCATCAAATTCAGCAAACCAGAAGGATAAAACAAGAAAAAAGGCTGCTACTTTCAGCAGCCACAAGATATCAACCCCAACCCTCCACCAAATTACAGATAAATAAACAAAATTTGACAATTCATCATAAAATATAAATGTTGAAAAAATCACAGTTCTCATACCGCTAATAGATACAGCAACACCACTGTAAACACCAGAGCAACTTTTCCCTGTCTCACTGCAACACCAGCCTCCGATGTGATCTCATTCCTGAGACCCGGCGACGGATTATTAGGCGGACTCAACGATCCCTCCGGCGCCTCCACCACCTCCGGCGGATCAGCCACCGTATCGTCACCAGTCGCATTCCTCGTCTCCAGATTCACACCCTTTCCCTTCAAATCCCCGAAAATCTCCTTCGGCAGGAGCACATGAGAGATCCCGAAAATGGCCACGGGGTTCTGATCGAAAACCGTCTGGGTTACCACCGCCTGAACCATGCCAGAGTTAAGCGCCACCGAGCCGTTCACCTTGGAGATGTTCAGCGTGAAGCTCCCAGCTACGTTATCCTCCGTCGCAAGCGTTGGCTGGACCGGGTTCACGATTGAATCGAGTGAGCCGAGCGGGTAGTAAGAGTGGAGGACGTGGAATTTCAGCACGAGCGCCTTGCGATCAGCCGGTAAAGCCTGCAATTGAACTGCTGGAGGTAGGTTGGCGAAGGCGGCGTCGGTGGGGACGAAGAGTGTGATGCCAGCGCCGGCCTCGTCGGCCTCGAACTCGTCAATTACGCCGGAGGCGGAGAGCATGGAAGCGGCGACGTTGAATCCGTGGCCATCGATCAGCGCTTTTGTGATGTTGAGGCCCGGGGAAGGCGGCCGGAGCTCCGACGCGACCAGATTCGATCCGTAGGGGGAAACCAGGGAGCTAACAGCAAAGATGGAGAGGTTGTAAGGGAATGATTTGACGAGAGAGAGAATAGTGGCGGAGGAATTGAAATTAGGGTTAGGGTTGAGATTTGGGGAAGTTGGGGGCTGGAGCGAAACGACGCCGTTGGAGGGGTTGAAGGTGAGATTGAGGGAGCCGAGGTTGGCCGGAGCACGGCCAGTGGTCTGGAAAAGGGTGGGAACGAGGGTGCCGGAGGCGGGGATCTGGCGGAGGTCGGACCAGGTGAGGTAGCGAAGGAGGATGTGGTAGCGGACGACATCGGAGAGAGCGGCGTCGGCGGTGGATGTGGTGCGGAGGTGGGAGTTAGGGACGGCGAGGAGCGTGAGGGAGGTCCGGGAGGAGAGGTCGGAGGTGACGGCGGTGGAGGAGAGTAGGGAGGAAAAATGGGAGAGATCGGGGTAGGCGGCGAGGATGGAGGTGATGTTGAGAGCGGCGGTGCAGGTTGGGGTGAGGAAGAAGAGGACAAAACAGGAAAATGTAGAAAATCTAACAATGGAAGAGCTTGTGCTGGTACTGGCGCCAGTACGAGCAGCCATTGTTGAGGTAGATTGAAGATTTTTTCTTTTCCTTTTTTTTTTAAAAGCTGAGATAGGTAGGAGTGAAGAAGAGAGGAATAAAGGGGGAAATTATTTTAGAGAGGAGAGTGCCAGTGGGAATTGGATTACGACTTGTTGGATGCCGGGCGATTACGACGTCCATGGGTTGTCTTTGCTTTGGCCTCAATTCTTTGAATTATTATAAGATGTTTATTTTTTATATTTTTGAAGGCGTTATAAGATGTAACTCCGTATATAAGTTGATTTGATTAGATAGATCTATACATATTAAGTATTACTACTAATTTAAGTACATGTTTGCCGAAAATAAAATATCGAGGCCATATATGTTATATGTGTGCGTGTGGTGACTGGTGAGTGACGTGGAAGTTCATCTATGAATATACCCACCAAAAATGTATGAAATGAAAATTGGACCATCATAATATTTACTTTAAGACAATCAATCTTGGAGGATAAATTGATTTAATCAGAAATGAGGTATGGCCAGATAGTTAAGACATTATCTTAAGTGTTATAGGTGGACGAAATGGTTTTAAAGAACTTCATCCGAAGTTTTATAATAAAAAAAACGGGAATTTCGCGAGATAAGCCTCAGATTTTGCAAATTTCGCGAGGTGTTCACAGGTTTCAACTATTCTGTGTGATAACCCTCAACTTTTTAAAAATTTCGTCAAATAACCCTCAGTTACTTAATCCGTTAAAAAAATATTAAATTTTTATTTTTTTAATGTGAAAAGGCTGTTAATTGATTTTTAAAAAAGCAAAAATTAAAATAAATTCTAATTAGTAGCAACCATACAAAACAAAAATTATAATTTTTAATAATAAACTACATGAATGAACAATGTAATTAAGTATATTCATTTATGTAGTTAATTATTAACTTTTAATCCTTTTTAAAAAGTTGTTAATTGATTTTTTTAAAAGGAGAAATAATAACAAATGCTAATATTTAGTATCATCCATAAAATAAGAAAAAAAAATTTAACTACATAAATGAATTTACTTAATTACTTTGTTCATTCATGTAGTTTATTATTAAAAATTGCAATTTTTTTTGTATGGTTGGTACTAATTAGAATTTATTTTATTTTTTGCTTTTTTAAAAATTAATTAACAACCTTTTCACATTAAAAAAATAAAAATTTGACAATTTTTTTATCGGATTAAGTAACATAAGGTTATTTGGCGGAGTTTTTAAAAAGCTGAGGGTTACCACGCGGAGTTGTTGAAATCTGTGGATACCTCGCGGAATTCGCAAAACCTGAGAGTTACCTCGCGGAATTTCCGTTAAAAAAATGTTTGAAGAAAAAGTTAGTAATTTGTGACGGTATGGGCAAAGTATCTCAACCTTTTCTTCTTTTCTTTTTTTGATAAGGAAAGATTTCAAGGTATCCGATATAACCACATCGGGTAGCTCGAGAGGCCGAAAGAATCGGCGTCGGTACAAACCGAACTGAAAGAACCAAAGACAAGTACGAAAATTACAACGAACCAGAAGGGAACACAACAATCTAAGGCAGGCAGGGAGTCAGCTAGGACTCAAGGGTGCCACCGGAAAAGGGTCAAACAGGAACACATGCGAAAGTGCTGAACGGGCTACATTGACGTTGCCTTCACCTAGATGAAGGATCTTCAGGAGCCTCAACCATGACGTTGCCCTCGTTCGAGAGGGGTCTTCATTCAGCCACAACCACGACCGGCGACTCAGCCAAAACCCAAGATTTATTCCACAAAAGCTGCGAGAATTTTGCCACCCATATTTGATCAAACCAGAATTCAAAAAGGTCAACAAGGGTGAAATTGATGAGATTGAAACCATCAATTTGGTCTTGACGAAAGTTGATAAATTAGTGATGGTTTGGAGTTTCAAGCCAAAAAAAGATTTACCCAATTGCTCTACAAGCTGAAAGGGATTGTTTCTGTTGTTGGTTGTTGTTAGAGGGGGGTTATCCATTTGGTTTTTAATAAGGTAGTGGGTTGGTTACCCTTGAAATAAGCCTTTGAAACAAATCAAACAAATCAGACTTTCATTATATATATAGGCCCAAGTAAACAAAATGGGCTTATAGGCCCAAGGGTGAAAAATGGAAGTGATCAAGTAAAAGTTTTAATTCTTTTTTTTTGGTAGAAAAAAGTTTTAATTTTTTGTTTAATTTGATAAGGCTTGCAGGAGAAGCCAAAGTGTTTGGTCACCGACACAAGGCCGAGACTGGACATAGCCACATAGGGAAGGATCGGAGTGACATGAGGTGGGGTCGGAGCGCCACAAGGACGGGACCGGCGCAACACAAATTCGATACACCAGCTTGAATTGTTTTGCTTGATTTTGATTTTATTTTATTTGTTCTTTTCTGTCAAAAGAGTTTTTGATCCAGAAGCGTAGCAGTGACTTTGGGGCCAATTATTCTGATAGAAAGTTGCATGAAATCCATCCGGGCCGGGTGACTTATAAGGCGCCATCATTCGCAATGCCTCCCAAATTTCATGACATCCAGCAAGGGATGCCAAGACAGTCAGATTGAGATCTCAGGGAACGACATGTGGTTCTGAGAACAAGCTGATGAACAGAGTGCAAGTCAGTGACCCATTCCCCAACATCATTCTTAAGAGCTAGAATCTTGTTTTGCCGCCGCCGAATCACCGTAGAAAGATGATAGAAACTTGTATTTCTGGAACCAAAGAAGTTGTTCCTCATGGAGAACTTGCTCCAAATCCACCCTCAGTTTACGCTCCAAAAACAGCATAGCATTGGACGGCCGGTGAGTAATTCTTCCCCTAATCCTTTCTAGCTGCTGCCAAAGCTTGAAGAAAGGGGAGAAGGTAATATGTTGGAAGAGAAAATGAAAATAACAGTGACTCTAATGTCTGGTAGATTCAAATAAAAAGCTTGTGGCACAGTCGTATGTTAACTTATGTATAGCAAAATTATGGTGGTCTAATACATTTTTATCACATATATTAAGTAGCTGCCAAATTTTGATTATTGAGAGGGTTTGTAATGGCAAAAAATCAATATTCTGAAAGCACAGTGTAGCAAGGAGGTGGATGGGGAAGTTTGGGGTTTGGGAACACCTCTCACTTTGAAAAGGACAAAATAATAACATGTAAATTGGGTAATGGTGGACGTCACATGAACATCTCCTCTCTTATGCTACATGTAATGTCAAAATTTTGCATGTGAATTGACTAAAGATAGTATTAATATTTTCTGTACTTGTCGAAAATTATTAATATGTTGTATTGTGTAAATACTATGATATGGTTTTGTATTTTAATGTTTAGTTTCGAACATCTTCACTCGCCTCCATTTTTTAGTTGTACAATTAATTAATATTCACTATCGTTATTTATGTCAAATTCCCGGTGGGCAGTAGCGCCATAACTATACCGTGTCGGACGTGAATTGAAGGGAGAGTGTAATGTTGGACCGGCCCAATATATAGCCCAACAATACCTTTCAACTTTAGGCCCAAATCAATATCGCCCATAAAAAAAAAACCGGTTCCGCCCCCCTCTCTGTTTCTACACCCGATCAATCAATGCAATCCGTGTTCTGAATTCTGACCAAAAATAAAATGAATGCGATCTGAATAGAAAGCGCTGAACAAAAAAAAATGTAGACGATGCAGAAGCACTGATTTTGAGTCAGGAAATCACGCCATTGAATTGAAGGCTCTATCTATGTCTTCATTATACTACCTCTGTACGTTCTCCGTGAGTTTCAATATCTTATAGTAGAAGTTAATTAAAAAAGAGTATTGATTAATAAATTAACTTGTGCAACAAATTTTAGATGGTACGAATATTGGGTTGAGCTAACGCCTAACGGGAATGGGGTAGTCAATCATGTTGCTGGTGATGACACAACTAACTACGACATGGATGATGATGATGACGATGATGTGCATGTTGCTTTATGCATTGTTTGTTTAAAAGGCAAAGAATAGAAAAGGGCAAAAGATGGTATTATCATATATTGTCACAAAGGTCTGAATTTTCGAGGCAACATCTATGTTTTACTTTTTCAGATTTTTGGGCCCTCTTCCACGTTATTCCCCACTCTTAACGGGCCCAGCCTTGCTCTCTTTCTATATATTTTAAAAAAAAATTGTACATTTCATGCAAATTGTTACCCCCCCTACAGAAAATACATGTCTTTATATTTATAGTCTTTAATTTTTTTCATAAATATTTATTTTTTTAAAAGTTCTGATTTTTGTTATACACGTTAGACCTTGTTTGATCAAAATACTTTTTATTTATAAATATTTTATTTTAAAAATATATACTTTTACTAATTTTGATAAACGTATAATAATTTTTTATATATTTTTTCTATCACTTTCACTTTTTTTAATAAAATACACACATTTATATATAAAAAAAAATCTTACCAAACTTACTTTAACTATACTTCTTAACTACTTATCAACAAAAGACTCTTTATAAATACTCTATCAAACATACCCTTAATATTTATAACTATTATTAGTAGTAATAGTTTTCAAGAAAAATTGTAGTACAACATATCACGGCACAACAACTTTTCAAATCTGCTGAATAAGCGAAGATCCCACGTATCACAAATAGGGGTGAGCACGGGTCGACGAAACCGAAGCCCGAACCGAACCCGGCCCGAAAAACCCGAACCGAACCCGAACCCATACTCCTTCGGTTCGGGTTTCGGGCCGTACTTTTTACCATTTCGGGTTTCGGTTCGGGTTCGGTTCGAATTTCGGGTTTTAGTGCATTTTTGTCCACTTTCCCCCTTTGAGTGTTGTTTAGTCCGAATCCGAACCGAAGTATTCGGATTCGGTCTTCAGTCCCATGTTTTTGGGCTTTTCGGATTCGGGTCGGGTCGGCTTCTGGCCCGTGATCACCCCTAACCACAAATGTGGATATGAAAAGAATGAAAAAAATTCTGAACAACTTGCTCTAGTTGGCGGCTCTCACCGACGTGCGCGCTGGTCAAGAGGCGAAGCCGAGCCGAGGACCTGGGTCTTCTCAACTGCGTGGGACACTGACACATGGCAGAATGAATCACCACGTCCCATTATTTTCACACGTCAACTATCGACAAAATTCACTAGTTCACAAGATTTAAACAACAGTTTTGGTGATTTGGTAACACATAGCGTACACGTAAGAGACACCTAAGACCATGCGTCAGCGTTTTGGTGAAGAAAAGTGGCGTCATCTTCCGGGTCCACATCAGCTTTGGGGGTCTCCTCTTCTCTCAATCTTCTACTCTTTTTATGGTTAAACCATATTTTAGGAATCAGCATCGTTACTACTATGTTTTACACTTTTTTATCGATGAGATAATAAATATAATTTCTTAAATGAAAAGTGGAAGATAACCAAAGTTTGGTGCAAAAATATGCACTTTCCAACTAAATTTCGTACTTGAAATAACTATGCCAAACCAAAAAATTACAACTTGTGCACTTGAAATGTTGTACTAGATCGGTTACTAAAATAACAACACACATGTCCCTTTCGTTCATAAGTTTTATGAAAGAAAGTATGCAATTTGAGCCAGAAAATGTGGAATTTTCAATTTGAAAATCCAACGGGTGCAGCCTTCATCTAATTTGATTAATCGCCTCCTACAGTATATCAGTACAATTATAAATCATTTATTATCTCTGCACATGATTTAATACATTCACCTTTTTCGCGCACGGAGAAACAAAGAGAGAAGAAGCAAACAAAAGACATGGTTAGCAATTGAAGAGTAGTACTACCCCACCGCCATTAATACAGCTCTTCTTTCGATCCCCACACTTCTTATGCGGCACAACTAGAAGAAGAAACCAAAAGGGTCTCCATTTTCTTCCTCTTCTGTTTCTGGTTTTTTAACCCTTTGCTAAGACTAGCAAGAAAAACACATGGTGCCGTGAATCCATGTTCTATTCCACTTTCAACTATCAAGGTTCCAAACAGGTGGGTGTTGATTCAATTCATTTTTTCTTCTTCTTTTGTGTTCCAATTCTTTTTCATAAGTGTAATGATTCATTATTTTGTATCTTCTTCTGAAAAGTGATTACGTGAGCTGTAGATCGAAAGTTTATTAGGTTTCACACGCATAAGATTACGAAGGTCCTTTAATTTATTCTCTTGTTTTTTGTGTGTGTAGATCCTAGCTGGGTTTCTCACTATAAATTTCAGATCTCTAACTCTCTGGTTTTTGTTCATTTGTGATGATCTTTAGGTTGTTCTTCAGCTGACTCAAGTTTTGATTTGCACGGAGAATGGGGATTTGTCTGAGTTCTCGTATCAAGGCTGAAAGCCCCTTTAACACAGGTACTTCACAATTTTGCTTTGCCTTTTTTCTCTCCATATATACGAATCTAGAGACTAAAACCTGCTGTTTTAACAGTATTAAGTTTGAAACTGAATTCTGAAAGTAGTCAAATATGCCATTTACCCTTAATTTCATATTCTGAATCTTGGCCTAGTTTGAAAGCATATACAGAAAGAAACCCAGTTTGACTATATATTATATAATTTGTTAATACTGCATGTGCCCTGTTGAGCTCTGTGCTACATTGTAATTTGCATTACCCATTTCTTGATTCCCCTGTTCAAGACTCTAAAGTGATAAACAAATAGTTATAGTCCTGTCAGTAACCAGTGTGATTTGATTATTAGTGAGTCTAGTAACATGGTAAAGAGAGTTAATTTAGCATTTCTAATATGATTGTTCAGGTGTAAATCTAAAGAATGTTAACCCAGATGAGAGTAGTAGTAGTGGTAGCAGTAAAACCTCATCTGGTTCACTGCCTCCAACTCCTCGGAGCGAAGGCGAAATCCTGAAGTCCTCCAATTTAAAGAGATTTAGCTTCTCCAACCTCAAGATGGCCACTCGGAATTTCCGCCCCGATAGCGTGTTGGGAGAGGGCGGATTCGGATCCGTTTTCAAGGGTTGGATTGAGGAGAATTCGTTCGCTGCTACCAAGCCCGGGACCGGCATTGTTATCGCTGTCAAGAGGCTTAATCAGGAGAGTTTCCAGGGTCATAGGGAGTGGTTGGTAAGTTCACTTTACTATACAACTGAAATTGATTTGCTGGTTGGTTGGTTGGTTGTTCATGATCTTTGTCATGTTGTGATGAGTTGGAAAGGCAAAACTCATTAAATGACAATTTATAAGTCTTATATTTTTCTATGGGTTTTGTAGGCAGAGGTGAATTATCTGGGGCAGCTCTATCATCCTCATTTAGTCAAATTGATTGGATATTGCCTGGAGGACGAGCACCGGCTTTTGGTATACGAGTTCATGCCTCGAGGAAGCCTGGAGAATCACCTATTCAGAAGTATGATCTCCACAAATACTTAAGGTTGCATTTTTATCCATTTCCAACAAGTTCTAAAAACTGAAGCACTTGCTAATCATGTTCCACAGGAGGTTCATACTTTCAACCGCTTTCTTGGGAGATTCGGTTAAAGGTTGCACTTGGAGCTGCAAAGGGTCTGGCTTTTCTACACAGTGCTGAAACTAAAGTGATCTACAGAGATTTTAAGACCTCTAATGTTCTCCTTGATTCGGTATGCAGACTTGTCTTGATAATCTTCTTACATTTCCGTTCTCCTTGATTCGGTATATAAAACCTCTAAAACTCACTGCAATCTGCATTGATTACAGAATTACAATGCGAAACTTTCTGATTTCGGGTTGGCTAAGGACGGTCCAACTGGTGACAAGTCCCATGTCTCTACTAGAGTCATGGGTACATATGGATATGCAGCTCCGGAGTATCTTGCTACTGGTATAATAGCTCCTAATATTCACATTTTTTGCTGTTTTGTTGCCTCTGACAAAAATATGGGAATTTCTTCCTTTCAGGTCATTTGACTACAAAAAGTGATGTGTATAGCTTCGGAGTGGTTCTGCTGGAAATGCTATCGGGGAGAAGAGCTGTGGACAAGAACAGACCATCTGTGGAGCAAAATCTGGTGGAATGGGCAAAACCCTACTTAACAAACAAGAGGAAAGTATTCAGAATCATGGATACTCGTCTTGAAGGGCAGTATAAGATGAATGCGGCCCACAGAGCAGCTAGTCTTGCATTCCGGTGCATCTCAGGGGAAACCAAGTTGAGGCCAGCCATGGATGAGGTGGTGAGGGAGCTCGAGAGGATTCGTGATTACAAGGAGTCTGAAAATGGTGAGAAGGGTTCGACCCGGTTGAGGAAGAAGACTGCGAGGCCGCCTCAAGCTGTTACTTATCCGAGACCCTCCGCATCTCCTCTATATGCCTGAAATGAATAGAAGAGTCAACAGAATGAATGTACAGTTTTTGTTCTGCTGCTGTAATTCCTATGAGCTCCAGAGATGAGCCAATGGGCAGGCGATCCAGCAATGGACTAACAAGTCATACATGATTTCCAGTTGTTGTTCTATGAGAAGATAAAGTAATGACAAGATTGTGTGTATGCTGAAATTCTTGACATATGTGAATTAAGTAGAAGCACTTGATTTAATCAGGACTGTTCTGTTTAAACTAGATGCAGATGTGAACTCTGAAGTGCTCCTTTTGACCCAGAAAAGGAGGTCGAAAGTGATCATATCAGCATCATATAGCTTTACACGTGAAAAGTTACAAAAGTAGGAGGTCCTTGTCAAGTTTGTTTGGTGTAGCCTTTATAAAGATTTTTTTGTAGATAAGAATTTATTTAGTATAATAGTGTTTGGAAATAAGTGGTTATAAATACATTTTAATGGTAGATTGTGAAGAATTATTGCACAAATTTCAAAGTTTAACAAATACTCTCTCCGTCCCTCCGTCTCATTATATAGTGTCTGTTTTTGTTTTTGACATTATTCACAATTGAAAAGAATTTTTAAAATTTCTTCCAATATATAAGAAAAAACATAGTCATGTGGGGTTTTGTAGGATTCGTCTCAACGAGTACTTTGATAATATTAATAAAAATTATAATTTTTATTAATATATAATTAAAGATATTAACGATATAAAATCTATCTCGGTAAATATGTCCAGTTAAAATAGGCACATCATTATGGGACTATGGGACGGAGAGTACTTTTTTTTGGATAAGTACCTTTATTTAAAAAAAGTCAATATAAATGATTAATCAAACAAACCCTAAGAGCATCTTTAATGAAGTCCTATAGGATGGGTCTTATAGGGGATTTTGAGAGAATTATTTGCTAAAAAACCCATAGTGTATTTGGGGTCTTTTAGGTTTAGTTTAAATTACAATTATATTATTTTTTTATATAAAAACTACAATGTAATTTTCATAAAGCTAAATTAAATTGGTATTTATTTTATTTTAAAATATCAATACTAAAATAAAATGATTTATTTTCACTTAATGATAGCTATAATACAGAAAAAATATTAAAATCAACCAAATATATACAAAATGGATGTCTATGGATAGATAAAAATGTAATTAGAATTATGGTATTTTTTTAAGCAACCAATTTTTAAATATATGAATTTTTTTTAAAAATAACGAACGGCCAAGAATAAATCCTGACCGTCCGTTGATTCTCATGTGGCGTACAACAACACACGCCAATTAGAGAGTGCCACATGGCACTTTGATGCCAAAAAATTGTGTATGGGACGGTCCCATATTTTACCCCAAATTTGGGACCCTTGATGGGTCTTATAGCCCAATTTGAATATTATATTAAAAAAATTTATAAGACCCACCTATAGGACCCCATTAAAGATGCCCTAATACTAATCGACATCAAGGCAAGTTTACAAGTTTTAAACCATAAAACCCTTCTTAACGTACAAAGTCATTGATATCATACACAAATATAAATGGAATAATGAACACTAATCTATTTTTTTATGACAAACTTAAAACATGATTAGTAAATAAATCTTTTACTTTCATATGGTCAAAAATCATGGCATTGCACAAGTAACATATGAAAATTTATTAAAAAAAAGGGTGTGATTCAGGTGTGAAAGAGTCTTATAATACAAAATAAGAAAGAATCCTAGCCGTTAGATCAGATTAAAAGCTAAAAAAAATGCAACATGGAGACCCTTTTGTGTATGTCTTTGCTTTTTGAACATTACTGACAAAGTGCAAACCGAAGGCCTAAAAGTACAAGCCGATGACTTGAAAAGTGCAAGCGAATGCAACACTTCTGTGCATGTAAATTCAACATGTGCATGTATTTTTTTGGATTGGAGTGCAAGTTATTGGCTTAAATGTGCATGCCAATTATTATGCATGTGAATTTAACGTTTTTGTACATATATAACTCGCATGCACTCTCAGTTGAATTCACATGCACTTTCAGTTGAACTCGCATGCACTCACATGTATTATTTTGGATTAGAGTGCAACTGTGTAAGTTGTTGGCTTAAATGTGCATGCGAATTATTGTGCATGTATAACTCGTATGCACTCTCAGTTGAACTCACATGCACTCACAACACATAAAACATGCACTCAAAAGTCAAAAGACATATAAGTACAATCAAATGCATGCACTCTCAGTTGAATTCACATGCACTCTCAGTTAAACTCGCGGTTAAACTCGCGTGCACTCAGAACACATAAAACATGCACTTGATTTCACATGCACTCAAAAGTCAAAAGACATATAAGTACACTCAAAGGCATGCACTTCAGTAGAATTCACATGCACATTCCGGTTGAATTCACATGCACACTCCTAGTAGAATTTACATGCACCAATTTTCTAATTCGTATGCACTTTTCAGTTGAATTTTAACGCACTCCCAATAAAACTTACATGCACTAATAACACATAAAACATGCACTAGATTTCACATACACTTGAAAGTCAAAAAACATGCACACTCAAAGACTTGCACTTCTAATAGAGTTCACATGTACCCAAGGGTGGTCTGGTGGCCGGTGGTTGTCCGGCGATCGGCGACGGTGGTCCGACGACCGGCGGTGGTGGTCCGAAGATCGGTGACGGTGGTCCGGTGGTGGTTCGGCGACCGACGGCGGTGGTCCGGTGGTCAATGGTGGTGGTCCGATGGTCAACCCTTTAAATTAAAGACATGTGCATGACACATGACTTATTAAAGACATGTGCATGACACATTACTTTTAATAAAAATTCAATCTTGACCTTTGATTTATTTCTAATCCAATGATTTATATTCATTGTTATTTCTTATTTTATAAGATAATAATTTTTGTCACATGGGCTTATCCTTACAAAAATTAGCTCGAAACAAAAAAATTATTTGGGGATATTAAAATGGAGAAACGAACAAAAATGTACGGAAAAAAACGCGTATAACATTTTCACGTAACCAACTGGACCAACCAATCAAAATTGTATAGCAGCTGCAGAGGAGAGAGGAAACGCAGCGACGCTACGCACAACCGCAAGGAATCCTATTGTTTCCTTGCTCCAGTTTCAGAGATCGTCACTCCAATGCTCGCATAAACCCTAAATTTTTGTTTTGCTTCTTACTCATCGGCGCTGGTATCTCACTAATCTTGCTCTGGTAACTGCTTTATCTCTTTCTCATGGAAATGTGTGAATTGCTCCCTTGCTTTGCTATTGTTCATCCTGTGAGTTTGTTTTGGTAAAGTAGATACCGTGTGTGTCCTCTTCTTTCGTCCATTTTGAGCGACAAAGCTTCATGTTACAATCTCGACTCTTGTTTACTTTTCTTTTCTTTTTTCACTTTTTTTGGTTAAAATTTGCTTTTGATCAAGCTTACTCGGCTTTTCTGGCGTTTGTTTCCCTCTGAGTTAGTGGCGACGGTGGTGTTGGCGGTGGGTGGTAGTATTAGGGTTTCTTTGTTTCTTTCTCCTCCCAGAAAAAAAAAGGAATAGGATTTCCTCTTCTTTGGTGTCAAAATGGATTATTTTTTTACCTTGCTGCTGAGAGAGCTTGTCTTAGCAGTTAGCTCCTGGTCATCTTCATCCAGATCCAGGTTTTTCCTTCTTTGATGAGGTTTTTGTTTAAACTTTTCTTAACGTTTATATACGTGAGTTACTTTCGTGATTGAAAATAAGAAATTGTGCGAGGTCCTCATTGCTTACTCTATTTATACACTGATAATAGGATTATGAAAGAAAATATCCATTTTTTAACATAAACCTCTCATTGGTATCTCGTGTTTTGCTTTGTTGATATTATTGATGGTGGTAGTGGCTAACACAGCTAACATATATTGTTCTTATCACAACTTTACTGATATTCCTTTGTTTGGAGACAAGAGAATGAAAACTGCCTGTTAAGTAGCTTTTTCTAGCCTTTGGAGGTCTGGACTTTGGTAATGTAGCTTCTTAGAACAAATAAGCATACAGTAGTGATATGTTAGTTGGTTGTGGAATGGCAGTGTTACAAAATGAAAAGCAATTTTGTACTGTATTACGCTAATCCAGGCACTTTTAAAGGGATCTGGATTTTCATTACTATTGTTGTTGTTGCGGAAAACTAATTCCCTGTCTCAGCAGCTGAATGTTGTGATTTTTCAATGCAAACTTTCTGATAGATAGTGGATTTCTGAATGGTCATCATTGTTACAGCTACTCACTTTGAAATGGGAAGTAATGCAGAAGAATCCGAGTTAGACAGGTATGCAGACAGAGCTTATAGACAACTGAAGGAGAAAATTTACAAAACCTATTACGGTGGGGGAACTTTCAGATGCCCATTTTGCACAGAAATGAGTAAGCACTCAAAGCAGGTGTATTTGTATGATGACTTGGTGGAACATGCTAAGACCAGAGGAAAAGGCTTGAGAAACATGAATTTGAAGCAACAAGGTCAGCATGTAGCATTGGCCTCTTATTTGACCAAATATCATGGTCCAAGGCTTCCACAGTCACCTTCCAACAAAGGTGACTTGCATGGTCAATGTGGTAGAGGTGATGCAACTTCAAGCAGAGTTTTGCATTCTTCTGCTAAAGAGATGTATGTTGCATTTGGCAATTCAAGTGAAATTCAGAAGTCTGTTGGAGAACAAGATAATTTAGAGCAGAACAAGAGTAAGACTTCAAGTAGAGTCTCACATTCTTCTGAAATGGAGATGCATGTTGCATCTGACAATTCAAGCAAAACTCTGAAGTCTGTAGGAGAACAAGATGCATATCTAGAACAAAACAAGGGCAAGAAGTTTGTCTATCCATGGAAGGGTATCCTTGTAAATGTCCCTGTGGAGATCAAGGATGGAAGATATGCGGGTGAGAGTGGAAAGAAATTGAAAGAACAATTGGTTGAGCAAGGATTTAACCCTGAGAAAGTTACTCCCCTATGGAATTACAATGGTTTTTCTGGGTGCTGTATGGTTGATTTTATTGGTAACTGGATAGGGTATGAACATGCAATGAGGTTTGAGAAGGCTTTTGATATAGACCACCATGGAAAAACGGATTGGTACAAGGCAAAGTCTCGTGGGGATAAACTATATGGGTGGGTGGCTACGGAGGAGGATTACCAGTCGAATAGTCTTCTCAGAAAATATCTTAAGAAATGCAATTTGAAATCAATTGAGGACATTGAAGGTGAAGAAAAGACGAAAACAAGCAAGCTTATTTTACACCTTACGAGTACTATCCAAGATAAGGATTTGAAGTCTAAAATGATGAAGAACAAACTTCAGGCAACTTCTGTTACAATAAACCTTTTGATGGATGAGACTGAGGCAATGATAGAGGCTCATAACAGAGGTTTGCTATTCTAAATTTTAGTATTGTGTTATTCCTGTGTTATTAATTTTATGTATTTTGTACTTTAGATGGAATTGAATACATCTTTCATATATTGGTGTGATTATTTACAAAGATGTGCTTTCACTTTATGGAAATTACGATCAAGTTGGTTTTCTAATGAGCTTTTAGACAACTTTCATGACCTCTCTGTTAAAAGCATGTCTAGAAATTGCAAGGAATTTTACTACAATGATTGTTGTTGCCTTAGTTTAAGGGTTTTTGCTGCAGTAAATACATTTAGTATGTAATCTCCCAGACAAAGGTGTGATTGAAAGTATATTTTATTTTCTTAAAAAAGGAGGTTCCTTCTTGTGCTTTGTATTGTAACTGATTTATGTCTTCAATAACTAGAATTGAGTGACATGCACCGAATTGAACAAAAACGTATGGAGAGGATGCTCGTAGAGCACGAGAGGAATATGAGGAAGAGAGAATTAAGAAGGAAGCAACTCAAGCTTCAAGAAAAGGAGTTGGATAGACGAGAAGTTCAGAATGAGAATGAGAAAAGGGAGCTCTTAAGCCAACAAAGAATGGTATGATTCATTTGCCTCTTACTCTTTACTTCTGTTGGACTTAACTGACTTGTACCGGACTGATTTCTACCAGCATATACAACCTTTTCTCTCCTTCTGGATCGAAAATTTGAAGTCTGATGGGTGGGTGCTTAGCAGTTATGATGTACTGACTTTGTAGTTTTAGCTGATTTAAGCTGTTCGAAAGCCATATTTGAAGGCCTCGTGGAATGTTGTTATTATGCCAACACGATGGATACTCTATACAATTTTCCTACTGTTCAAATAAGTTGTTGGGTACTTTCTTCAACTTGTTTTCGTCTGTTTGGTTTAGAAAAGCAAAAATGTTAAGAAGATGGTCAATAAATAATTGTTGTACCATAAAGTTAATTTGTCATGACCTTCTAATTAAGCAATACTATTATTAGATTCAGAAATACGAGAATGTGTTCTGATTAAAGTGAAGCTGAGAACCAAATGACAATTGGGTATGATGGGTGTATGTATTAACTTTATGTTCTTAGCCTAAATTGATTCATGCTCTTTTAGTAGCTTGAAGTTTGGCTAGTTGTTGAGGTACCTTTATGTTTCTCTGCAGAATGAGCTAGCTGACGAAGTACAGAAACAAGTTCATGAAAACTTGATGAGATTGGCTGAAGAACAAAAGGTTGGTCTTATTATAGAATATTTACAATCAAATTTCTTATGCTCGGGTCAATTTATCACAAGTAATGCCTAATTTGATTCCTATTTTTCTGCTATTTCCTGATTACCAGAAAGAAAAAGTTGCACTTCACAATAAAAGCATCTACCTGGAAAAGGAACTTGATCATAAACAAGCTCTTGAATTAGAGGTAGAACGCATGAGAGGTGCTGTGAAAATTATAGGACACATGGGGGATGATGAGGATGTCAATCTCAAGAAGAAGGAGGCATTAGCAGAAGAACTTGAAGAGAAAATAGAAGAACTTGATTTACTGGAGGACCTTAATCAAGCTTTGATAATCAAGGAGAAAAAAGCCAGTGAGGAGCTGCAAGAAGCACTGAAGGCACTTATTAGTGTGCGTTACATGACATGCCTCTTTCATCCAATTTTCTTGAACATTCATATAAAATGGTTGTTTTAACTATCCATCATATTGACAGGGATTGCAGAGTGGATCAAGTAAAGGCGCCCGACCTTCTATTGGTGTAAAGAATTTAGGAGAGCTTGATGGTAAGCCATTTCACATTGCTGCTAAGAGGAAATATTCTGCTGACATGGCTGCTGATGAAGCAACAAAATGGTGGTCATTGTGGGATTCTTACATGAGGGATACCAGTTGGCACCCATTTAAACACATTTCAGAGAATGGAACGACTAAGGTACGATCCATGGATCATTACACTTGTTTGTTATGCTTGTGACAGTGCTAGGTTATAGAAGGCACACACTATATGCTTCTGTTTGTTTTGGCCCTCTTTGGAACATGCTCATTCCTGGCATAATATTTCAAGTTTGTAAAAGTAGTTGCTTGTTAGTGATTTCTGCTGAATTTATTTGCTCATCAGGAAGTAATTGATGAGGAGGATGAGTTACTTCAGGAGTTGAGGACTGAAGTTGGTGAGGAAGCCTACACTGCAGTTGTAACTGTCATGCTAGAGCTGAATGAGTACAGCCCACAGGACCGAACTCCACGGCTAGAGCTCTGGAACTTCAAACAACAGCGACGATCAAATTTATATGAGGGTGTTACCTTCCTTATCAACAAGTGGAAACAAGCACGGAAGAAAAAATGAAGACTTCCGCTGGCTGAACCCCAAATTCTTGCATATTAATGTGCCGTACTAATTCAGTTTTATGGGTCAGAACTTAGTAACATGGTCAGCTCTCAGGCTGAATTTGAGACTAGTTCAACAGATGCTTAAAATTTCGTTGGAGCTATGGCTTTACCAAGGAATTAAATAGTTAGCACACTTGAATGATTTATTATAGAATTGTAGTAGGTAGGACTTTGGTTATATGAATATGGTATGAAAAACTATTACATTTAGAACATCTGTTGATGTGGTAATTCTGAAGGGATGCAAATTGATTTGGGGCAAAGCAAAAAGCCCTTTGCTTTCCATGATTATAGCCCTACCTGGTACTAAAGAAAGGGTATCCAAAGAAAGAATGAGGGTTAGCTGAGGCATCCAATGTTCTTTCTCTTCGCCATTTTCTTGTATCTGGTACTACTTGAAGTTGAGGGGAATCCAAAGTGTTGCTTGGTAGTGTAATTTGAGCAGTTTATGGTGCTTAACAACACGCCATTAGATCAAGTAGCGAATCACACGCCAATAACAGTTTAGCACTTAACAAAAACAATTGGATCAGCCTCAGCGGCCTCTAGTAGCAAGCAAGAAAGTAAGCAAGCCAAGATTCCACTATTTTGGATCTTACAATAGCAAATACTAAAACATTGCAATACGATATGATACTATATGATATTGTAGACTGCGGGCCACAAGATTCTCTGCAGCCTCCTCAGCACTAATTCCTACTATCCCTTCTCCCAGTTATCAGTAACCCAAACAAGAAACGACCTTCTTCACCGCACCACCCCCAAAAAAGAAATCAACCCAAAATTAAAACCCCCACCCGTACTAAACAGAGAAAAAGTCAACAAACCCATTAAAAAACAGGTAAAGTTTCCTGCTTTCCTCCCCAATACCCAATACCCAGTTTCCCACCAAAATAGACAGCTTGAGAATTAAAGTGATTAGAGATATTACATTGGCGGTAGATTTGAAATAAAACAAAAAACTTTCCCCCAATTTTCGGGTTCTTGGTAAAAGGAAAGGAATTGGGTGTTGCTTTGGTTTATGGGGTTTCCCACTAGACTCTGAAGTTCTTGCCGGTGAAAGTTTGACCGAACTGCCAGTGAGCCGGGACGACGTTCCATGAGGTGGACTTGCGGTGGTCGCTGGCGGTGAGCCTGAAGGAGACAGACTGGCCCACCAACACTGCGTTGGATTGCCAGTTTTGCCCCCAGTTCCTGCTCATCGGCATCCAGTCAGTCCTGGACCCTTTGATGCTCACCCTCACGATATCCCCTGCGCCCGCGACGTTGCTGATCAGTACCAGGTTGAAGTAACGGAATCCGTTGATGGTAAACCTGACCCCTCCTTGCTTCCGGCACGGCACCCTGCAAACCCAAAGGGCAGTTTAGTCATCTTCCATCAAGGGAATGGCATTTTGTGGTAATAAACGATTGTGGGCTAAACCCGATTTACATTCGGACCTACAATATTATTCTACGCGACTCTACGGTCCATTTGTTGGGCCACACTACCCCATAACCACAAGCATGAAATGCAGCAGTAGATAACTTTTCAGAGGTCTGCAGTAATGTGTCATAGCTTTCTAATTTAATTTATTATACTGTATTGAGGTTTATTTATAATATCTCTATGAAAAATCACCTAAATCGGCTTCGTGGACGCACCCATATGACCAAACTAACATTAAACGTTTACTAACCATACCTAATAAGTCAAATGAAGTAAATACGTGCTATTATGAGGGGTAAATTAGACCATCCACCTAGTCTCTCCACTAGGCACTAGACCAACTGAAAAAACAGGGAGAAACAGAATGCTCACCGGCGGAAAGCGACGGGGACGATTCCGGCGCGGTACTCGGCGATCTTGAGGAACATGGGCATGGCGAGGTCAAAGTGGGGACGGGGCGGGTTACACCAGCCTCCATTGTCGCTGGGAAGAGCGTAGTTTGGCGGGCAGAAGTTGGTGGCGGTGATGAGGATGGAAGGGCTGCCGGGGTGGCACCACCGTGGGTCGTCGGCGCACTTGATCTCAAAGCAGGCACCGCAGCTCATCCCGTTGTTGAACAGCGCCGTGCTCAGCGCCGCCGTGTTCACTCCGTACCCTTGCGAGTACAAGTTTCCATATCCACAAGCTCCACCTGCAGTTTTTACCGAGCAGCAAAGAAAACAGAGAAAGTTAACTACATTGAAATTCTAGTTGCAGATCCGTTGACAAATCAAACCAGTGGCTAAATTGCGGTGAAATTGTGAAGCGCATTGTGATTTTGGAGCACTAGAAGAACAGGGGAGTGTAAAGGGAAAGTACCCATGGTGCCAGAGGCGTCACTTCCACCGTAGAACGTAGCATGGGCGGTCTCCCATCCGCCGCCTGAGTAAACGCCGGGGATTCTGGCTTCCGCCGAGTAAAAAGCCCAGAAAGTGAGCAGAGAAGCAATGCAGAGGAAGCCAGTTGCAGCTGCCATGGCAGAAAAGGAAACGCCTCTATTAGTGGTAAAGAAGAAATGGGAATGGTGGGGATGTGTACTCTCGAGGAGGGTGAGATAGGTACTTAAAGACGAGTGCAGGGGGGCAATTTATGGATTTTTTCCCCAAAATTATTGTGGAATTCAATTATATTGAAAAATATTAAAATAAAGGAAATAAATTATCCGACCCAACCATATGTGTAATTATATACTCCCTCCGTTAAATTTTAATTAACGTTTTAGGCTTAAGTTCTTGTTAAGTTTTAATTGTCATTTTAGACTTTTTCACATCTTTTTTTTAGATTTACCCTTATGTTTAATATTTTTTTATTTTTTGGATTCTCAATTTTTTATAGATTTACTTTTGATTTTCTAATTTTATTTTATTTTTTGTGAGATTTTAGGAGAAGTAATAAAAAAATAATTAGTCATTAATCATAAGAGTAATCTAGGAAAATAATTAGTTTCTTATTTTGTCTGAAATTTACTATAACGTCAATTAAAACTTAACGAAAAGAGTAATATTTTGTTCACAAATCACTTTGATTGCGGTCGGTTTGGAAAATTAGGGGAGCATTTAATTGTGATTGCAATTGGTCCACAAACCACAATATCTTTGTGGGGTATGCTTCAAATTTCTCTCTTATGTATAAGACAATCCCATATTCCACAGAATGGCTCTCCTAAATCTTGGCATTTCCCCTGTTTTTGTTTGTTCCCTGGGTTGTGGTGAAAGAATCCCATGTGAGGGGATAATTGTTCTTCCCACCCTAATTAATTGTGATAATAATAATACGGGCTAAATGTATAAATTATACTACTAGAAATTCAGAACATTTACGGTTACATAATTTTTAGTTTTCCTGTTTGCAACTTTCCCATAGGGCTTATCATCTCTTGACTAATTTGTCCCCCTTGGTTGCTTCTTTCACACCCAATGAGATCGCCTTTACATACACATTTAATTGTTATGCTACTTGCCTGTCCTAACAATACGCAAAATAATACAAGCTGCATCTTTTTCTTCATGCTGAAGATTCATCTTGTCTTTCTTGTTATATGGAGTAGATTGGGAAAAAAAACTTTATTATTTGGTATTATTGTTTTAATGTCAGCAAATTATTCTCTTTGTTACAGACTTACAGTTGACCAATGAAAAAAAATAGTTAATCTAAAATCATGAAATATAAAACAGTAAGTGCTTACTACTTATAAATGCAAAAGAATATGAATTCGAATTTATGAAGGGCTGAAAAATGGTACAAAGCAACGATGACTCGAGGAGCGCCAAAACGGTGACGTTTGTTTACTTTTCTGTTTTGGTCGTTTAAAGTAAATCAGAAGATAAGGCGCGACGAGCGGCAGGCACTGGATGAAACTGATGGCGGGACGTGGGCCCCGGTTAAACAACGCGGTAGCGGGGCTCCGAATCCTATGAGGCCGGAAACGGGTAGGGGAGATGATAGAGTGTGAAAGAGGAGACCCGTAGTAATCGGGAATAAAAATAAGATGCAGGGTAATTAGGAAATTAAGTAAAAGTAAGAGGTAGGGAAGTGCAATTTCCTGCAAATGTAAACGGGGATTGGGGGAGTGGTGTGTGGTAGACATGGGACCCACCCGGTTGAACAGCTCCGTAATAAGTCCGTTAATTACGGTAACAAAACGCAAAGAGACAGCAAGGAAAGCATCTTGAGACACGCGCCGGAGACTCCTTTCACCGCTTTTTCACTCGGCGATCTCTCTCGTCCTCTTGTTTAAAAATCACTGGCTGTTTCAATTGTGGCGCCAATATTGACTTGTTTTGAACTGATTTAACTTTCCTAATTAATAGTTTACACTTTTGACTTGTTTCCTTTTCCGTACACTTTGATGTGATTAATATTATATAGCCCCGTCAGCAATTTGCGTACGTACTCAACAGCTTTCATAAATGTTAAAAATTTGTCACTCACGCAGTTTGTCCATAATATTAGTCATGAATTTTGTATAAACCGTTGCTTAATATTCTCTGTACAATTAAAATGTGGAGTATTATTTGATATGAAAATTGTAGCGCGTTGAAAGTTAGAAACGCACCGCTGGGCGTTGGCTGCGTGTGTCACATCAACCTACAGATTACGCACAAAAATGGTGGGTCCACCTTCCCATGTGCCCTCCATCAGGCCGGTGATTTCTACCCCTTGTTTAATTTTGTGTTACTGTTCTTTCACCCGGCCATTTCATAGGGATGCTCTCAAACTATTAATTATATGCACTTAATTAAACGTTTTTTTTCTAGCTAGTACCACGAAAGAACTAATTATCTGTAAATTAACTTAGTTTTCCCTGGCCTTTTTACACGTACTTATGCGTTCTGTGTAAATAGTTACGAGTTAGATAAGTTTTGTCAACTGTATTTAACGCTATCTGTTTTACACGTAATTCATTTGAATTGATATTATGAAACCAGTTTGCAGAAAATCAATGGAGAGGCGCCACGTATCATTGTCAGTGTCACGTCACTTGACTCTATAGTACGTGCATGATGGCTCCACCATGTGCACCTAAATGCCATTTTCACTTCACTCACATGCACCTTCCTTCCGCCTACTTCTGAATTATAAAACCCTGACCTATAGCTTTTTAATTACCATATATGCATTTCTTATTTTACATGATTCAATCATCCCACAAACCAAGAAACTTAACTATATTAAAATTAAATAATAATGGCCTAGCTAGCCTGATGAAACATCAACTAGACCTAGCTAGCCTGAACCAACACAAAAGGTTAATATCCAGTACTCCGTCAAAGAAGTGTTTTCTTTGATGTACCTGCTCTAAAACTCTATTGTATATATATATATGTACGTGCCCTCAAATTAAACAGCACGTTACGTAGTACGTACCACTGGCTTGTAACAAACTTTAAAGGAAAAAACAAAAAAACTAATGATAGCTTAACCAGTTTTGAGATGTAATTAACCCACGCTTAACTTCAATAGTCGTTAGACTCGTTACCACCTAACCTAACCTAATCATTAACCTTGTCTCCCCAGGACACTTCTTTCATGAGATATCGGTGACAATGTTTTAACACAGTCTTTTCTTTTGGTGTTAATTTGTTGTTGTTTTTTGTTAGGTGCTTTGTATTTTTGTAAGGCAAATACAAGTCTCCTTTTTAGATGGGGTTTGTATCTATTAATATATATTAAAGCAAAGAAATTTAGAGTCACTATATTGATTCCGGACCCATAAATTTTATGTGTCAGTTTGGGATTAATCCATTTTTTTATATTAATAATTATATTTAATTTAAATCACAATATCTAATCACAACTAACTTTAAATATTTAAAATTTTAAATCAAATATCTAATCACAATTAACTTCAAATATTTAAATCATAATTTCTAATCACAAGTAACTTCAAATATATAAAAAACTATATACAACTTTTTTATAAAATTTGATTTCTACAAACTACACATACAATAAGCTTATAATATATGTCAAAATAATGTATGATAGATTTTTCACTAAACGTATATATAAAATACATATTATATTCATTTATATAATTAGTAATATTATTTTCATAAGTTTGCATATATAATTTGACCTATATAAATTTATGGGCCAAAATCATACAATATATACAATTTTCAATTCTTAGTACATGTTCTTTTATAATCAAGTCCACTATATGTATCTATCTATATATAGTAGGGTTGTGCATCCGGTCCAGACCGGACCGGACCGCTTTTTCCTGTCCGGTTCGGTCCGATGGACCGGAATTTTTGGAAACCTTGGACCGAAGATCGGACCGGTATGATTCGGTCCGGTCCGGTTCCGGTCCGGTCCGGTTTATATATTTTTTTATTTTATATAAATGAAAAATTAATTATTTTTTTATATTTTTATATTTATTGTGTATAATATTAGACAATATATTTTGTTATTTTTTTATATTTATACTAAAAACTAATTTTAATAATATTATAAGATATTAATATATAAAATTAAATTAAAAATAATAAAAACCGGTCCATCCGGTCCGGACCGGAAACCGGCCGGGTTTGGACCGGACCTGGAATTCTAAAAATATGTGGACCGCGGACCTTTTGACAATTGGCTTGTCATTGGAGGCAAAAATATGTGGACCACTATTCGTATGACAAGTTGATCATAGATACTCATTCAAAATCTCATGCAATGGAAATTTCAACTCCTTTTCAGATATAACTAATAGCACAACCAGATAGTATTAGCACTAACTAATTAAACAACCCTGAAACTATCAAGATTCAGTTTAACAGCAGCTTTACGGATATGAATATAGTTGGATACAATTCTAGCATAAAACAACCAGCTTTTATCCTAGAATGTAAATCAGTTCTCTTCTGCATAAGACTAGCACAACCAGTTACTAATACGATGCAGTTGCTACTCTGAAATAGATATGCTCAACCAGTAACAATCTAGATCTAGCAATAGATCAATAATAACAAACCCTAGATGCGTCCAAATAGAGATTATCAATATCAATCATAAGCAACTTAAGCAAGAGAAAGATAAAAACCATGCAATAGATAAGGAACGAGAATCTCACAACTTAATCTAAACGAAAGCTTCAGCGTCTGACTAAGCCAGGGAGGCTTAGTTCTTCATAACGTAGAAAAGAGAATTAGGGTTCAAGAGAGTTTAGAAGATGATCGATGATAGGCCAACAAGCCTTTTTTCTACCCTAAAATACTAAAGGAAAATAAAGTCTCCAAATTAACCTAAAACGAAATAATAAAATAATAATAAAATAATAAACTAAAACAGGAAATTAATCCCGCATTCTCAGCAAAGCCTCTCGTTCTCGGCCGAATAGTGCAAGCAGCTGCGGCCCACCTTCCAATACTCGTTCAGTAGCTCGTCCAAGGCAGCAGACACGGCCCAATAGCTTCAATCTCCCACGGCCCATCACGGCCCAACTCCAATTTCGCTTCAGCTCGCGCGGCTTCAATTCGAGCAGCAAATCCACAATTTGCCTTCGCTGATGTCACGCCGACATCATGGTCCAATTTGCCCAGCTTCAATACGCTGCTTTTACTTCACCTCCCGTCTACGACGCCCACTGCCGCGCGCCATGACACCCGACGCAAATAGCACCGTGTCAGGGCGCAAATAGCTTAATCGTAATTAAATGATACCAGTCACATGTAAGATTTTGTCATATACAAATTGATTGATTAAGGTCAATGCAGAAATTATAGCTCTATTGACGCTATCGAGTCGATCATACCCAATGTTTGTTAGGTTTATAACTAATCCACTTCGGATCCTTTTTTTGTGTTAATAATTCCATGAATAATGTCCTGATCTTAAATTCTAATAGGGATGATGCATATCAAATAATATGCTGTTGCAGATTTTATGTACATACAGATACGTACTAAATGGAATGGCTTTGGAGGGGAGAGTAATTGAGTATGTTTTAAACGATTTTGTTAGATTTTAGGGTATACGTTAAATATCTCATAATAATTTTTTGTTAAATCTTATAAATTTAGAGATTTTAATCTTTTTTTATAAGAGGATCACTAGCTCTCTAGCTCTCTCGTCCACGTACAATACTCGGTCTAGAAATGGAGCGATACTAACTTGACACGACCAAAAAGAAAAGCTAGCCCATGTCAGTTAACCATTAATATATTGATTTTTTAACCTATACTCTCATAACATATAATAAGATTTCGATTTTAGAGCCTAAATCCTAAATTGGAAATAATGAACCTTATAGAACTCTTAAGTAATTCTAACTAAATATAATATTTATAAATAAGGGGTTTCAATCTATATTCCAAGGAAATAAGTTACAAAAGTGCCCATGAAAAATCGAGATTTTTATCTATGATATCCTATGTTTATTACATTGTTTTCAGGCGATGTAGATTTCTCATATCTTCCGTAAAATGAATGCGGGCTGATCTTATCGCCAAACTTGGCTACAATTTGTCTCCAAACGATATTATGAACAACTCCGAGCTTAAGGCTCTCATCCGAAATGATGCTATAGGCTAAGTATCAAGTTTACTTGACAATTAATCTAATTTTTATCTTATAAAAAAAGTTACAAAAGCCGTTGATATTTTAACTATTATTCTCTTAATGTTATAAGAGAAGTTTCTCATATACTAGATCGAATATTTTTGTAAAAACAATAAAGGTATAAAACTATTAAAAAGTGTAAAAAAAGATCCATCATATTGATCATAGTCTAAAAATAATCTTAAAATGCAATGAACGTATATTTATAAGTCGAATAATTAAGAAAGCCCATAAGCGAACCGATATCCATTTTCATGTTTCGTAAACTTATGTTTTTACTCTTTAACTTTTAGTTTAATTTGAAGTATGAATAGGTTAGATTATTTTTCTACTCACATTTCCTAGAACTAATAATTGTTGATAATGGAGGGCATAACGTGCAAATTATCGGCTCCGTAATTGAAGGTATATATTTTCCGTAATAGCCGTACCATCCACTATATAAAGCCTTAGAATCTTACTATGGAATTTGTCTAATAACTCTTACAAAATAACCCGGACGTTGAATTGTCGGGTTATAAAAGTATCCAAAGAAAAATAGTATATTTTTCACCCGGATGTTTCCTAATCCGGGTTATATATAAGAATGAGACAATTAAATATCCCACATTAATAAACGCCCAGGTTATTTGTAAGTGTATATATATCCCACAAACTTCACATCCAGATTATTTATCAGTAAATTAAAAATAAACGCCCGGATTTTACCATCTTATGATTATTTTATAAAAATGATAGCATACATATATAAATTATCATATTGCATATTATGATTGATAATATAGCTGCAAGACAACGTTAACTATCTAACTACGTACTGCAAGTGGGATATAGGATCGCAAGTCCTTAAAATATCAGTTGACTTAAGGAAAACTCATAGTTTAGTTGATTATATATAACAAAATTATTGATGAAGTCAAAAAGTTCCCTTGCTATGTAAGAATGTCCAAGATAGTTCAACCAATTCAAATTTGACGAAGGGAATAGAAAATTAAAATCAATTGGCGGCACAAATAGAGGCTTGATTAGCGGGGCAACTGTACTTGCAAGATGTGGTTTGCAAATTCAACTTTGTTAAATGTTTTTATCAATTGATTATGTACAATGCAGCACCGATTTACACAATAAAGTATAGTTAGCCAGTTATATAGACGTACGAACTCTTTACGAGTCTTTTTTTTTTCTTCCTGAGTTTTATTTACGTATTATCAAGTGATCGCTATCTAACCAAATTTTCAAACATTATATACATTATAATTTGGATGTGCAAGTTGATGGACCTACAAATTTATTCTTCAAGGAGACAAAGCAAGAAAAATAGACTACACCCGACTTCTTTTGAAAAATGAGACAATTCAGATACCAAACTTCTAAGATGAGCATTAACCAGCTTGCCACTTTAATACGTACATTATTGACCACTAATATGCCTAATGTGCCCTTGTCGGAAATTCATATTTAATGCTATAACATGACTATGTATCATGTATGTACTGGAGTTTCTGACGCCAAACGGACTCCCGGTTAATTTATAAAACCTAAAATATACGACCACTAAAGTTTTAACTCAGATTATTTTGTCATAATCATGTATAATAGCACAAAAAACATTCTACTTGCAAGCTCAAAAACAGATGTGATGCTAGCTGCCCCATCTGCTTAATTGACGTCAAGATCAAACAAAGTGGTTTTATAGGATCATTGTAATCACCTTCGTTAGACAAACAAACGGGCTACTTCAATGTATTAAACAGTCAGAATAAACTACTTAATTACATCTATCTAGATGTTATTTGTATATACTCCTAGTAGTTAAATGACTGACCCCATTTAAGATACATAATTAAGAACAATTCCTTTTGGCAGAGCAGATGGCTTGAATTTGGTGAATGACATTTATGATTGACTAGTGTATACATGAAAACACATTTATTGTGACGTGCTTAAACAGTAGACAAATGGTGAATGTTTTATCAGAACACGTACACATGGTGGGATGCAAAAATGCAATGTAAAGAGGTTGCTTCAAAGCTAAACTTTATCATCATCACATGGGTGTCTACGTACAACTATAAGTATTAAGTGGACAAAATAAGTGAGAATGTGAGATGCTCACCATACATATATAATTATCCAGAATTTGCATCTCCACTTCACACCTTTCACATCCTTATCAAATATTTCATGTGCGTATATATCATATTTTTCCTAATAATTCTGTTGGGAAGATCATTGTGGTATATAAATGAGCTGATGATCTTGGAATTGCCAAAAAAATTAGTATCAGGAGACAGGGTATGGGCCCATTTTGGGATTTTATGTAGCCCAAAGACTGTCACTGGAAATCATTCATCGGCATGAATGATTAAATTTTTGAAAACCAATGAATACTAAAACGAAGAGGATCATGGGAGTTTGAGATACGATGGTAAAAAAAAAAACTTCATTAACCAAAAGTCTCGAGTTTGATTTTAAAACTAGAGTATGTTTAAATTCTTGTGAGGGTGTTGTTATATCCTTATATACATTATAGATCGGAGCCTCATTTTTTACTCAATAACTCCAAGTAGGAGTATATGTAAGAGCATGGGGATTTCTCAACACTAGATAAAATTGGAGAAAAAACTCCCACTATAAGAGACGTTTTATGCAATTTTAGAGACTTATACATGCAGTTTTTACATTATTCTTTAAGAAATCTTGGTCTCTCAAGTCTCAGTTGTGGATTCTCTAACGACCAAATGTTAGTGGAAGTACACACACAAAAAAAACATGAACTCACCAATTCCTTCAAGATTCTACTATAGATTACCCTGAAATAACCCAATAACTAAAAAATTAGAGTATTTTCAAAGCACCAAAATCTCTGGGAGCGGGTTGGAGAAATGGAGATGGAAGGCAAAGATGTGGAGTTGAGGATAGGACAAGTGAAGGGAACAAATTAGTCAGATAGAAAGCTGAAGAAGAGATGGAGTTTCTTGCATACTCCTGACTTGTTTGACCATTTCAGGGTTCAGAGATACTGACTGGAAATTGCACAGCTTTACTTGTGAAGCTCAAAAAGGCAAGCATGCACAAAAAATCAAACCTGACAGGAATTACCCACCAAGGGAAAATTGAAAAGAAAGCAATCAAAATTGGTTGTGCTATGCCCTGCCTTTTTGACGTTCTGTCTTTGTCAGAAAAGCTTCAGCGTTGATGCCTCCTTATTTCAAATTTACGTGATGATCATATTAGTTCAATAGCAAGGTCTACTTATTAGAGGAATCCGAATCCGAATCCGAATCCAAATCCAAAGTTACAAGTATAATTAAACATAGAAACCTCCTGCAAGTGAACACACTGTTAAATGCAGGCTTGTCTGATACCACAAAATGGCAAACTAAGCAATGTCAAAGGCTCATGTTCCAAAGATAGGAAGAGCAATGGTCCAACGACTAGAGCAGCATAGGGCTGTTCTAATAGCGACGATGAGGCGAAAGTCCATACCTGGATGTCCTGCTAGAGGACAGAAGGTAGTCGTCTCGAGATGCTACGGGGGGATAGTAACTTCGGCTAGTGCTGACATCATACCCTGGATCACGGTATACAACAGGCTCCCTAGGTGGCAAGTTAGGACTCTGATAGTCATAGAGATGACGCGGTCTTGAGTATGCAAGTCCTCTATCCTCATTCTCAATGGCCATGTCGAGCCTATAATCACCGAGAAGTGATGTCCTCCCACTCCCAGTGTAAGATGAAGTGTAAGGTGGCAGCGCTGGTGGAGGTAAAGCATCCAGATGCAGAGGTGCAGGAAGAGCTGTTGGTAGATACGTCTCCCTTCCATACACATCAGCATGGCGCAGGTACCTGTTGTCGTTCAAGGCAAGAGGAGAGTGTCTTCTATCATCGGCTCGTAAACGTCTTGCATCATCCTCGCGTAAACGTCTTTCCTCGGTCTCGAGCCGTAAACGTCTAGCGCCGTCCTCGAAACGTAAACGTCTTGCATCTTCATCAGCCCGCAGAAGTCTTTCCTCGTCCTCGATCCGTGATCGTCTTGCGTCATCCTCGAACCGTGAACGTCTTGCGTTGTCCTCAGCCCGTGAACGTCTTGCGTCATCCTCAAGCCTTGTTCGTCTAGTGCCATCCTCGGCCCTTGGACGTACCACAGCTCCTTTAGCCCTTTGACGTGCTGCATTGCCTTTAGCCCTTGAACCTCTCACATTGCCTGCAGCCCTTGGAAGATTTACATTATCGACAACCCTTCTTCTCTTGTTGTCTCTCCCAGAATCAGCTACAGCTCTTCTCTCTCTGCCTCGGTCATCATTCCCAATCCCGACCCTCCTTTTCTTCTCTCGCTCTACAATAGGACGGACTCCCACCTTTGGTCTTTCAGTTACTGCCTTGGCCTTAGATTTTGAGGCCTTGTTGGCTAACTGGAAAAGCTTGCACAAACTCTTCACCTGAAGTGAGCTTTCATGATATACTTCAGCATGCAATATTTACTGGGTATATAGATTGCAAAGTGCATTGACAACTACAGGGACAATATTTGCATGCAAAGGTCGAAGGAAACAGTATCAAACCTGCTCAGAATTCAGCTCAGAATTGAACTTATTTTTGGTGTAATAGTTATCCTTGATAACCTTTTTAAACTTCTCCTCCGGCAACGGAGTGGAATCACGGACAGCGGTGAAGCGCACCTATCATTAACAATTCTCAAGATAAGATCCAGAACAAATTCCACTTGATAGGGGTAATGGGTCAGGATAAAGATGAAGCTCAATCATTAGGAAGAAGCTGAGCATTGCTCAACTTATTTGAAATAAGTATGAGCTATTCTATTGTCCCACAAAGTTCAGATCAAGCAGCTTGCAAGTTGTCAAATCAACTGCAGCAGCTTTGACCAAATAGAAAAAGGTGTATGTGAAACAACCAGTTAGATGGTTTGGTGAAACTTCAGCAGGTTTAAATGAAATCAAATGTGCATACTAACCTGAGAAGGGAAATTGGACTTGAAAGCATTGGGTTCTATATTATAGCCCCCAGGCCCAGCAGCTTTATAGATCCCATACAGGAGCTTCAATTCAAAATCAAACAGAAAGAGCCTCATGCCTTTGTAGACCTTTAAAACTGCATCTTTCTTGCTTGCTGGGAGCCCCATGATCTTGTAACGGTAGCAGTCCTCCTTAGTTTTTGAGCTGCACATGAATATCATCCCCATTGTCTCCACTTTGTTTGAAGAATTGGGTTTATTTGACGGTTCAGCCCCATCATTATCTTCGGCAGTCACCTCACGTAAAGTGATCTTACTCAACTTGACCCTACTCTCAGATTTTGCTTCCTCATTCATATCATCCATCTTTTCACTTTCTGATGCCGTCTTTTCTTTCTCACCTTGCTTATTCTTCTCAGTTTGCTTGGACTTAACCGACACCTTACCAGTCTTTTGCTGAGCATGCTTTGTTCTCACTGTACTTGAATTATTTAAATTATTCATACCATCAAGATTCTCTTCATTCTGCACATACTGATTTGGTCCTACTTCAGCAGAGGGATCAGGCATATCTGAAGATTGTGGTTTCTCTTCATCCTTGGCTATAGCGGCTTTCCCCTTAACCAGTTTCCTCTTCTTAAGAACTTTCTTTCGCTTAAGAACCTTCTTTTTCGGAAGCAACGTGTCTTTCGTAGTGTTTGTATCATCATTTAGGGCTTCCTCTTTCTCATTCATAGTAATTGCATCAGTAAGAGACTCCAAATCCTTTCCATCTTCACTTCCCATCACACTTTCCTCCCTAACATCATCTTCAGGGACTATAAACATTTCATCATCACCTACTTCACCGGCCAACTCTGCCTCGTTATTCTGCATATCTACGGAAGCCGCAAACTCTTGTTTGTCAAGCAGTGAATCATTTATAGTTTTTCCAGCAGGATTCTCCTCATTCTTCACATCCTGATTTGCTCTTACTTCAACAGTGGGATCAGGCACATCTGACGGTTGTGATTTCTCTTCATCCTTGGCTATAGTGACTTTCCCCTTAACCAGTTTCCTCTTCTTAACAATCTTCTTTCGCTTAAGAACCTTCTTTTTGGGAAGCAACAAGACTTCTTTCGTAGTGTTTGTATCATCATTTTTAGTAATTGCATCAGTAAGAGCCTCTATATCCTTTGCATCTTCACTTCCCATCAAGTTTTCCTCCCTAATATCATCTTCACAGACTATAAACATTCCATCATCACCTACTTTACTGTCTTTCTCTTGATTTCCAACCTCCTTGTCACTCTCCTTGGAATAGTCCACATCCCATTTATTACCAGCACATGGTCCATCACTTAATTCATCATTGTTCTCTGTATTTCCTTCAAAATCAGAAGCATCTGCTGTTCCATCATTATTCAACTCAATCACAGTCTCCCCTGCTCCTTCAACAACCATCTCACAAGTTTCTTCAGTCTCCAGGTTCATTACCTGACCTCCTATTATATAGGGTAAGGAGTAAAAATTCTCTATCCCAAATGGCAAGAATAAAAGATAAAATAATGCAGCACATTAGATGTGAATTGTCATTTCTATAGACAACAGAAGTAATGAAACACTAATAACATCCACCCATTAAATAGCACAAACACTTTACCATCCCCTCATAAACAAAGTTGTAAAAAACCACTCGCTATTGCCAATTAACACCAATGCTCCATATTCAGTTATAAGGCCATCAAGAAACAATGGAAATAGCACAAATTGCCTCTAATCAATTCCACCAAAACACCCTTTTAATAAAGCAAAGCATGCTTTCAACTAATTCAAAATTCCTAAAACAGAAATCCTAGCACCCTCACCAAAACCCATGTTTACCCAGCTAGAGACCAAACATATCACTGCCTCTCACGCCTACGTGGAAGCCTCATCCATATAGGGGACTCCTCATCCCCGCAAATTGTTCTAATTTTGCATTTTCTTTTCAACCACATTATTGCTTATAACCTAACGACAATCATTTTCCATAAAAGACAGTTTGGCCTAAAAGAGTCTATTAATTTCCATTTGTTAATCTGTTGTGCTTTGGGTAGCTAGAGGAGGTTTATGGTTTTTGTTAAGCTTTTCACAAATTTTAAATTTGAATTTTCAGACAGATAATTGAGAATTGAGATGGAGATGGTGGTTGAGAATACAAAGAAGATGCAAACAAGCCAACCCATTTACGCCTTCCCCCTCTCCCTTTCCTTCTTCAATTGCAAGTGTTCTACTTCTCCCATGATAAATCATTTGCCTACTCCATCAACGTCAAGGACTCTGGCATCCGTTTCATCAACAACAAGCCTCCTCTTAGTGGAGAGAAAAATTTGTGGAAACCATGGAATTGGATTGTGGACAGTGAAGAGAAGGGATAATCACTAATTGTTCTTTGGTACTTTCAAGCGTTTTTAGTAGAGGGTTAAATAGGTTGAATTTTCAATCCCAAGCATATATTTCCACAAAACTGTAGTTTATGCAACATTGAATACTGTATACAGAATGCAACGCTAAGACATTTAATTAGTTAGGAAATAAATTATAATTTAATACACTGAGACAGATAGCTAGAAGCAGCAAAACTCCATCCAATTAATAAAATCAAGAGTGGAACTTCTAATCGAATTCTTTTAGCTGAGACTCGGATGTATTTCTGAGTTGGAAAGAAGGAACAACGGCCAGAGAAAGATATTTCTGGCCATGGCCTCAGCAAAAGGTTAGAGCTTTTGGGGAACGAAGTTTATGCAACATTGAATACAATATACAGAATGCAATGCTAAGAAATTTAATTAACCAGGAACGAAGTTGCTGCTGCTGTTTCTAATCCGTAAGCGGCTTAATGTAGGAATTTGATTCGAGCAATCTTAAAGTTTGATTATTCTGTAATTGATTTAAAATCTGAAGAAGAAAAATTAACATAGAGATAGGGAGAAGATGCAAACCTCGAGTAGATCGAACCGAACAGAAAAATCAAACGAATTTACGCAGCAGCGGAATCTGAAACATGTCTAATTAGAACAATTCGTAGGAATTAGAAACAACAATCCGAAAAGTAACTAGTATCTGAAAATTAGGTCATGCACCAATGAACGTATAAGCACATAAATCAGAATTGAGGAAGTTACCAGCGAGGGTTAAATAGGTTGAATTTCATCAACAGGTCGATGATCCGTCTGATCGGTTTGTCCTATGGCGCGCCACCACCGGGGTTGAGACGTAGGAATCAGCGAAATTAGGAGCTCGGATGGTAGTTGACAGTATGCTTGCCAAAGCTGATCCCCTCCCGTAACATATCAATACTGATTAAAGAAAAGAAGAAGAAAAAACTCGGCCACCCAAACTGGGCCTGATTACCTTAGACCAAACGGCTTACTGATTATGGGCTTTTTGGCCTTCTAATTCTGTAAAACTAAAAGAGGACGAAATGCCAATTTCAAGATAGAGTTTTCACATATCCAGTGACATCCTTGATATTTTACCAATGTTTTTTTAAACTTTATAGCCTTTGTAATTTTCTTTTCCATAGTAGGCACAAGCCCTAAACAAATTGATCATTTCTAGAATTGCATATTTCGTGTTCAAACAAACTTACACATTGTAAAATCATCAATAAAAAACTTGATTGTAGACTTTATTTTATATTTTTATATGAGTCTTAAAAATAATATGTATAAATGTGCTACTACATTGTAAAATCTTTATCATTACAGCGATGAACGGAAATTTTGGTATGCAAATAACGTAAGATACATGAGGCAATATATATATATATATATATTGGGATATAAACGTCTCACATCTAAAGTTAAGACATAATTTGACTAATATATAAGCTTGATGGACTACTCATCCTATTATCAATTAGTTTTAGAATGGAACCTCACTAGGCTTATGTGTCAGGCCCATACGCGCATGTGCGCACGAGTTGACACGTCACTCCTTTATCGGCCCATAAGACTTTATCATAAACGTCTCACATTTAAAGTTGGCCTAATCGGCCCACCTCATTGGGCTTACCCACAATAGAAGGCCTAATCGGTTATTTCTTTCATTGCGTCAAACATGCCAATAACTTATCTGCGCATATGCGCTCGTGTCCGCGACTCCCAGTCTATGACTTTCACAATATCAAATATCTAAGAAATAAGAATGATGAAATACAATCTAAGAAAAGCAAATTTCATAAACTGGAAGAGGAATGACTAATTTTTTATTTTTTATGTTGATGGAATTGGTTATACGGATCAAGGAAGTAGAAATTTGGGATTTAGGGTAACGACTAACGAGAGAAACGCGAGCAACGAATATTAGTGCAGCAGTAATTATGTATCTTGATTGGAGGGAAAGAAAAATGAAATACTTTATTTACACTAACATTGCCGTTGCCTTATTGAATTCCGGTTCAATCGAATCACCCAGAAAAGCAAAGCAAGAACAGATTCATATCCCAAGCGCCAGACGATTCTTATTTGCACTTAGCCATCTCTTTCATTCTTGATCGTCAATTCATCATGCTACCGTCATCAACCAAAGGCAGCCACAAGGAGAACAATCTCAACCTTACCGGAATTCGCAGAATCCCTAACTCTTCCTGTTCCATTCTCTTCGCTTCTACCCTGCTGATTCTCTTACTCCTCGCCTCCAATGGCGGAACCTCCCTCACGGCCATTCACTTCAATTTCACCAGCAGTCAAACTCCGATTTCGACGCCCTGTTTGGGCCGCTACGTTTACGTTCACCGTATTCCGCCCAAATTCAACTCTGATTTACTCAACAACTGCAGCACTCTCAACAAATGGATCCACATGTGCAAGTACATAGTCAACGACGGATTCGGTCCTCCATTGTCCGATTCCAAATCCGGCGAGTCGGATGTTTTCATCGGCGGTAGTTGGTACTGGACGAACCAGTTCTCGCTGGCGATCCTCTTCCACGAGCGGATGAAGCGCTACGAGTGCTTGACCGACGACTCTTCAAAGGCGTCGGCGGTCTTGGTCCCGTACTACCCCGGCCTTGACGTCAGCCGCTATCTCTGGAATCCGAACGTGACGCTCCGAGACGCCGATTCCGTAGATCTCACATCGTGGCTACGGTCGACCCCGGAATGGCGGTCTATGGGTGGAAAGGACCATTTCCTCGTCTCCGGCAGGGTGGCCTCAGATTTCCGGCGATCGACGAATGACTCCTCCGATTGGGGGAACCGGCTCATGCTCTTGCCGGAATCAGAAAACATGACAATCCTCACAATCGAAGCCAGTGCGGATCCAAACAGCACAGATCTCAGCGTTCCGTATCCGACCTGGTTCCATCCCTCCGGCGACGACGAGGTGCGCCGGTGGCAGGAATTTCTCCGGGGGAAGCATAGGCCGTATCTCTTCTCCTTCGCAGGTGCTCCGAGGCCTCATATTAGCGATTCGATCCGGGGCGAGCTGATCGATCAGTGTGAAGCGTCGGCGGGGAAGTGCAATCTTCTTCTCTGCGAATACGGCAAGGAGAAGTGCGATAATCCGGAGAGTATAATGAGAGCATTCCAGAGCTCGATGTTCTGCCTGCAACCTCCCGGCGACACGGCCACGAGGCGATCGACGTTCGACGGAATGCTCGCCGGCTGCATTCCGGTGTTCTTCGATCCACGATCAGCTTACATGCAGTACCGATGGCATTTTCCGGATGAGTACACGAGATATTCTGTTTTGATTCCGTTGGAGGACGTGAAGAGCGGGAAGGTTAGCGTGGAGAAGAAGCTGAGCGCGATTCCCGTGGAGAAAGTGGAAGCCATGAGAGAGGAGGTGTTGAGGTTGATTCCCAGTATTGTATACGCAGATCTCGACTCCAACCGCAGAGGAAGAAGGTTCGAAGATGCTTTTGACTTAGCCGTCAAAGGAGTTTTGCAAAGGATAGAGGGGTTCAGGAACGATTCACGACGTGGCTCGTAGTTAGATTAGTATTCCAATTTTTACTGTACAAGATTATAATGAAATTCCATGTCCAAAAATTTGATTAATATGTTTCTATGCGGTCTTTTGAAGCTATGTTAAACAATGACAGACAATGAAAATGAGGTTTGGGAGCATCGAATGACACAAATGAAAGAGGTTTCAATTGAAGCTATAAGTTAACAATCCGTGGCTTTGGGAGATTTGCCAGAAAATTGTATAGTAAAAATGTACGTATAAAATGATATTATGAATATGAAAACATAAAACAGGACTAAGAATAATTGACAATTGCCCTATACAGTAGAAAACAAGACTCTGAAACATCCTATGAATGAAGATGATCAAACACAAGTGCAGGGCTACAATGATTTACTATGAAATCTGTGATACATCTCCAAAAGGTAATGGTAATGGTAATCCAATAAAAAAATGGAATTACTACGTACACAGTGATCAATCTTTATCCCTAACACCCTACCATCCTAAACAAATTTGAACCTCCTAATCATGAATCAAAACTTGGTGAAATTAGCATTCTGAAGGTCAAAGCGGCCAGAGAAATAAGGGTCCCACTCATGCTCCTCCAACCTGCCAAGCCACTCATACTTCCAAGCCTGCGTCTCATCATACGCAAAGCTCTCATTCCTGCCAGCTCTCATATCCTCCTTGGTCCTCCTCGCCCTCTCCAGAACGCCCTCCACCGCCACATCAAACGCGTCGTTTAGCGTCTCCAGCTTACACCTCGGGTCGGCGTACACCACCCGGGGTATAAGCCTCACCACTTCCTCCCTCATCTCCTCCACCTTCTTCTTGCTTATCCTCCCCAGCACTCCCTCCACGCTCACGTTCCTGGCCCGAACCTCGTACATCGATATGAAAACCGAGTACTTTCGGTAGTCTCTAGGGAAGTGCCAGTAGTACTGCGCGTAAGCCGAGCCCGGGTGGAAGAATACCGGTATGCAACCGGCTATGATCGAGTCGAATGTAGAGCGGCGCGTGTATGAGTCCCCTGGCGGCTGCAGGCAGAAGTACGAGTCTTGAAACACCTTCATCAGCTCCGCCGGCTTGTGGCACTTGTTCTTCCAGTTGTTGCACTCCACCATGTTGCACCTATTAATTAATGAAGTAACTAAAATAAGATACCGAACGAGCCCTAACTAGCTATAACACGTTTATATATATACAGTTCCAGTCTTATAATTAATAGCACCTCCGAGACTGCCTGCACTGAGTGATAAGCTGGTTGCGGATGGAGTCGGGTCGGTCGGGCCTAGGGGCCCCGGCGAAGGAAAATAGATACTTTCTGGGCCGGGCCCTCATCCGGGCCTGCCAGGCAAACACCTGGTCGTCATTGGAGGGGTGGAAATAGGTCGGGTACGGAATCCCGAAGTCGTTGTTGTTCCATGGGCTCGATTCGATGACGAGAGCGGTCATGTTTCGGGCCTCCGGCAAGTAGAGGAACTTGGTGCCCCAATCGGGGTCCTTGCTGTTCTCGGAGCGCCGGAAATCCCAGGTGATCCGGCCGCCGACGAAGAAGTGGTCGCGGCCGGAAAAGCGGCTCCACTCGGGCTTGCGTTTGAGCCACTTGATGAGTTCCAAGGCGGAGGAGTCTCGGACGCGGGAGTCGGAGTTCCAGAGGTGTCGGGCCACGTCGAGGCCCGCGTAGAAGGGGACGAAAACCGCCGTGGCTTGCGCGGAGTCGTTGGTGAGGCAGTCGTACAGCTTCATCCGGTTGTGGAAGATTACTTCTAGAAGGAACTGGTTGGTTGCGAACCAGCCCGGACCGGAGAAAACCGCCCGGTCCGAGTCCGGGAGTGGTGGGCCCAGGCCCGAGTTCTTGACGTACTGACACATGTCCATCCACAGATCCAGCGAATTACAATCCCTGAGTAGATCAACGTGGAACCTCCTTGGGAGGACGTGGACGTAAATGTAACGGCCGGTGCATGATTCCGGGTCGGATTTCAACTCCACGTTGCACGTTGGTTTGGGTGGCTGCGGGGGCGGCGGAGACGGTGGGGGTGGTGGCTCAATGTTAGGAGTTGTTTCAACGGCCTGATTTATAGAATTGGGTATAAGTTGGTTGGTTTCCTCTACTTGTTGGATAACTGGTTGAAAGTATATTCCTTTCCCACGCCTCTTTCCTTTTCTCCTCGCCCTTCTCTTGGGCGGAGGCAGAGGAGGCGGAGGCGGAGTGGTGACGTCATTGGCGACCTCGGCATCTTCTTTTCTGTTTACTTCCACTTGATCGCTCTCCACCACGTTCAGAGGAGGGTGATTAGTATCGTTATTATTGACCATGGAAATGTTCAAGTCCTTCGCTTCCAAAGGGGTATTGGTAAGATCTTCCGGCAATGAGATTGACTGAATAAACGAGTCTTGAGCATGGGGAGTAGTGGTTTGGTTGTGGAAGGGTGTGGATCGAAGAGGGATTGATTCATGTTGATTGACTGAATAGACGTAGAAGTTGGTGAGTGATCGGACGCTGAGGATCAAGGATGAGTAATTCAGGAATAGCAATAAGGACCATACGGCGAAGAGGGCGAAAATGCCAGACCAAACCTGGTTTCTACAGAACCCTATGATCTGGGATCTTGGTGTGTAGGCTGCTTTACGGAATGAAGAAGACATGGGGATCACAAGGATTAATCACGGAGAAGAAGAAGAAAGGGGTAAGTTTAGGGAAAGAGATGAGAGATTTTCCTGCAAATTTCTTTGAATCATTCAAGAGTTGTGTGTTCTTTAGTGTGGGGTGATGGGGTTTCTATCGCACAACACGTGTACAGGCTGAAACTCCCATTGGTCAACCTTGAATGTTTAGAGTACTGTAAATAGAATTAGAGGAAAAGGACTTCTTTTTCTTTGAATTTGCAAATAGGACGCGTCTGTTTCCAATAGCAGGGCACCTTCATAACTCAAAAGTTACCACTATGCACCGTGTAAATAGGCTATAAAATTGTTACAGTCTAAGCTTGGTCTCTTACAAATCCATTCCCATGAATAATACACTCTTCAACAGAATGTATGAAGCCTTTAGAATTCTGATTCTAATTGTATTCGATCAGAAGTTGAATTCCGCTGCAAAAAATTGTACCAAAGTCAAACTACTTAAATCCACAAACTTCAAATACAGTCCATGAAAAATTTGCTGATGTCTATTGCTAAGAACCCCTTCTTACAGGAAAGCAATTTGAGTCCCTTCCCTCGTTGATTTCCTCTATCCTGTTCAGGATTTGATTCACGGCTATATCAAAAGCATCTTCAAAACTCCGCTCTGCTTCCTTAGCCACAGGATTGGCGTAAACTATCCTCGGAATCAGCCCTATAACCTCTTCTCTCATAGCCTCCACTTGCTCTCTCGGAATCCCGCTTAACTTGTTCTCAATGCTAACACTCCCACTCTTGACATCCTCCATACTTATGAAAACCGAGTATTTCGTATGATTCCTTGGTAGGTGCCAAATGTACTGAAGATAAGCAGAGCCCGGGTGGAAGAAAACCGGTATGCACCCAGCCAAGATCGAATCAAAAGCAGACCTCCGGGTGTATGAATCTCCTGGAGGCTGCAAACAGAAAACTGAGCTCACGAACAGCTTCATCACACTCGACGGCTGATCACATTTTTGGGAAGTCTGATCACATCTCAACAACTTGCACTTGGAAGAAGAATTCAAGCATTGGGTGATGACCTGATTCCTAATGGATTCACTCATTTGGGGCCTCGGAGCTCCAGCGAAGGAGAAGAGGTAAGGCCTTTGCTGTGTTCGGATCCTTTGTTGCCACTGGATCACTTCCTTTTGAGTTGAAGGGTGGAAGTATGTTGGATAGGGGACGGCCGCTTCATTGGTGTGGCGGCCATTCGATTCAATTACGAGACTGGTCATGTTGGTGAGCTCCGGCAAGAGCAGGAGCTTGTTTCCCCAGTCTGAAGTGTTGTCGGTTACTCGTCTGAAATCCCAGGTGACTCTCCCTGCAACTAGGAAGTGGTCTTTTCCTCCCATGGACTCCCACTCGGGTTTTCGTCTAAGCCACTTGATGAGATCAAGGCCGAGAGCATCTCTTCTTGTTATGCTGGCATCCCAAAGGAACCTCCCCACATCCAACCCTGCATAGAACGGCACAAATACGGCTGATGCCGCCCTAGAGTCGTTCGTCAAGCACTTGTACCGCTTCATTCGGTTGTGGAAAATGACTTCCAAGGAGAACTGATTCGTTGAAAACCAGCCACCACCCTCGAATAATGATCCTTTGGAGCCTCCAAGGCGAGGGCCAACACCCCAATTTCCCAAGTGCTTGCACATGTCAGTCCACGGATTAAGGGAATGGCAGCTCTTGAGTAAATCGACATTGAAGCGAGACGGAAGATTGTGAAGGTAGATGTATCTACCATCACATTCATCTGGGTTGGGATCAGGAGCAGGAGCAGGAGCAGGAGAATTCACTGTTACATTGAACAACTCCGGACTCTTGAGAGAACCCGATTGGTTTATACTACTAAATGGATCAAGGAATCGGGCGTTGGTGTTGAAGTTGGCCAATGAGGTGAAGGCACTGATTACGACAGAAGAATTGAGATAAAGCAACAAGAAGACACAAAATGTAGAGGAGGCAGAGAAAGCAAACCAAGTTGGGATATTCTTGTGCAGCATAGTGTTGACTTTGTGGAGGACTAATTACCGAAATGATGTTCGCTACGAGCCTGAGATGTTGAGCATAGTTTTGATTCCTTGATCTATTTGTAACGAGAGCAGCAGAGAGAAGAGGGGATTTCTTCGATGGGAGTGCAGGGCTGACTTAGAATGTGGGTTACACATACACATGAAAACGTTACAATAGTGCATTAAATTCATATAACTGGCTAACTTTGTTTTTGGTTGAAACATAACTGGCTAATTGAGCTTCCAGAACTTTCCAAAGAAAAACAAATAAGGAATTAAGAATAGGAGGATTTATGGTAACGAATTTCTGCCTATCAAAAAACACACTCAAATTCATGTATCTTTGTTGTTCATTTTCCACTAAGGTGTGATTAGGTTCAAGGAAAATAATAATGCATATATAACTTTCTTATTTCGTTTGGATAATGTATAAAACTTTCTTTAACAAACCACGGTACATCTTTTCCCCCCCAAAAGAGTCGTCCCTTTTTCTAAATTCACATATGCTATACTTAATAATATGGATGGAAATTGTATCACTATATATATTTATTTATTTTTATCATTTTTCATTATTTGTGTAGTTCTTATAATTTACAGCTGTAAATTGATCATCAATGGTAATAAGTAATTTGATTTTGTGTGGAGTAATATATGTCCACTTAGACAGTTTACTTGCTGCATCTGAGCCAAATACCACCGGGCTTTCTGCATAAGCAAAGGTAACATAGTCCAGTTGACTTTGTAATACCATCAACACCAGCAAATCAATTTGGGGATTAAAAGTATAAGATGGCTACCTTTGCAGTTAACTTGTTTTAGATTTCTCATTTTTTCTATATAAACGTCACATATGATTATAAAAATAAAAATATTTATTTTTCACCGAAATTCAAAAGGGATAGTCCATGAAATTCTCCAAATTTTAGTTATTTTTATAGATTTCTCATTTTTTCTATATAAACGTCACATATGATTAAAAAAATGAAAATATTTATTTTTCATCGAAATCCAAAGAGGGATAGTTTATGAAATTCTCCAAATTTTACTGATTTTTAAAATTATCTCATTTTTCGGTATAAACATCACCGATCATTATAAAAATAAAAATATTTATTTTTTACCGAAATTCAAAGAAAATAGTCCATGAAATTCTCAAAAATCTAGTGATTTTCATAGATTTCTCATTTTTTCTATATAAACATCACAAATGATTATAAAAATAAAAATATTTATTTTTCACCGAAATCCAAAGAGGATAGCCCATGAAATTCTCCAAATTTTAGTGATTTTCAAAATTATTTCATTTTTCTGTATAAACGTCACCGATCATTATAAAAATTAAAATATTTATTTTTCACCGAAATTCAAAGTGGATAGTCCATGAAATTCTTCAAATTTTAGTGATTTTCAAAATTATCTATTTTTACTGTATAAACGTCACTGATCATTATAAAAATGAAAATATTTATTTTATCACCGAAATCCAAAGGGGATAGTCCATGAAATTCTCAAAATTTTAGTGATTTTCTATATAAACGTCACATATGATTATAAAAATGAAAATATTTATTTTTCACCAAAATCCAAAGGGGATATTCCATGAAATTCTTCAAATTTTAGTGATTTTTATAGATTTCTCATTTTTTCTATATAAACGTCACATATGATTATATAAATAAAAATATTTATTTTTCATCGAAATCCAAAGGGGGATAGTCCATGAAATTCTCCAAATTTTACTGATTTTTAAAATTATCTCATTTTTCGGTATAAACGTCACCGATCATTATAAAAAAGAAAATATTTATTTTTCACCGAAATTCAAAGGGAATAGTCCATGAAATTCTCAAAAATTTAGTGATTTTCATAGATTTCTCATTTTTTCTATATAAACGTCACATATGATTATAAAAATGAAAATATTTATTTTTCACCAAAATCCAAAGGGATAGTCCATGAAATTCTCCAAATTTTAGTGAATTTCAAAATTATTTCATTTTTCTGTATAAACGTCACCGATCATTATAAAAATTAAAATATTTAGTTTTCACCGAAATTCAAATGGGATAGTCCATGAAAATCTCCAATTTTTAGTGATTTTTATAGATTTCTCATTTTTTCTATATAAACTTCACATATGATTATAAAAATGAAAATATTTATTTTTCATCGAAATCCAAAGGCTATAGTCCATAAAATTCTCCAAATTTTAGTGACTTTCAAAATTATCTCATTTTTTTATATAAACATCACCGATCATTATAAAAATGAAAATATTTATTTTTCACTGAAATCCAAAGGGAATAGTCCATGAAATTTTAAAAAATTTAGTGATTTTTATAGATTTCACATTTTTTCTATATAAATGTCACATATGATTATAAAAATGAAAAAAAATATTTTTCACCGAAATCCAAAGGGGATAGTCCATGAAATTCTCCAAATTTTAATGATTTTCAAAATTATCTCTTTTTTCTGTATAAACGTCACCGATCATTATAAAAATGTTTTTCACCGAAATCCAAAGGGGATAGTCCAAGAAATTCTCCAAATTTTACTGATTTTTAAAATTATCTCATTTTTCGGTATAAATGTCACCGATCATTATAAAAATAAAAATATTTATTTTTCACCGAAATCCAAAGGAGAGTCCATGAAATTCTCCAAATTTTAGAGATTTTAAAAATTATCTAATTTTTCGGTATAAACATCACCGATCATTATAAAAATAAAATATTAATTATTCACCGAAATCCAAAGCGGATAGTCCATGAAATTCTCAAAAATTTAGTGATTTTCATAGATTTCACATTTTTTCTATATAAACGTCACATATGATTATAAAAATGAAAAAAAATATTTTTCACCGAAATCCAAAGGGGATAGTCCATGAAATTCTCCAAATTTTAGTGATTTTCAAAATTATCTCTTTTTTCTGTATAAACGTCACCGATCATTATAAAAATGTTTTTCATCGAAATCCAAAAGGATAGTCCATGAAATTATCCAAATTTTAGGGATTTTAAAAATTATCTCATTTTTCTTTATAAACGTCACCGGTCATTATAAAAATGAAAATAACTATTTTTCATCAAAATCCAAAGGGGATAGTCGATGAAATTCTCCAAATTTTAGTGATTTTTATAGATTTCTCATTTTTTCTATATAAACGTCACATATGATTATAAAAATAAAAATATTTATTTTTCACCGAAATCCAAAAGAGATAGTCCATGAAATTTTCAAAAATTTAGTGATTTTCATAGATTTATCTTTTTTTCTATATAAACGTCACATATGATTATAAAAATGAAAATATTTATTTTTCATCAAAATCCAAAGGGATAGTCCATAAAATTCTCCAAATTTTAGTGATTTTCATAGATTTCTCATTTTTTCTATATAAACGTCACACATGATTATAAAAATAAAAATAGTTATTTTTCACCGAAATCCAAAGGGGATAGTCCATGAAATTCTCCAAATTTTGTGATTTTCAAAATTATCTCATTTTTCTTTATAAACGTCACCGATCATTATAAAAATGATTTTCATCGAAATCCAAAGTGGTTAGTCCATAAAATTCTCAAAAATTTAGTGATTTTCATAGATTTCTCATTTTTTCTATATAAACGTCACATATGATTATAAAAATAAAAATATTTAATTTTCACCGAAATCCAAAGGGGATATCCCATGAAATTCTCTAAATTTTAGTGTTTTTCAAACTTATCTTATTTTTCTATATAAACGTCACCGATCATTATAAAAATAAAAATATTTATTTTTCACCGAAATCCAAAGGGTATATAGTCTATGAAATTCTCAAAAACTTAGTGATTTTAATAGATTTCTCATTTTTACTATTTAAACGTCACATATGATTATAAAAATAAAAATATTTATTTTTCACCGAAATCCAAAAGGGATAGCCCATGAAATTCTCCAAATTTTAGTGATTTTCAAAATTATCTCATGTTTCTGTATAAACGTCACCGATCATTATAAAAATGTTTTTCATCAAAATCCAAAGTGGATAATCTATGAAATTCTAAAAAATTTAGTGATTTTCATAGATTTCTCATTTTTTCTATATAAACGTCAAATATGATTATAAAAATGAAAATTCTTATTTTTCACCGAAATCCAAAGGGGATAGCCCATGAAATTCTTCAAATTTTAGTGATTTTCAAAATTATGTCATTTTTCGGTATAAACGTCACCGATCATTATAAAAATGAAAATATTTATTTTTCATCGAAATCCAAAGAAAATAGTCTATGAAATTCTCAAAAATTTAGTGATTTTCATAGATTTTTCATTTTTTCTATATAAACATCACATATGATTATAAAAATGAAAATATATTTTTTTCACCCAAATCCAAAGGGGGATAGCCCATGAAATTCTCCAAATTTTAGTGATTTTCAAAATTATCTCATTTTTCTGTATAAACGTCACCGATCATTATAAAAATGTTTTTCATCGAAATCCAAAGTGGATAGTCCATGAAATTCTCAAAAATTTAGTGATTTTCATAGATTTCTCATTTTTTCTATATAAACGTCACATATGATTATAAAAATGAAAATCTTTATTTTTCATCGAAATCGAAAGGGGATAGTCCATAAAATACTCCAAATTTTAGTGATTTTTATAGATTTCTCATTTTTTCTATATAAACGTCACATATGATTATAAAAATGAAAATATTTATTTTTCACCGAAATCCAAAGGGGGGTAGTACATGAAATTCTCCAAATTTTAGTGATTTTGATAGATTTCTCATTTTTTCTATATAAACGTCAGATATGATTATAAAAATGAAAATATTTATTTTTCATTGAAATCCAAAGGGAATAGTCCATGAAATTCTCCAAATTTTACTGATTTTTAAAATTATCTCATTTTTCGGTATAAACGTCACCGATCATTAAAAAATGAAAATATTTATTTTTCATCGAAATCCAAAGGGGATATCCATGAAATTCTCCAAATTTTACCAATTTTTAAAATTATCTCATTTTTCGGTATAAACGTCACCGATCATTATAAAAAAGAAAATATTTATTTTTCACCGAAATCCAAAGGAGGTAGTCCATGAAATTCTCCAAAATTTAGTGATTTTTATAGATTTCTCATTTTTTCTATATAAACGTCAAATATGATTATAAAAATGAAAATATTTATTTTTCATCGAAATCCAAAGGGGATAGTCCATGAAATTCTTCAAATTTTAGTGATTTTCAAAATTATATATTTTATCTGTGAAAACGTTAATGATCATTAAAAAATGAAAATATTTATTTTATCACCGAAATCCAAAGGGGATAGTCCATAAAATTCTCAAAATTTTAGTGATTTTCATAGATTTCTCATTTTTTCTATATAAACGTCACATATGATTATAAAAATGAAAATATTTATTTTTCATCGAAATCCAAAGGGGATAGTCCATAAAATTCTCCAACTTTTAGTGATTTTTATAGATTTCTCATTTTTTCTATATAAACGTCACATATGATTATAAAAATGAAAATATTTATTTGTCACCGAAATCCAAAGGGTACCGTACATGAAATCTCCAAATTTTAGTAATTTTTATAGATTTCTCATTTTTTCTATATAAACGTCATATATTATTATAAAAATGAAAATATTTATTTTTCATCGAAATCCAAAGGGGATAGTCCATGAAATTCTCCAAATTTTACTGATTTTTAAAATTATCTCATTTTTCGATATAAACGTCACCGATCATTATAAAAATAAAATATTTTTTTTTCACCGAAATTCAAAGGGGATAGTCCATGAAATTCTCAAAAATTTAGTGATTTTCATAGATTTCTCATTTTTTCTATATAAATGTCACATATGATTATAAAAATAAAAATATTTATTTTTCATCGAAATCCAAAGGGGATAGTCCATGAAATTCTTCAAATTTTAGTGATTTTCAAAATTATCTATTTTATCTGTGAAAACGTCAATGATCATTAAAAAATGAAAATATTTATTTTATCACCGAAATCCAAAGGGGATAGTCCATAAAATTCTCAAAATTTTAGTGATTTTCATAGATTTCTCATTTTTTCTATATAAACGTCACATATGATTATAAAAATAAAAATATTTATTTTTCATCGAAATCCAAAGGGGATAGTCCATAAAATTCTCCAACTTTTAGTGATTTTTATAGATTTCTCATTTTTTCTATATAAACGTCACATATGATTATAAAAATGAAAATATTTATTTGTCACCGAAATCCAAAGGGGGTAGTACATGAAATTCTCCAAATTTTAGTAATTTTTATAGATTTCTCATTTTTTCTATATAAACGTCAGATATTATTATAAAAATGAAAATATTTATTTTTCATCGAAATCCAAAGGGGATAGTCCATGAAATTCTCCAAATTTTACTGATTTTTAAAATTATCTCATTTTTCGGTATAAACGTCACCGATCATTATAAAAAAGAAAATGTTTATTTTTCACCGAAATCCAAAGGAGGTAGTCTATGAAATTCTCCAAAATTTAGTGATTTTTATAGATTTCTCAATTTTTCTAATAAACGTCAAATATGATTATAAAAATGAAAATATTTATTTTTCATCGAAATCCAAAGGGGATAGTCCATGAAATTCTTCAAATTTTAGTGATTTTCAAAATTATCTATTTTATCTGTGAAAACGTTAATGATCATTAAAAAATGAAAATATTTATTTTATCACCGAAATTCAAAGGGGATAGTTCATAAAATTATCAAAATTTTAGTGATTTTCATAGATTTCTCATTTTTTCTATATAAACGTCACATATGATTATAAAAATAAAAATATTTATTTTTCATCGAAATCCAAAGGGGATAGTCCATAAAATTCTCCAACTTTTAGTGATTTTTATAGATTTATCATTTTTTCTATATAAACGTCACATATGATTATAAAAATGAAAATATTTATTTGTCACCGAAATCCAAATGGGGTAGTACATGAAATTCTCCAAATTTTAGTAATTTTTATAGATTTCTCATTTTTTCTATATAAACGTCAGATATTATTATAAAAATGAAAATATTTATTTTTCATCGAAATCCAAATGGGATAGTCCATGAAATTCTCCAAATTTTACTGATTTTTAAAATTATCTCATTTTTTGATATAAACGGCACCGATCATTATAAAAATAAAAATATTTTTTTTTCACCGAAATTCAAAGGGGATAGGCCATGAAATTCTCAAAAATTTAGTGATTTTCATAGATTTCTCATTTTTTCTATATAAATGTCACATATGATTATAAAAATAAAAATATTTATTTTTCATCGAAATCCAAAGGGGATAGTCCATGAAATTCTCCAAATTTTAGTGATTTTTATAGATTTCTCATTTTTTTCTATATAAACGTCAGATATGATTATAAAAATGAAAATATTTATTTTTCATCGAAATCCAAAGGGGATAGTCCATGAAATTCTTCAAATTTTAGTGATTTTCAAAATTATCTATTTTATTTGTATAAACGTCAATGATCATTAAAAAAATAAAAATATTTATTTTATCACCGAAATCCAAAAGGGATATTCCATGAACTTCAAAAAATTTTATCGATTTTCATAGATTTCTCATTTTTTCTATATAAACGTCACATATGATTATAAAAATGAAAATATTTATTTTTCATCGAAATCCAAAGGGGATAGTCCATGAAATTATCCAAATTTTAGTGATTTTCAAAATTATCTTTTTTTTCTGTATAAACGTCACCGATCATTATAAAAATATTTTTCACCGAAATCCAAAGGGGATAGTCCATGAAAATCTCCAAATTTTAGTGATTTTTATAGATTTCTCATTTTTTCTATATAAACGTCACATATGATTATAAAAATGAAAATATTTATTTTTCACCGAAATCCAAAGGGGATAGTCCATAAATGCTCCTAATTTTAGTGATTTTCAAAATTATCTCTTTTTTCTGTATAAACGTCACCGATCATTATAAAAATATTTTTCACCGAAATCCAAAGGTGATAGTCCATGAAAATCTCCAAAATTTAGTGATTTTTATAGATTTCTCATTTTTTCTATATAAACGTCACATATGATTATAAAAATGAAAATATTTATTTTTCACCGAAATCTAAAGGGGATAGTCCATAAATGCTCCTAATTTTAGTGATTTTCAAAATTATCTCTTTTTTCTGTATAAACGTCACCGATCATTATAAAAATGTTTTTCATTGAAATCCAAAAGGATAATCCATGGAATTATCCAAATTTTAGGGATTTTAAAAATTATCTCATTTTTCTTTATAAACGTCACCGATTATTTATTTTTCACTGAAATCCAAAGGAGACAGTCCATGAAATTCTCAAAATTTTAGTGATTTTCATAGATTTCTCATTTTTTCTATATAAACGTCACATATGATTATAAAAATGAAAATATTTATTTTTCACCGAAATCCAAAGGAGATAGCCCATGAAATTCTCCAAATTTTAGTGATTTTTATAGATTTCTCATTTTTTATGTATAAACGTCACCGATCATTATAAAAATGAAAATAACTATTTTTCATCAAAATCCAAAGGAGATAGTCCATGAAGTTCTCCAAATTTTAGTGATTTTCATAGATTTCTCATTTTTCGGTATAAACGTCACCGATCATTATAAAAATGAAAATATTTATTTTTCACCGAAATCCAAAGGGGAGTCCATGAAATTCTCCAAATTTTAGTGATTTTAAAAATTATCTCATTTTTCTGTATAAATGTCACCGGTCATTATAAAAATGTTTTTCATCGAAATCCAAAGGGGATAGTGTATGAACTCTTTTCATAATCCAACCACATCAAATAATACTAACCTTAATTGCATTGATCAGTGTAAAAGTCAATGTGATGATCAGTCTCAAACCTCTAGTGAAGAAGATTCTGAACTACCAGAAATTCAAAACATAGAAGAAACCTTCCAAGATGATCCTCTAGAAATAAATAAACTTAGGCACAAAAGATCCGAAAATCAGCATCATACGAGAATTCCTAGAGGAGATACTAGAAACTATTATAGGCGTCCTACCCCTCCAAATATTCAATATGAAGAAAGATCAAAATTTAGATCCACTGATTATAACAGACAGTCAATTTATGAGTGGAATATAGATGGAAAATCCGAAAATGAGATCATGAACACACTACAAGAAATGGGGATGGCAAAAATTGCCTATAAAGGCACAGGACAGGGCGATAAAATGGCAGTTGCAATGCTAATATCAGATTTTACTGGACAATTAAAAAATTGGTGGGATAATGCCCTAACTAGGGAAGAAAAAGAAGCCATACTTGAGGCAACCTTGTCTATAGAAGATGATGAAGGAAATGTACGAATTGAAGAAGACGTTGTAGCCCAACTAATCTACACTATTAGTATGTATTTCGTAGGAAATCCTAAAGAGGAATTACAAGCTAGTAAATCTATTCTTATGAACCTTAGATGTCCTACTCTCAACGATTATAGATGGTACAAGGATGTCTTCCTAACCTATGTTTACAAAAGGCCAGATTGTAATCAAGCCTAGTGGAAAGAAAGGTTTGTCTCAGGATTGCCAACTTTATTTGCCCAAAGTATAATAACAAAGATCAAAGAATCTATAGCCTCTGCAGAGATACCTTGGGAAAGCATAACTTATGGGCAATTATGGGCATTTATAAAGAAAGAAGGTCTATCACTTTGCTCAGAACTAAAAATCCAAGCAAAATATGGAGCTGAGAGAGGAAAATCTAGAAGAGAATTAGGAAACTTCTGTGAAGCCTTTGGAATGCAAAAAATTCAAGCACCATCAAGAAAAAAATAGGAATATATCTAAAAAGGTTTATCACAAACAGAAATATTCGAGATTCCCTAGAAAAAAGAAAAGGTACTACAATAAGCCTTCTCCAAGAGAAGAGAAGATTATTTGTTATAAGTGTGGGAAGCCAGGTCACAAGGCAAACCAATGTAAAATGAAACAAAAAATTAATGAAATTTGTGGCAAAGACGAAGAGTTGAGGAATAAGTTAATGAGGATATTAGTATCAGACAAAGAAAGCTCCTCCTCCGAAGAAGAAGAAGGTTACCTACATGAAGCAAATCTCGATTCTAGCACGAATGAGGATGAACCTCAGTCTCCTCAGTTTTGCAATGTAATTACTAAAGGAGATGAAAAAGAAGCCTTATTTCAATTAATAAATGGGATAGAAGACCCAAAAATTAAGCAGCAGTATTTTCTTAAGCTAAAAGATCTACTTTTCAAGGAGCAAAAATCCCTTATACAAGAACCTTTTAGCATTTCCAAACTTTATGAAAAATATTATCGTACAAACGTCTTTACACAAATAACCACCAAAGATCTTCAAGCCGAAATCAATCGACTAAAAAGAGAAGTAAAAGATCTGTAACACCCTAAATTTTAACCTCCTTTGGGGAGCTACAACGCCAGGAATTTCTCGCAGAAATTCCCTCAGGCTATAAAGGAAAAGAACATACCACAAAACTTCTAAAACCCCAATATGATTTTCTTGATATAATCCATCTTTTTTTCTCTTTTTTTTCGCATCATGTCGCATGTCCTTCTCCTCATGCTCCCACTGCGCTACTCTGATATCCGGGCCCTGCAATCATAACTGGTCCCCCAGAAACGGGGTTAGTCTATGAACAGACTAAGTAAGTTATAAGCGAATTCAGTACATACAGTAGCATAAATAAGGAAACACTTATATGCAGATACCATAATAACCTATATCCCAAGGTTATAAGTACCACACCTTCATATACAGATAACCCAAATAACCCAATCCCGTACATCCTAATATTATAATTAACCTCATATGCACACACAGCTAACCCATGTACCATACTAGTATACTACAAATCCATATAATTTTCCTCACATATATTCTCCCCTTAATTCCATCAAGTACCCAATCAGATCACTACTTACTTTATAGATCTTATTACAGTAATTCCACCTCATTACTATAATTCCACAAGTTCCCAACTAAACGGTTTCACATTACACATCCTATCACAGTAATACCCATAAACATCTAACTAGACCATATGCCACCAAAGTATCACATTTTACTTTACAGTAACTCTTCTTAAGTATCCCACTTTATTACATATCACCAGAACGCCCCATTTACCTTTTTGATCATCACAATAATGTATTTAGCTAATCCATATCCCCATAATATCTCATACCTTACAGATTACTTTACAGAAACCTTAATAGACATCCAAACTAAACTACAGATCATCGGGATTAATAATCATTCGTTATTTAAAACTTATACCCAGGTATATGACTTTTAAGAAAAACGCAACGAAAAGTAAACACAAACACATACAAAGCGCTTCGAGAAAACTTTTACGATAACATTCGAAAACATGCCCAAGAACTTTTGGGCACGAAGGTACCTTCTTCTTACACCACCTCTACCAACTGGTCGGACACGGCACACTGATCAGGTGGCCGACCTCCTTTAGAAAGGTAGAGCACTCTCTCGAACCTCCCATCCGGAATGGGACCCAATGTCGAGGAGCGGACCAAAACACATTTTTAATACCACACAAGCATAATCATCAACACTTTATCATATAATTGCCACACAGGCGTAATCATCAACACTTTATCATATAATTGTCACACGGGCGTAATCATCAACACTTTATCATAACTTGAAAACACATAACGTTATAAATATCGAAAATATCTCAACATAGGAATCAATCCCAATGATCCATAACAATTCATCATCATCTTAATCAACCACAAGAACCCACATCAACCCTTACAGACAATATCAATACAACAAGTCCTTTACATAACTTTCCTGCACACAATATTATCCACGATACGCAATTATAAACATTCCCAACCATATCCCATTTCAGGTTCATAAACAACCAACTCACCAACTCTAAGACAAACCCCAATAAATACATACATCATTACCATTCTTAATATATAATCCATGTGTATCACACTGATATAATTACTAACACCTCATCATATCAATACTGAATCAACTACTACGATTCATATCACCACATTATTTCATAACATGAATATTCATATCATATATTCATCAATAACATAATCCCAACATATAGTCATATCAAGAACCTCGACATATAATCATATCATAACCTATGAAATGCAACCACCACATAATATTCGAATATAATTCTAATTACGGTATTACTGCATATACAGATAACCTAAATTTATGCAAGGCACATAAACATTCGCAAATAACTTGCCTTTAAGGTGATTTCACGTCAACCGTTGTCGTGGTATATCCATTTCTAGGCCCGACGTCCTAATTCGCATTGTTGCAGCGACTTCCTGAATTTGAAATACAATACAGATTTATTCATAACTTTTGATATACAACTCCAAATCAGAATCCGTCAGATTTCCCGTACTCGTAATGAAATTCCTCATATTATGATATCGTCCCCATCTTTCCAGTAATTACAAAATTTACCCAGATTTTTCCAGAAGTGAACGAATTTACCCAATTTCTAACTTTCACCTTCAAACTCCAATTTCAATCTTCCTAAACTATCTTCCAACATCAATTACCTTCTTATTAATCATCATTATACCCTAATTACCTCTTTTACTCAAGAACCTATCCAAATCATAATATTAAATTTAAGAATTCCATAACCAAAATTCTTACCTTACAACCAAATCAAGGATGGATGCTTGATGTAAATGAACTCCTTAGTGACTTAATTCATAGATAACATGAAGAGAGAAGGTTGGTGGACATGGAGGAAGGTGGTGTCCATGGTGGAGGACATAATGCCGTGAAGGTGGCCATGAGAAAGCAAAGAAAAGTGAAGGTAGGTGGAGGAGAGGTGGTGGTGTAGCCGTGAGACACAATGGAAAAGAATAGGTATGGCTGCCATGGTGGGGAGATACATGGCCGGCCAACAACCTTGAAAAGAAAGGAGAAGTCACATATATATAGAGGGGAGGAAGAAGTTTCTAGTTTGTTTAGGGATAAACATGAAATTTGAAGGAAAACTATGGAAATTTCTAGATTAGAAAACTTGGCATGAATATGTAATAGAAGCAGCCAAGGACCGGCCCATGAGGACACAAGAAAGAATTGGAAATGGAGGATGGCGGTGGAGGCAAAGGAGAAATAACAAGGAAGCTTCCTAGAAGCTTAAAAAAAATGATAAATCCTATTTTGACTTCTTATGTTTAAGATTTTCCTTACCTTAATATAATATATCATATATATACATAGATGTATAAAATTGGAATATCCTATCAAATATCCGGAAAAATCCAATACCGCTACTAATCCATATTACTCGTCAATCTCCGTACTACCACTAATTATAGGAAAGTATCTTAGATTTTTTTTATCCCAAAATAAAATATTTATACATACTTCAAAATAATATTTCAAAAATATTAAAACCTATCTATGTATACCCATTGATACATTCGAAATAATCCTAAACGGAACTTATCACCCGAGATGATCAATTGTCGTTTTTTTTCACAAGACGGCAAAAACCCAAGTTTCAAGTCATAAAATCCACTATATTTATAATGATCCCAAAATATATCAATTCCTCAAGAATTAATTAAAATGTCAAAATCCTAAATGATCCCAAATTCATCGTCTAAAACCTCAAGTATTACAAGATCTTCAACAATAAGCCTACTACGGAGAAACCAGAGATCTTGAATTAGAAACCCGTCTAACTCTCTTAGAAGGAAAGCTCCTCAATAAAGTCAGCTCATCTCAAGCACCTCTGAATCATGAATTTCAAGAAGAGGGAGATGATATAGTAGACAATAATGATCAATTTATAACTGTCATAAACAAGATAAATTTTCAAAAATGGTATGTTCCTATAACCATTAAGATAGAAACTTTTACCCTCTCCACGATAGCATTATTTGATAGTGATGCAAATCTTAACTGTATAAAAGAAGGATTAGTACCGTCAAAATACTTTAAGAAGACCACAGAAAAATTACATAATGCTAGTGGATCCCGCATGAAAATAAGTTATAAACTACCTAGAGCCTCAGTTTGGAATCAGGGATACTGTTTCAAAAACTCTTTTATCATCGTCAAAGATCTTACTCAAGAAGTAATTTTAGGTACTCCATTTTTAACTCAAATTTACCCTTTTAAAGTTGACCAGAAAGGTTTACATACCAATATCATGGGAAAAGAAATAAACTTTGAATTTCTTTCCTCAGTTAAACAAAAAGACATATCCCTTCTTCAGTCCTCCTCTATATATAAACAAATAAATCTTATTAACAATAAAACCTCTTTCATAAAATCTCTCATTGATGAGGTTCATAATCTAAGAATAGAAGAGAAAATACAACAACCCCATATTCAAAAGAAAATACAAGGTATAGAAGAACTATTCAAAACTCAAGTATGTTCTGATTTACCTAATGTTTTTTGGGAAAGAAAGAAACACCAAGTAACTCTACCTTATGAAAAAGATTTCGATGAGAAAAACATTTCCACTAAGGCCAGACCTATTCAAATGAACAAAGAACTTATGGAATATTGTAAAGAAGAGATAACATCACTTCTAGAAAAGAAACTCATAAGAAAATCTAGATCCCCTTGGAGTTGTGCCGCCTTTTATGTTATGAATCAAGCAGAAAAAGAAAGAGGCGCACCTAGACTAGTCATCAACTATAAACATTTGAACAAAGCCCTACAATGGATTAGGTATCCCTTACCAAACAAAAGAGACTTACTTAATAGACTCTATGAGTCTCGCATTTTTTCAAAATTTGACATGAAAAGTGGGTTTTGGCAAATCCAAGTTAAAGAAGAAGACAGATATCAAACAACCTTCATAGTCCCTTTTGGACACTATGAATGGAACGTAATGCCATTTGGTCTAAAAAATGCTCCTTCAGAATTTCAAAGAATCATGAACGATATCTTAAACCCCTATTCCTCCTTTACTATAGTTTACATAGATGATGTTTTAATCTTTTCCAAAACAATAGAGGAACACTTCAAACATTTAAACACATTTTTGTACATAGTTAAGAAAAATGGTTTAGTAGTTTCCGCAACAAAGACGAAATTATTCCAGGCAAAAGTCCGATTTCTTGGACATGAAATCTATCAACAAACCATAAAACCTATAAACTGAAGCATAGAATTCGCTGATAAATTTCCTGATGAAATAAAAAATAAAAATCAACTACAAAGATTCTTAGGATGTTTAAATTATATTTCTGACTTCTTCCCTAAGCTAAGACAGTTATGCAATCCTCTGTTCCAAAGATTACGAAAAAATCCTCCTGCATGGACTCATGAGCATACTAGAATAATTCGTGTGATTAAAGAAAAGGTCAAGACACTGCCATGCATTAGTATCCCTAATCCCAATGCATTCATGATAGTCGAAACAGATGCATCAGAATTAGGATATGGTGGAATTCTTAAACAAAGACTACATAACCAGCATGAAGAACAACTAGTTAGATTTCATTTAGGAACATAGTAGGGTCCTCAAAAGACTTATAGCACTATTAAAAAGGAAATACTATCTATAGTCGCATGCATATCTAAGTTTCAAGATGATCTTTACAATAAAAGGTTTTTGCTTCGAGTAGATTGCAAATCAGCAAAAGAAGTTTTACAAAAAGATGTTCAAAACATAGTCTATAAACAAATTTTCGCTAGATGGCAAGCAATTCTTTCTGTTTTTGATTTTGATATTGAATTTATAAAAGGAGAATGATAATATGATAACTAAAGAGATCTGATATTTACCTGTTATATTTTCGGTTCTGTGAGGTCTAGATCTCCTTCTGGACTTTGTTTAGGCTAGATATCCATCAGAGGGTCGCAAAAAACTCTGATCTGTAAGCTATAGATCAGAGGGTTTTTTTAGACAAAAAACTCGGATCTGGAAGATTTGCAAATAAAAAACAGAGAACATAATGTGGTCGGACTTTCCATAAAGGGAAAGATGAAGACAACCTAAAATATTGTAGATCTGTAATGAGAAATGGAGATGGATTTTGAAAGAAACATAAACGAAAGAATGATATTGACGCGTGAAATTACAGCGAGAGAAAAACCAAAACGGCAAAGGGGAGGAAAGGGGAAATGAAGTAGGGTTTGTCTAATCGGTGTTTTTTTTTAATAAAAAATAAAATTAAACGGGCTAATTAGCAGATTGGGCTTGATCTGTATCGTTTGCCAACATGTAGTAATTGGGCCTTTTAGCCCATTAACCCAATTCGATATTTAAGTGCCTATTTCAATATTATTTTTGGGCCAAATTTTAATATTAAAATAAATATTTAGTATTACAAATTTATATTATTTAAAAGTGTTTAAATGTTATTAAAAAGTTAAAATAAATGATTAATTTGTATATTTATTTGGCAATATATATCTCAAATTTTCCAGTGATTTTGTTATGGACGAATTCACGATATATAACACATTTTTTATATTGGGTACTATTAGAGAGAAACGACAACGAAAAAAATCAATTTAATACAAATAATATATTGTTACATATACCGAACTTTCCAAATTGGGGTTCTATTTCACTTTATAATTGATGCTTTTTGGGCCTATAATGTTGTAATTGGGCCGTTTAGCCTATTAATTCAATTCGATTGCACCTAGCTCATATCAAAATAATTTGGCCCATAAGTCAATTTTCTATTTAAAAGTATTAATTATGTGTAATAATATTAAAATAAATATTTAGGATGTAATTTTTATTTATTTACATGTGTTTATATAGTAGATTATAAAATTAAAATAAATATTTAGTTTGTATATTTTTTTATAATTTATTTGAAATATATATCAAAAATATTCAAGTGATTGTGTTATGTGTAGATTAATCCGAAATAATATAATATTGTGATTGGGTGCTATTAGAGATAAATGACAAGGGACAAATTCAATTTAATACAAATAATACTTTGTTACATAAACCGAGTTTTTTTGAGTTGGGCGTCTATTTCACTTCCGGATTTATTCTACTTGGGCCTATAAGCCCATTAAACCAAATCAAAGTTGCATCAAATATTTATAACCTATACAAATATAATTTTGCCCCATAAGTCCATTTAGTAGTTACAAACTTATATTATATTTTTATAATACAAAAATAAATTATTACTTTGTGATTTTTCAAATTTTTTATATACTTATATTAAGTATTTATGTATTTTTATAATATTAATATAAATTATTAGTATGTAGATTTATTTATTTTACTTTGAATATATCTAAGATTTTCAGGGTGGTTGTGTTATGGACGAATTAACCCGACATAACAGAGCGTTGTGATTAGTTGCTACTAGAGAGAAACGACAAACGATAAATTCAAATCGATCAGGTTAATAAATTCCATTCAATTGTTTGACAATTTTTGCCGATAAATTGAAATATGAACTTTAATATAAATACTAATTATGCAGGATCTATTATTGGAGTTAGTCCAATTCTTTTGTTAGTGATTGTATCTCCCTATCCGACATTTCAAATGGTTAGTAAAGGTTATTCCATAAGGTCTCTATTTACTTCGATTTGTCCATCTATATTGTAATCTTTGTTTTATGTTCGATAATACAATATATCTTTAATTTCATGATGCCGAAAAAAAAATGTTTAAAATAAATTTAACTATGTTTATAACAATCAAAAGATATAATTGTTGTTTTATATTTTTTGCTTATACGTTAAGTTTGTAAAACATATCTATTTTTTGCTTATACGTAAAGTTTCCATTCAATTGTTTGACAATTTTTGCCGATAAATTGAAATATGAACTTTAATATAAATACTAATTATACAGGATTTATTATGTTTTATCGTTTTAGTAGTATTGATGTTAGGGGTGTGGCTATCCCTGCTTCAAAGACTACTTAGCCAATTTTTATTATTAATAAAGTTATGGAGAGTTCCGTCTCTCTTTATATAATGTAAAAAAAAATCTTGAATATTTTTAGTCGATTAGTCATTTTTTTAGTAGATTTATCTACTTCTATAACAATCATTAACTATATATTTCTATATCAATAAAACATATATATTTAAAATATACTATTTTAAAAAATATATATATATATCATACCAGACATAGATACTACACTAGTTTCATTAAAAGTGCCATTTGCGTGGACGCAGTGCGCTTAATATCCAGTTTCCCACCTCGATAACGACACGTGACACCCTCCTATCTTCTCAATCGAGGATTCGAGGGCATAATTTATTGTTAATTTATTTTGTGGTTCAAAATTTACAATTGACTCTATAATGCCCCTTTCTGCGAGTAAAAAAAACGATCCCACTATATGCACTACGTTTTTTAAACTTTCACACTACAAATCACTACGTCAAATGTTGGCGTACTCCGTATACCTGCGTAGAAGGGTATATTTAGGAAAATACGTAGGAATTTTAAAAAAAAAACTCTACGCCAGTATCTTGCTTACGCAAGATCCTGGCGTAGAGATAGAATATGATTATTTGAGATATAGAGTTGGGGTATTTTTTGGAATTGGGCTTCTAGGCCAGATCCTGGTGCAGGAATTAAAAAAAAAAAATTAATTCTGAAAGCAACAAAGTGAATAATATATTTTTTTAAATCTGCATTTGACAATAGTAAGAAACGTTATCAAGGTTACATGGCAATAAACTTGTCTGTATCATGAGGTTTCAATATATTTTTATTCATGTACATTTCTCCACCAATTTGTTTGATATTAACTGTTTGTTATTATTATTCTCGAAAATCACATATAATTATGGTTATATCTTATAACTATAAGGATATAACCAAATTGAAAATAACTATACTATATAATCATAGTATATAACTATATAATATAACCATAGTATATAACTATATGATATAACATATTATATAATTATAGTATATAATATATGATATAGCCATAATATATAACTATAAGATATAATCATAGTATATAATTATATGATATAACCATAGTATATAACTATAGAATATAACCAAAGTATACAACTATAGGATATAACGATATGATATAACCAAATTGGATATAACTATACGATATAACCATAGTATATAATTATAGGATATACCCATAAGATATAACCAAATTAGATATAACTATACCATATAACCATAATATATAACTATAGGATATAACCATAGTATATAACTAAATGATATAATCATAGGATATAACTATAGGATATAACCATAAGATATAACCAATTTGGATATAACTATAAGATATAACCATAAGATATAACCAAATTGGATATAACTAAATGATATAACCATATTATATAACTATAGGATATAACCATAAGATACAACCAAATTGGATATAACTATAAGATATAATCATAATATATAATTATATGATATAACGATATGATATAATCAAATTGGATATAACTATAAGATATAACCATAGTATATAACTATAGGATATAACCATAAGATATAACCAAATTGGATATAACTAAAGGATATAACCATATTATATAACCATAAGATATAATCAAATTGGATATAACTATAAGATATAATCATAATATATAATTATATGATATAACGATATGATATAATCAAATTGGATATAACTAAAGGATATAACCATATTATATAACTATAGGATAGAACCATAAGATATAACCAAATTGGATATAACTATAAGATATAATCATAATATATAATTAAAAGGAAACTATAGTATATAATCATATATCACATGAAATATAAAGGAAACTTTACCGGTATGAAGCGACCGCGGCTTGCTCTTTATGGCTCCAGCGAATTCCTTCAAAGATCGCGATGGCTGCCCCTATGGCTGCGATCGCGGCTTTGCCTATAGTATAGTATTTCATTAAATCTAGTATACTTAGACTTATATACTATAGTATTTCATTAAATCTAGTATACTTAGACTTATATACTATAGTATTTAATTAAATTTCATATAGTTACACTTATGTACTATAGTATTTCATTATATTTCATATAGTTACGCTTATATACTATAGTTTTCATTAAATCTAGTATACTTAGACTTATATACTACAGTATTTTATTAAATTTCCTATAGTTACACTAAATACTATAGTATTTCATTAAATCTAGTATACTTAGACTTATATACTATAGTATTTCATTAAATTTCATATAGTTACACTTATGTACTATAGTATTTCATTAAATCTAGTATAATTAGACTTGTATACTATAGTATTTCATTAAATTTCATATAGTTACACTTATATACTATAGTATTTCATTAAATCTAGTATACTTAGACTTATATACTATATTATTTCATTAAATTTCATAAAATTACACTTATGTACTATAGTATTTTATTATATTTCATATAGTTACACTTATATACTATAGTATTTCATTAAATTTAGTATACTTAGACTTATATACTATAGTATTTCATTAAATTTCATATAGTTACACTTATGTATTATAATATTTCATTATATTTCATATAGTTACGCTTATATACTATAGTATTTCATTAAATTTCATATACTTACACTTATGTACTATAATATTTTATTATATTTCATATAGTTACACTTATATACTATAATATTTCATTAAATCTAGTATACTTAGACTTATATACTATAGTATTTCATTATATTTTATATAGTTACACTTATGTACTATAGTATTTCATTAAATCTAGTATATTTAGACTTATATACTATAGTATTTCATTAAATTTCATATAGTTACACTTATGTATTATAGTATTTTATTAAATCTAGTATACTTAGACTTATATACTATAGTATTTCATTAAATTTCATATAGTTACACTTATGTACTATAGTATTTCATATAGTTACACTTATGTACTATAGTATTTCATTAAATCTAGTATACTTAGACTTATATACTATAGTATTTCATTAAATCTAGTATACTTAGACTTATATACTATAGTATTTCATTAAATTTCATAAAATTACACTTATGTACTATAGTATTTCATTATATTTCATATAGTTACACTTATGTACTATATTATTTCATTAAATCTAGTATACTTAGACTTATATACTATAGTATTTCATTAAATTTCATATAGTTATACTTATGTACTATAGTATTTCATTATATTTCATATAGTTACACTTATGTACTATAGTATTTCATTATATTTCATATAGTTACACTTGTGTACTATATTATTTCATTAAATCTAGTATACTTAGACTTATATACTATATTATTTTATTAAATTTCCTATAGTTACACTTATATACTATAGTATTTTATTAAATCTAGTATACTTAGACTTATATACTATAGTATTTCATTAAATTTCATATAGTTACACTTATGTACTATAATATTTCATTATATTTTATATAGTTACACTTATATACTTTAGTATTTCATTAAATCTAGTATACTTAGACTTATATACTATAGTATTTCATTAAATTTCATATAGTTACACTTATGTACTATAGTATTTCATTAAATTTCCTATAGTTACACTTATATACTATAGTATTTCATTAAATCTAGTATACTTAGACTTATATACCATAGTATTTCATTAAATTTCATATAGTTACACTTATGTACTATAGTATTTCATTAAATCTAGTATACTTAGACTTATATACTATAGTATTTTATTAAATTTCCTATAGTTACACTTATATCCTATAGTATTTCATTAAATCTAGTATACTTAGACTTATATACTATAGTAGGAGGTCACGGGCGCGGAAAGGAGGCCGCGGGCGCGGCCTCTGAAGAATTCGCTGAAGTCAAAGACAAGCAAAGCCGCGATCGCTGCCTTGTTGGCCGCAATCGCGGCTTTGCTTGTCTTTGACTTCAGCGAATTCTTCAAAGGCCGCGCCCGCTGCCTTGTTGGTCGCGACGCAGCTTGCTTCTTGGCATCTTAGCTGAGTTCTTTCAAGGCCGCGCCCGCGGCCTCCTTTCCGCGCCCGCGTTTTTTTTTTTTCAATTCACCTAAAATGCAACATGTAAATTAAAAAAAAATTATTAAAAATCCGGTCCACCGGTCCGGACCGGTTTTTTTCCGGGTTTGGACCAGACCGGATTAAGGAAATTATCTGGACCGAAGACCGGACCGTATTTTCACCGGTCCAGTTTTCCGATCCGGTCCAGATTTGAACACCCCATATTCTATAGTTATATACTATGATTATATAGTATAGTTATTTTCAATTTGGTTATATCCTTATAGTTATAAGATATAACCATAGTTATATGTGATTTTCGAGAATAATAATAACAAACAGTTAATATCAAACAAATTGGTGGAGAAATGTACATTAATAAAAGTATATTGAAACTTCATGATACAAACAAATTTATTTCCATGTAACCTTGATAACGTTTATTACTACAGTCAAATACAGATTTAAAAAAATATGTTATTCACTTTGTTGCTTTCAGAAAAGTTTTTTTTTTTTTTCTGCGCCAGGATCTAGCGTACACCAGATCCTGGCGTAGAAGCCCAATTCCAAAAAATGCCCCAACTCCATATCTCAAATAATCATATTCTATCTCTACGCCAAGATCTTGCGTACGCAAGATACTGGCGTAGAGGTTTTTTTTTTTAAATTCCTACGTATTTTCTTGGAAATACCCTTCTACGCAGGTATACGGAGTACGCCAATATTTGGCGTAGTGATTTGTAGTGCGAAAGTTCAAAAAACGTAGTGCATATAGTAGCGGAAAAAAAAACGTACTGCCCTATTCTTGCAGGAGTTGCAGCTAATCTACTATATAACAACTAAAGCAAAAAGGCAATTGAGCAGCACGCGCCCCCATATTACACCCGGAATTTTCGGTGCCATGTGTCATCGCAGAAATTCATTGTACACGTGTCAGTTTTTTGCTTCATTTGATAGTTTACTAAAATACATCATTTTAGGCTTATTTAACATTAACATGATTTTCTTTGTCCCATTTTCGATTTGCTTAAATTGTAAATCTTTCTAAAAAATACAATTAATATTCTAACCTATATTTTCGGTTGGAAATCTTTATAAAACTAAACAATTATAATCTGATCTATTATTTGAATATTTGCATATAATTCCAAAAAAATAATGAAAATTTTGCAAAAAAAACTTCAAAGACCAAAATCAACCTAAAACATAAATTAAATGCCCAGAAAACATAATAAATGAACAAAACCTACCCAGAAAGAAATTTCTGTGGTATACAAATTATGAATAAAACTTAAATTAACTATGACCAAATACAAATGCAAAAAACCTGCAAAAACATGCAATAAACTTGCAACACACATGCAAAAACACATCCAAAAACTTGCAACACATGCAAAAACTAAATACCCCTGCAGAAAACTTGCAAACTAAAAAAACATCACATTGCACAAAACTGAATATGTGCAATATTAAAACCTGCAAGGCTAAACATGAAGCAAAAACAAATCACCATAAAACTGACAATTATACACAAATATAGAAATTATGAAATTGTTGCCTCGATGCCCAAATTCTGCAAACCAATCCTATGAACCTATCCATAAACATACATATGGCATAATATTTTAGAATATAAAATATATGCACAATAAATGAATCATATCAAATGAAATCACAGAAAATATATTGCAATATATATGACACTAAGAATCTACATTTTCCAAATGAATACATGGCAAAATATTACAGAATCAAAAAAATGTGCAAAATAAACAGCAGAATATATATGGCAAAATATAAGGTAAAAAATGCAGAAAACCTGTCCAGCTATTACATAATATATATGGCATATCTTATAACCTGAGACAAATAATGTGCTTTCTATTTCCCAATGACAGAATTTCGGCATATCATAAAACATCTATAAAAAGCAAAACTGATTACAAGATCTATGCATTCTAAAAATACAATACTACATCTCTTTCATATAGTAGACTATAAATCTATACCTTCTCAGTTATTGTAAAACCCTAAACCACATTAGAATAGAGACATTCAAGAGGTAATGCTTAGCAAAAGCAGAACTCAGTCATTTAAGTAATCCTTATATCGTTGCAAACAGAAATTCAGTGTTTGTAGGGATTAAGATTTAACATTTCATTCCGAACTGATATTGATTTTTTTTACTTTGTTTCAGTTTTATTCAGGATATCCAGAACTCAGTTACAAGGTAATAATTCATTCACTATGCTCTGTGCAACATTTAATATCTATTTTTCATGTTCATATCAATGTTAGTATAGTATCCGTACCTTTAGGTTTTCTTTTTTAGGTATTGGAACCCCATGAGTTGCTAGAACATCATCCCCTTAAATGACTGAGTTCTCCTTTCCAACCTTTAGACATCCTCATCAAGGAAAAAAAATGAAACAATAAGGATTTTTAGAGAGACATTAAACAACAAGATCAATGAAATGAAAGACATCTTTAACACCTAAAAATATTTGTTCTGCAAATTAAACAAAAAGGATTTCACCCAAAATACATAAACAATCATAATGAGGATATTTATTCTGCAAATTTTTTGTTTGTCTTTCATTGATTTACAAAAATATGTATCTTTCATTATAATTTCACCCAAAAATATTTGTCTTTCATCCTTTCAATGCATCTTTACACCTAAAAATATTTGTCTTTCATTACACTTTCAACCAGAAATTATATATGATGATATTGATTTTCAAAAAGTCTTTCATTACAATTTCACCCAAAAATATTTGTCTTTCATCCTTTCTATACATCTCTACAATTTTTTCGCCATTCACCTAAAAATTATATATGCTGATATTCTATTATTCTGTATATAGTAGATTAATTTCAATATACTTTGAAGGAAAAAAACATACAATATAACATATGATTAAATGTATATGATTTTCTTTCATTTATGATTATAGCATTTCGAAAAGGAAGGGACTGTCACACACACACACACACACACACACACACACACACACACACACACACACACACACACACACACACACACACACACACACACACACACACACACACACACACACACACACACAGAGAGAGAGAGAGAGAGAGAGAGAGAGAGAGAGAGAGAGAGAGAGAGAGAGAGAGAGAGAGAGAGAGAGAGAGAGAGAGAGATTATATGTTGATATTCTATTATTCTGTATATAGTAGATTAATTTTAATTTACTTTGAAGGAAAAAAACATACAATATAACATATGATTAAATGTATATGATTTTCTTTCATTTATGATTATAGCATTTCGAAAAGGAAGGGACTGTCAGAGAGAGAGAGAGAGAGAGAGAGAGAGAGAGAGAGAGAGAGAGAGAGAGAGAGAGATTATTGCTGTTGGCACGAGAGAGAGAGAGAACAAATATATTTTATAAAAAAGGGGGGAAATCTTCAGTTTGTTTGAAAACAAATATATTATTACCCATTAAGCCCATTAATGTAAATAAACCCCTTAAACCCATTAAGTCAAATAAGAAGTTGTCGATAGGTATTTATTTGGGCCAATAAGCCCATTACATTTTTACTTCAGCCAAAGTCAAGCCCATTATGAAGTTGATGATTATATTATTTATTGTATTACATATTTAATGGGCCGAAGCCCATATTTATAATGTTTAAGCCCATTTAAATTAGTTGATAAAAAAACCTATTTTTAATCTGAACTGTAATATTAAACATTTATCATAAGTCGAGCCGATTTCATCTAATATCAATATATTATTTACATTTTAACCCATTAAAATATAGATATATATTATATTGAATGAAGTACAATCTTCATCAAGAAAGAGAAAAAATGGATGTATACAGAGAATAATGAAACTGAATCCTAAATTTCCACCAAAATTTTGGAAAAAATGGATGTATACAGAGAGCTTACATTTCTTATATGTTGACGACGCTAGAGTGAGGGCCAGTACCTCCTTCTTCAAGGTAGAATCGTAACCAATATCCAGATCTCCTCATGTCCTCATATCAAAAAAATTATGTTAGTACATCAGATAGTATATTTTTATGCAAAAAAGTTTAAACACTCAATTAATTCCAAAATCATCCAGAAAATTTTTCCTCCATTTTTATTGTATACAAGCCAGTCGAGCATTTAAACAGAAATCTGTCGCCAGAGATGGAGTTAAAGAGACCGAGAGAGAGATTGAGAGCGAGAGCCATAGAGAGAGACATAGATCTTACCTTTCAAGGTTCTGGATCTCAGAACCACCTTCTTCTTCCAGATCTGATCATGAACCTCCATCTCTGGCGACAGTAATATATCTTTTCTTTGCATGTCAACTTTGGACAACAACGGCTGTAGATCTGAGGAAGACGATGACTCTTCTCTCCGAGATCTTCTTTTTATGGTGGTGGGAAACAGGTCTGAAGTGTTTATATGGTGGATTATCAGAGGATTCATTTGGATATGTTTTTAAATTTAAAAAAAAAAAGATAAAGGATTTTCGGTGCATTAGAAAAAGAGGAAGACAAACGCGACACTGTTTGAGGCGATTTAGAGAAAGAGGAAGAATCCGCCATTGATCTAGAGATTCTGTTGCTTGGAAGCAAAGATGGTGAAGTTTGACGGAGAACAGGCAAAGAGAGAGAGGAAATCAAAACGGCGAAACTGGAAAGTTCTGAATGTGGTAGGGTTTCTGAAAAAGGGGAGATATTTGTTTGTCGATCTTGGAGTGAACCGGGTTCATGTAATTAACTGGCCCATTAGCCCAGATGAAGGCAGTCAGACAAGCCCAATAATGAAACCAAAACTAAACGGGCTAACTAAATGTAATAAAAATATGTCACGATCGGCCCATTAACCCAATTTTATCTATTTGTTATTATTTTCACCCTATGCCAATATTATTTTTGCCCATATGTCCATTTTTTTCAATAATAAAATATATATTTAGCTTGTACAAATTTGTATTATTTAAAAGTGTTTATATATTATTATAAACTCGAAAAAAATGATTAGTTTGTATATTTAAAAGTGTTTATAAAAGTGTTTATATATTGCGCAACATTATGTATGAAAGATATCTCCAAATTAATATGGCTTAATTATAAACGCATGCAAAAAGAAGTCAAATACTTACCAGAGCCAGCATTTCTTGAAGGTAGCTCCTAAATGGTGTCTGCATAGCCTGTTAAAATGCACACACATAAGACCTTATAAGTTAAAAAAGCAAATCACATATCATTTACCTCAAATTAAGGAGGAAAAACTCTAGAACATACAATATAGTTTTTAAGATAATATAGAGAGTAACATTTCTGTGGCCATCATATTAGAAAAATTATAACAAATATATTTTTCCTATGGACCAACTAACAACTGGAGCTTCTACAGAATCAAGTGTTTATGCAACAGTAACATTTCACAAAGAACTCCCAATGACATGAAGACGAGGACAAATGAAAGATACTAGACCAATTAATCCTACAAACCCATTACCCACAGAAGAGACTTACTAAGCTTTTCCTCCTTTCAATTTGTGATTTAATATCAAAATAAATATTACACTAAATCAAAAATCAAAATGTAGTTTCCTCTTTCATCAACTGCATCAGATTATTATAAGCTAAACTTCAAGATATAGGAACTCCAAAACAAGCCTAAACCAGCAACAGAACAAAAATTTCCATGGCACAACTAAGACAATTTGAAATATACAAGTACTTATTTGAAAGAAAAACATTTTACACAAATACCAAAAAAAGTTTTATTCTTTCAAAAAATACTTTTGGAAGCACACACTGAGAAATTGCTATAATTCTTGAAGAACAGTGGTCGTGCATCTCTATAAATTCCATGAAAACAAGTTATTCAATGTAAGCCTTCAAAAAAAAAAAAGTGAAGCCTCACTATATGAATTGTACCCAGGCAGTAGAAACCATCTATAAATTGCCCTACTCAAACAAAGTGTATAAATTGAACTGAAGCAATTATCAACTCAAGGAATTGTCCGAATCTGAAATTGAAATTGAAGCCAAATCCTAAAACTGAAATTGAAGCCACCAAAGCTACAAGGAATTGTCCGAATCTAAAATTCAAACTGGAACCAACCTTCGACTGAAATTCGAACTACCTTCAACTGAAATATAAAAAAAAAACAGAAGATATCAAAGATTGTTTATTCTTGAAAGGATGGCAACAACAGAATCATTATGCAAACTTAAGTTAAGAGCTAATAATATGAGGGCATATTCTCCTAACATGAAAGCAATGTCATCTAATTATTAGCCTAAGCAATATTAGCCTAATTAGGGTGCAATATCAAACTAACAAGACAATATAGGCAGAATGCACAATGACAGTAAACAAGTGCTAGCTCAGTAGCTCTACATGGGGCACCAGAACTGCAGACACAATCCATGTGAATATATGATAGATAAAGTATAAGGGGCAAACAGCCAAACACTATAACTTTCCATGAAAAATAAAGGCAAGGATTACCTTGAGCAAAGCATCAAAGCTGACGGCAAATCCAGCAATGGTGAAAGTGCGAGCTAGAGAATCCAAGCCGCTCACATAGTTCTCCTGAAGTAAAAATCCCAGCAGACTCATCTCCAATCATAACATAGCAGAAGTTGTGGACAAGGACAATAGGTTCCATGCGACCTCTTGTCCAGGAGTGCATTGCCATGTCTGTTTAATAGAATGCAGGATGAGAAATTAAATCACATATTAAGAAAATTAAGGTTTGAGCTCATGGATTTCCCAGACATTAATTTGACGAAAAGAAGACACCTGATAGAAATTAAGATCAATATGCTATTTTTGAAGTAAACCACAATAAACCAATATCAATTTTAAATAGGCAACTGACAAGTTTCCAAACTTTCAAAAATATCATTAACCCATTAATCTATTTAGTATTGAAATAGATTTAGCCACAAAAGAATTCCACACAACTCTCCTAGAAACGAAAAAAAAAGCATACAGTCTAATCCATATCCCAATCATGATTTAGCCGCAAAAGAAGTTGATACATCCATCGGAAGACCACATCAAATTAATGAATCTAAGATCTAACCGATCAATCCTCAAAGAAGAAGATCCTGATAAAAAAGACTACAAAATACGGATCCATAAAATCAAGCAACAGATAAATCAGCTCAGATCGTAAAACCCTAGCCGCAGATCAGCTCCAATTCAACACAAACAAAGCGTAATAACTGAAGTAATCAGCAAATCAACAACAGAAAAGTCTAAAAACAACATAAAATAACACATATTGGGAGCAGAACACATAAGAATTTGATTTAAAACTAGAGAAGAGTGGAAACGAACCCTCTGGAAATCGCGAGGAGCCACACCGGGGAGGTAGAATGAGTAAGATGGAGAAACGAGATAGAGAGCACATAGGAGAGAGAAGATCCATGGCTTGTGGCTCTTCCCCATCTTCGATCTGGAGATGGAGATTCAGAGAGCGAGGAAACGGAGATGGAGACTTGGGAAAAAGTGAGAGAAGGGAAGAAATGGTTGTGTTTGTGTGTAATTACAGAAAAGCGAAGTACATGTTTCGTGAAGTGTTTTCTGTGCTCCAAACTATAAATAATTTAATAAAGAGTTTCATTTTTCTATATGGTTTTTTATTCACTACAGGAGTGGTAAAAAAAGGTAACCGATAAATCAAATGTTAAAAAAAATACTCTCCCACAATATTTGTCCTATTTTACTTTTGAATACTTTTACCGTTGAAAAGAATTTTTAAGATTTCTTCCAATATATATAAGAAAAAACATAGTCATGTGGAGTCTTATTTGATTCGTCTCAACGAGTACTTTGATAATATCAAAAAATTATAATTTTTAGGGTTATGTAATTAGAGATATTAACGATACAAAACTCACCTCGACAAATGTGTCCGATCAAAACAGGACAAACATATCGGGATGGAATGAGTAGTTCTTAAAAAAAGTTGTCAGACGATTACTTATAATTCACATTTTTGGTTTAGATTGGGCCCATATATTGTTGCAGAAACTTGACACATGATTATTCAAGTGGATCGTGTATTATTTGTATATTTTGTATAATGAAATATCGTTAACCCATTAATCTATTTAGTATATAAATAGATTTGTTATTTTTTTATGTTTTAAAAAGATATTATTTGTATTTGAAATTATTAAGTTATTTACGTAGTTTTTATTTTTGGGCCATATGTCCATTGATTATTTATAATTTTGCAATATAATTTAATAATGCAAAATATATATATATAATGTTTATTTATTATATTTTTAATAAGTACATAATCTCTATTTTGGTATGTATTGGGCCTATATTCCGAAACCCTGGCAACGATATCTGTTTTTTTGCCTATAAGTCATGTAACAAAAAACTATAAACATCTCCTTAAGTGTTTACATATAGAAGTAGAGAAATTTGTCATAAATGTATTTTATTGTATTTGAGTATTACATCTGATTACATTGTAATAAATATATAAGTTTTAATTCGGTAAAACCCTAGCAGAACAGAACAATATTGGGCCCAAATCGACGGCTCTGCGAAGTATAACAATTCAAGCATACTCAACAGGGTGATTTGGCCCATAAGTCCATTTAGTAGTTATAAATTTATATTATATTTTTATGATAGTCAAATAAAATAACTTTTTTTAATTGTTTGATTTTTTATTGATTACTTATATTAAGTAGTTCCATATGTTCATTTTTTTTTATATTATTAGGAAAAAATTAGTTGTATGTAGATCTATTTATTTTACTTTGAATATATTTAAGATCTTGTAGGGTGATTTTGTTATGGACGAATTAAATCGGCATACAGAGCCTTGAGATTGGTTGCTATTAGAGAGAAACGACAACTGACAAATTCAAATCGATCAGGTCAATAAATCGCATTCAATGATCGTTTTAGTAGTATTGATGTAATGAGTGTGGCTATCACTGTTTCAAAGACTACTTAACTAATTTTTATTATTAATAAAGTCATGGAGAGTTCTTTCTCTCTTTATATAATGTAATGTTTTATATCTTGAATATGTTTAATCGATTAGTCATTTTTTATATAAAAAATTATCTACTTCTATAATAGTCATTAACTATATATTTCTATATCAATTAAACATATAAACAAATATATTATTTTTATAAATATAAGAAAAAATATACAAATCCCGTGCAAGACACGGATATTACACTAGTTTAAAGTTTAAACCAACAACCCTGAATGGAGCATATGTACGTTTTACGGCAATACATACAATATTTCAATGGCTTAGAAATGGTGGTTGGCATATGCATGACTTACTTCCTCACTTAAAAATAGTGTTATTTAACTTTTAATTTTTATTAAGAAAATTTTATTATTTTAAATTTAGGTGATGATTTATTGATGAGTTGATAAATATGTTATTAGAAGTTGTACATTATGATATAATATTTTTTACATTTATTAGTGAAAAATGAGACGAATAGTTATTAAATTGTAAATTTTAGGGAAAAAATACATTATTTCAGCTTAATGATTATGGCTCTGTTCGGTAAATCCAGCTGAAATGGGAGTTGGAGCTGAATAAGTAGTTGAAGCTGAATGACTAGTTGGAGCTAGAGCTGAATTTATTAACTTAATTATTTAAAAAATATAGTTGGTGTTCGGTATTACAAGCTGAAATGAGATAAATATAAAATTCAGCTTGTTAATTTTCAACAATCTATGGGCGGTCACATTAAAAAATAAAAAAAATTAAGCTACATTAATCTACTATAAGCTCCCTAAGCTAGATTGACATTTTCTTACCGAACACTCATTAACTAGATTAAAAAGAAAATCAAGCTCCGTTAATCTCAAAAAAGCTTTGCCGAACAAAACCTATAGCACTTTTTTTTTTGATAAGGTAAAAATTAGATTGAAAATCACAGAAGAGTCGGTTTCTCAATCTATAGCATCCTTACGGATGAGAATTACAAATTCTAAACAATCTCTAAAGTCTTCCAAGGAAACTTGATGAACCTTCTTCGCGATGAAATCGGCCACGACGTTGGTTTCTCGGAAGACGTGAGAAATCTGCACTGAAGAAAACAGTTGTAAAATACACAGGATATCAGAAATTAGCATTTCAATATCCCATTGACAGTGCCAGATTTGGTTAAGGACATTCACGATGGTAAGGTTGTCACATTCAAGATGAATGTTGGTAATGCCTAATTCATAAGCCTTTACCAGAGCATTTCTTACTGTCAGTGTTTCTGTTTTAAGCGGAGTTGAAATATCACATTTATCCCCATAGAGGAATAATGGTTTTCCCGTGTTGTTCCTGAAAATGTAACCAAAACTAGATTCACCATTGGTTTTAGTGGATCCATCTGTGTTGATTTTAATTATGTTATCCGGAGGCTTTTTCCATTTCTTTATTGGTCGTCTTACAATGTTCGTTTTATGAGTTTTTTGATTATCTTCTGTAAGACAGGCAAGGTTCCAGTTTTTCATTTTATTTCAATTCTCAATTTGTTTCTTAATGTAAATTGGTACATCCTTAATGGGTTCGACATCATCATTTGTTCTACCAAAGCTTTGTTGGTTTTTATAGAACCAAATGCTCCACCAAGAGACCATTAATTCTGAGAATTGTGATCTATCAGTTTTTTGTCGAATTTCTTCAATGATTTCATTAATTTTTTTGTTTCCTATGTTTAGGGATGTGATTATGCCAAAGGTGTTATGATTCAATTTTTCGATTGTTTTTAAGGTATGCTTATATTGGAAGAGGAGGTGGTTCAGGTCTTCCAACTGAGCATTGCAGCGTATACAACCCGGGGGGGGGGGGGTTACAACGCCTTTTTTTGCTAATCTAGCCTTTGTTGGGATTATGTTTTTCATTATTTTCCAGACAAAATTTTTAACTTTAGGATACGTGTCCATTTTCCAGATCCAAGAGGAATCATAGGCAGTATAACTCTTATTTTTGTTAATTAGTTCCATATCAGAGTTTGTAGAAAACCAGTCATTTTTTGCTAGTTTTCCAATACATTCTATCATGGATCTCATTGAAGGGAATTGAGATCGAGGTTAATTTTTCGGTTAAGTCATTTGGTAAGTATTGTTCAAGTAAGTCCTTATTCCAGGTTTTATTTGGCAGCATAAAATCAGCTATCAGGGCATCCTTATTCAAGATTGACTATGAGTTTATGTTATTACATAAGGGGGTGTTCAGAACCCAGTTATCCGTCCAGAATTTGATAGTTTTTCCATTATCAACTTGCCAAATTAGTCTAGATTTGAACTCAGGCATAAGTTCAATCATTTTGGACCATTGTCAGGAGCAGTTTCCTTTTTTCTCGTAATGAAGTATATGGTTTGTTTTCAGGTATTTATCCGTAATAACTCTATCCCAGAAGTTATTTGGTTCGGCTAGAATTTTCCATAGTAATTTGAATTGAAGGGCTTTGTTCATGTCTTTAGCTTTTCTCAAGCCAAGACCTCCTCGATGAGTTGGTTTACAAATTTTGTCCCAACCTATAAGAGGTTTATAGGAGTTGTCTTTGTTCCAAAAAAAAGGATTTGTTTAGTTTATCAAGTTCATTGTGTGTGTAGGTAACATGAAGCTTTGCATAAGATAATTTGGTCTTGAAGACAGATTGGTTTTTATTAGTGTTGTTCTTCCTGCTTGGGAAAGAGAATTTACTTTCCATTTAGATAATTGTTGTTGGGTGCTAACTAAAAGGTCAGCAAAGGTATTCGAGTTAACTCTATCATTGATGATAGGGCAACCCAGGTATTTTTTGAGAGATATCATGTTTGTGATTGTGAGAATGCCTTATAGAGCTAGTTTTTTTGTTGGTGACCTTTTTTGTAACTTGAAAGGCCGATTTATGGAAATTTACTTTTTATCCTGAGATCTTGCAATAGTCATCAATAATATTTTTGATTTCTTTACAGTTTTCCTGTTTAGCTTTTGAGAATATCATAATGTCATCCGCAAAGGCCAGAAACGAGATTCATGTTCCTTGTTGATTGATTTGAAATCCTAGGGGATTTCGAGTTCGATCTGAGGCTTTTTGGAGTTTTCTAGCAAGGATTTCAGATCCTAAAATAAACAAGAAGGGCGAAATGGGGTCTCCATGTCGAAGACCTCTTGAAGGTTTGAATATTTATGTGGGTCCATTGTTAACAAGTACCGAGAAAGATACCGTTGTAATGCTTTCTTTTATCCAGTTGATAAATTTTTCATGGAATTCATACTTTTCCATTATTTTTATAATAAAATCTCATTCGATTCTATCATAAGCTTTCCATGTCTAGTTTTAAGACAATAAAGCCTTTAGTTCCTTTTTTCGATTTAAAAGAATGAAAGATTTCATGTGCAATTAAGATATTGTCTTGAATGGCTCTGTTAGCAACAAAGGCACCCTGAAGGGGGTGAATCAATTTTTCCATGGTCCCTTTGAGTCTAGTTGTTATAATCTTCGAGATGATCTTATAAATAGTAGAGCACAGACTTATGGGTCTATAGTGATTTGTAGAGTTAGGATTGTCACATTTTGGGATTAAGGATATGAATGTGTGATTTATTTGTTTAAGCAGTTTCCCAGAAAGAAAAAAGCTCTTAACTGCTTGGATAACAGAGGGGCCTACGATGTCCCAATATTTTTGGTAAAATTCTGCTGTCATGCCATCCGGCCTCGGAGATTTATCCGAGCCAATGTTAAAGACCGCCTTTTTAATTTCTTCGTTGGATACATTTTTTATTAATTCCAGATTGTCCTCTGTAGAGATTTCAGGCTGGATTAATTCAAGGTTTTCCTGGAATAGTCTCTGGTTCATATCCTCACTTCTGAATCTTTTTATGAAATCATTTCTGATTTCATTTCTGATATTTTCTTCACCAGTGATGCTTGTTTCTTCTTGGGTTTTGATTTCTTTTATAATTTTTCTGTTTCTTTTTCCACTTGCTATTTTATGAAAATAGCCGACAATCGTGTCATTATATTTGATGTGTTTTACCTTAGCTCTTTGGTTCTAGTAAATTTTCTGGAAACACATAATTTTTTCCTTTTTTTTCCTATGATTCTAGTTTGTTTTTTAATGAGGTCATTTGTAGGGTGATTACAGATCTCAGTTTGCATTTCAGAAAGTTGTTTTTCTATAGTTTGTAATTGTGTGAAGACATTTCCAAAGATACTTTTGTTACAGATCTTAGCATGTTTTTTGAGTAGTTTTGTTTTGGATACCAGATTGTACAATCTAGATCCATGGAAGTTTGTTCTCCGTGCTTGTTTTACCACATTTCTAAAATCCTTTCTAGTCATCCAATTTTTTTCAAATTTAAACGGCTGGTTTTTAAAAGGCATAGTTGAGTCTAGCTCGATGGAGATTGGGCAATGGTCTGAGATGGAAAAAGCATGATGCTTAGTACAGATATCAGGATACCATTGAAGGATCTGGTGATGGATAAGAACCCTATCCAGTTTTTCATAGATGTTTTCTATTTCTGTGTTATTCTTTCGCCAGGTATAGGTGTTTCCCTGGATAGGAGTTTCCAAGAGTTCACATTTATTTTTAAAATGACATAGTCTTGCAAATTTCGATAAAGGCGGTGTATTCCCGCCTAATTTTTCAGAAGGGTTTTGAATTTCGTTCAGATCTCCCATAATAATACACGGAAGAGAACAATTTTTTATGTAGGAGATAAATTCGTTCCAGAACACATTTTTTGCAGACTCATTTGGTGGGGCGTAAGTAAGGATTATCATAAGTTTTTTGTTTGTGAGCAAGTTTGTATACTTAATACTAATAAATCTTGTTTTAATTTGTTCAATTTCAAGGATTTCGTTTGTAAGTTGGTAGGTCTTCCACATTACGCAAATGCCTCCTACGAAGCCCGTAGCAGGGACACAGTAGAATTGGTCAAACCCTGCTTTTTTCCATACTTTCTCACTTGGTTCTTTGTTTGTTCTTGTTTCGAAGAGTGCAATTAATTGAATACATTTAATTTTGCAGAAGGATTCAACATCCATCCAAAAAAAAATCTTTCTGATCCCACGGCAATTCCAGGTCGTAATCTTCATAAAAACCCATTTGTGTTTTTGCCTCATATCATACGACATTCAGGGGACTTATTTTCATTTGTAATTAGTATTATGTTTTTAATGGACTTAATAAATAAGGAAGATATACATCCGTTATTTTTTATTAAGCCATCCAGTTTGTGTCTAAGTTCAGCAAGGAGTTTATAGTTTCCCTCCTTTACAGGAAAGGTTTTCCATAGAGCTGGTTTATTGACTTGAGAGTCAACTCCAGAAAGCCATACCGGATTGTTCATGTGTTCATGTGTTGTTTGTTTCAAGGACTGTAATTCGAGAAACAGTTTGAATTTTTCAATGCCGCACAAAGGGTATATTTGTTGGCCAAATGCAAATTTAGCAGAATTGTTAAATTGAGACTTTGTATAAGCAATCATAGCAAAATGCCTGGGCAAGTGCAAAGTCACATAAAGTAAAGATCCAGAATAAAGAAATGGTAAGAGGCTATGGTAAGTAGCATAGAATTTCAGTAAAATATTTTGTTCTATAAAACAGACATATGTTCCGGGAATATCATTCCACATAGATACAAAGTACTGTTTAAATAATTTTCTTCCAAACCACATAAAAGGGTCATTTTCAACATTTTTCCAATTGTTCTAATACATGATTCCACAACCCTGTAAAAACGCATAAGAGAACAAGATGCTCTTAAACAAATTAGGGTCTTAGTTAAATATGGCAGGTCTTGCCAAGAACCAAATTTCGCAAAATTATGGTTCCAGTAACGATTGTTCATGGGGTAAGGTTTCATATGATACTTATAGCCATTGCTCCATTTTTCATAGCAAGGGTTGTTCATGTGTTGTAGGTTCCTTCTGGTTGTTATTCCTCTCTGGTTCCTTGGATTCTTTTTCTGATTTTTTTCTCCATTGGTCCTGGCCAAGAAGAGCTCTGGATTCCAATCCAAAGCCTCCTGTAACCTATGTCTGAAAACCACATCAAAGTGAGATTTCAAGTGAGCATACACATCATAAACCAAAATTCGAACCCCAACAGTAGGAACACCATCAAGAGAAGAGTTCCTAAGCAGAAATTCAAAAAAATGATTGTAGGACGTAGTAATTTCAAATTGTTCAGATCTGTAATTCATGCAAACAGGTTCAAACATACAACAAGCAGTTCTAATATCACCATTACTATTGGTTTTCTCAACCATAATGGTAAATTGTTCTAATGCTTGTAACAGATTCACAAGATCATTAGGGTTTACCACATAGCTAACAACATGAAGAAGCAAGAAGCTAGGAGCTCCCCAAGTAACCAGTCTGGACATATCAGCCGTAAAAGAGAGAAATAAAGAATTCCGAATCTCAACAGCAAACAAAGTACAGACGTTAGTCAAATTAAGAGGATTTGAATGCTCACAAAAGCAAGCAAAGGTAGTGGGGTTAGGGATAAGCAGATCCTTCACATCAGCAGAGGAAGGAGAATTGAAGATGAAACACTGGGTCAGAATAATACATAAACACAATCAAGTGCACCATAACAACAACGAAACATCAGAGAAGAGATTCAGGGGGTCAGAGGTCTCATATAAATTGTCGAAAGTACCAACAAAAGGATCAAGCACAGAAACAACCAACAAGAAGATAAACAAACCTAAAACAAGAAACAAAGGGGACGAAACAAACAAAGAAGCAACGAGGGGAGGGACAGAACAAAAAAACCTGGAAAGAATTCGAGGGGAAGCATCAGAAAAGGTTCCAAGGAGCAAGTTCGTCTGGCTCACCATCCAGGGAGGCTCAAGACGGCGAAGAGCCCAGCCACGCCAGTAGATCTGACCATGGCGGTCGACCAAACATCTGAGCCGGAGCATCCGAGAGCGACCAGATCCAGATTTCTCCATAGAGCAGTGGTGGAGGAACCGAGCCCCGCCTCCATTGCCGTTGTCAATCCCTCTCTTCTGCCGCCCTGGATCCCAGATCTGCAGCAGAGGGGAGGCACCGCCAGGAGAAGAGCCATCTCTGAAGAGATAGAGGCCAGCCACTTCGGCGCGAGGAGCGAAGACGAAGCACCCATAACCCGCCCAAAGAGCCAAGTCCTTCTCAGAGAACCCAACAAACGCAGCACGCAGGGGACTAAAGCTTTCGATGTGGTGAGTTTGGTCAAGCAAAATCCGGTTGAGTTTGAGCTTGAAGATGAGGGTGCAGCTGTTGGGCTTGCGGTGCGGCGGTGGCCGAGAAGAGATTAGGTTTTCAGGGTGCGGGTTGGTTTTGGGGCTAAAGAGCGTTTTAGGTTTCAGAGTCATTTTTCAACATTCTTTTAAAGCCTATAGCACTTAATGGTTGTATTAAAAGCTAATACAATATTTATTTTTTAAAAGATAAATATTAGGGGTGTTCATCCGGTCCGATGGATCAGATTTTTTCAAAAGTCTGGATCGAAGACCGGACCGGACCGTTCTATTGGACTTTATTTTTACAAAAATAAATTTAAATTCTTATTTAAAATCTATAAAAAAATATCTAAAAAACATATATACTCCTAACTTATTAAATTAAGAAAAATATCTATAAAAAAATACATATAAATTAAAAAAAAAAAAAAGGCCACTGGTCAGACCGATTGTTTTCCGAATTTGGACCGGAACCAGATTAAGGAAATTATCTGGACCGGAGACCGGACCGTATTTTCACCGGTCCGATCCGGTTTTCCGGTCCGATCGAGATTTGAACACCCCTGATAAATATGTAAAAGGCCGGACATAATTTTCACATTGGGCATTTATTCCCGGCCTAAAGTATTGAACACTTGGCAATAACAAAATTTTGTGAAGTGAAACGATAGACGAAAGAGATACCAAGTATGAAAACAGCTCATTCATTAAATCTGTTACTAGAATCCCATCACGGCAGAAAATTACATGCAGAAAGCTACAACAATTAAGGTCCAATCACAAACAAGAAGAAGAGCATCCAAAGTCTTAAAGAAGCATCCTCATCAATTCTTCTACTCTACTTAATTGGATGGTCACTACTATTCACAGTATTTGTTAGCAGTACTTCCTGATCCTACCCATCTTAATAAAAAAACAAGGGGAGATGGGGAGTGCAGTGTACACAATTTAAACTTTTACCCATCCTTTTTTTAATAGTTTTACCAAAAGAAAAAAGGCCAAAATATAGCTAGGGCTCAGCTCAGCTGGAAGCTTGCTCGTGGCTACGATTGCACAGCTCCTTCCTCAGCTTTTGTGAGAACAGCTTGCAGGCGTCCATGCTCAGATCTACGGCTGCCGCTAGCGCCACGTATGCCGCTGCATCCTCCGTGCAACTCACGTGCTGCACACTCACTTCCACAACCGGCTTGCTGCACTTCCTTTCCCCTTCCACGCGCGCCGACATCACGAACGCGCCGTGAGGGTACAGGCTCCACCCGTAGTCCCCGCTCCCTCTCGGGCTACACGCCGGCGACTGCCCCGCCCTCCGTGAGCCGCCGCCGCCTAAGTCAATCGAGAATTTCCCGCCCTTGGCTGTGCTGAGGGTAGCTTCGGCTAAGACAACGCCGGCGGCGCCCATTTCAGGGATCAGCTCGAACCTGTAGCCGAGTCCCTCGGAGGAGCCGCGCTCGCGCCAGGCTTCGAGCCGCCCCCACGGCTTCCAGGTGCCTTCGCCCGGGCGGAGGATGAGCCAGCAGCCCGGGTTGGAGCGGCTGACTCGGTCTGAACCGGGGGAGGCGACGAAGGGGGTTACCATGGACGCGGCGGCGACCGGGGAGCCGGAGAGGTCGTGGACGGTGATTGACCATCCCTTTCTCTCCTTCCCCTTGTCTCTGTCGCTTCCGAATGAGCTCAACCATCCTCTTCCACTACCATGTTCCCAAGGCATGGATCTGTTACAAAAGTTTTCCAGATCGAATATATATGAGTTTCACAAATTAATAAAAAAGAACACCTACGGTTTTGAATTTCATAGACAAATTTCGTTTCGTTTTACTGGAGACTATAACTTTACGATTGATTGAATTAAGAGCATTGAAGCACAAGAAATTGCGACAAAAGGCTAATGAAGTCTAAATTTGCTTGTCTAAAGTCAGATTCGAGAACAAGTTAGCTAATTAAAGAATAATTATTCGGATTCGGCAACAAAACATAATTCAGAATTTGCTGAGTCTCAACAGGGGCCTTTTGTGTTTCAGACGTTTGTAAGTCTCTTGTAGCTCAGATTAAGGCTAGCAAAGCTCAATGCGAACGAATTGTTGTGTTCACTTTACGTTTAAAACTGGAAAGTGGAATGCAAAGGAAATCAAACCGAAAAAGTGGAAAGAGAGAGGGACCTGGAGAGCTGGTTTCTGTCGCCGGTGTGGCGGAAGCTGAAATTGCAAGTGAAAACAGGCTGGCGGATGTTGCCTTGGATCTGGAATACCTGCGGACTACACTCAGGCTCGCCGTCGAACTGGAACACGAATCTCGGATCTGGCTCCGCCTTCACGCTCACGTGAAACTGCGCCGGCGAGCCTTTGGACTCCTTTCCGACGCTAATCCATCCGCTGTGGAACGCCACCACTCTCGATTCCACCACGGTCAAATCCAATGGCACCGAAATCTTTCCGAGGAGGCGGCCGGAGCTCACACCGCAGGTTGCGCCAGTTCTTCCGGTGTAGATGGCGATTTTCAAACACAGCTTCCCTACGAATAGTGATTTGCCGGCAAGGCGGTCGATGTCTTGCTTGCTGAGGTGGAAGGTGGCCGCTGGAGGCTGAGAATGGGCGTCGGGAGAGTTGCTCTCCGGCGGAATGTAGGGGATAACGGCGGTTTGGAGAGGGAAGCTCTTGAGCTTGATTTTGCAGAAGCAGGGAGACGACGAGGGGTGGACAACGGTGCGCGCTGGCTTGGCGGCCACCGGGAACTTCAAGGCTAGGTTCCCCACTGTGAGGCGGACGAAAGGGCAGGGATCCATCCTCTTCCTCTATATATAAGAAACAGATTAATACTCCGTATAGAGGAAGAAGACCAAGGAGAGAAGGTTTCAGGAAGCTGGTATTGGGTACGAATTAAGGTTTGCCGCCATTATTAGCGCCACTGCATTGCCGTAAAATGGTTTACTCCGTTTCAAGTCATCAATCAGGAAATTACAAACCGTTGTTGAGATTTAATTAGAATCAGCTGAAGCAGGAGGCGTTGAATTTGTGTGTGCGCCTCGATCTTCTTCTCTGAAAAACATTCAAAAGGAAGAAGATAGTGAAGGAAGGAAGAGGTTAGAGGCGTGGGGAAGGAAGCATTTGAAGAGTGGATGGAGTACAGCTGTTTACAGAGTGTCAGTGTGCAGAGAGTGTGAGGTTGACGGTATCTCCGTGGCCCCTCAGCTCAACCCACATTACTCGTGGGTACCACCTTCTTATTAATCTATTTTTCTTTTTTGGATTTGTACTAGTATTTTATTTTCTTCATTCTATATCAAAATTTGTACCTTAAAAAAAACTCCACAATTTATAGCTTTTATTTAATTCTTATTCATAAGAATATCAGAAACCGTATCGTCTAATTTTTATCTTATTCAAAAAAAAAATGTACATTAATGCATTTTGTTTTTAAAAATACATTTTCTTAAATCATTATGTGTTCTTTTAGTTTGATTAAATTTTAGATTGATATGGCATATATTTCTAACAAACAAACATCGTACATTCGTACCCTTGAAAATTTTATAAGGTAAGTCTAAATTATTACATCGGATTAAGGATGGATAAAAGTAGATCACACCGTAAGACTGGATCGGATCGTAAATTTACGGTTAAGGAATTTTATATTTTCGGTCTTACGGTCCGGTCTGTTATGATCCGGATCGGTCGGACCGTAAAAAATAAAATAAAAATGTTTAAAACGTTTTTGGGGTAATTTTTACGGTTCGGATCGTAATCAAACAATTTAAATGGCAAAAATTATAAAATCTGATTTTTCCAGTCCGGACCGTGGACCGAACCGATACTTTAAAATGTTTACGGTCCGTCGGTCCGGATCGAATGTCCATCCTTACATCGGATGATTTAAGAAAAAATATTCGACATAAAACGGTTAGAATATCTATCACACAATTCCATTCTATAAAGGGTGTGTTCGGTTGGTAGGAAGGAGAGGTTGAAGTTGGTTGAAGTTTAAGCATTTTGCTTAATGTTACCCCCCAACATGAAGTAAAATGGAGTTGAAGTGTCCACTTCAACCCACTTCAATCCATTTTGAACCGAACAAGCCCAAAGTCTAGTAAAAAAATGATTACATAATGCATTTACACGAAGGAGAATAAGGATTTATTTAGATTCTTTCGTAAAATACATTAAATTATATTATTTTATATTAAATTGATAATTTAATATAAAATAATATAATTTAATACATTAAATTTAGTATCCAAACGCATCCTAATTCGGAGATCTTCAATGTTAAAGTCCTTTGACGCGCTTGATGAAGTATGCGACCGCATTATATTCTCTGAAACACTAACGAATTGAGGCTGAATCACTTAATGACAGGATTATCACCTTCAATGACCAAGTTCTATTTGCAAAAACTTTGAAAATAAATAAAGAAAATGTAATAAAAATATTTTCTATCCAATTGGAAATGGTTGCTTTGCGTTAGAATGAGCCAATGGATACTCACCCAACTGTCTTTGTTGTTTTATGCGTTGTATTTTTCTCTGCTTGTAATTTTTTTTGTAAATTTTTAGTATGTTATTCAAACAGTCTTTTTGATTGTCGGTATTTGTCGGCTTCCCGATTTTACGAAAATTATTACTCTGATATATCGAATTATTGAGTTTGGATCATATGCGGAACACTCTTTCCGTGCGGATGTGCGGAGTATGTACTTTTGGGTCTTATTTGTACACTTTAACGTCTTATTTGTGCACTTTTTCAACAACAACAAAAAAAAATCTTTTTTAATTTTTTTTCCAAGCATTTTTCAAAATTTTTGCAAAAGTGCACAAATAAGGCCCTATAGTGCATGTCCGCATGGGAAGAGTGCTCCGCACCGGAACCGCACTCTCGAATTATTTCCTATAAAAAGAAAAAATAATAAGCCAATGGATGAAAGCCATGTGGCGTCAGATTTTAAAAGATGATTTAGGATCCGTTCGATAAATAGTGAGTAAAACCGAGTGAAAATAGTAGTTGAAGTGAAAGTACAAGTTCAAATTAGAAAATGACGTGTTCGATAAATAGTAATTTAAACGAGTTGAAGTTATGTATTTGTGGTGTGTAATTACCAAAAAAGTATTAGTATAAGGAACTAGTGGAGATCAACAAGGACAAAAGGAAGATTGTCTTCCACTTTTACATGAACAATAACTTATCATGGGAGGGGGGAGGGTAGGGTAAAGAAACGGGGAGGCTAGGGTAAGGAAATTGGCAGTGAGGGAGTTGAAGTTGCATTTCCCTCCACTCTCTTCCACTACCATCAACTAGCTTTCACTCCATGTCAACCACTTACTGAACGGGCTTCCTTGTGTGGTAAGAGAGATGAAAGAGGAACTTCAACTAACTTCCAACTCCACTTTCATCCAACCGAACGAGCCCTTAAAGGCCTACGTGATAATCTATATTCTGTTATGAGTATGGCTTTATAAAGAACCCTATCCACGTCTTCCATTACAAGTCTATACTATTTTTTTTTGGGTGAGAAAGGGGGCAAAATGCCCAAGATTTATTAAACAAAACTAGGCCATCAAGGCAGCAATATCCACATCAAGAAGGGTTAAAATGGAAGAAGGAGGGGTGTCATAAACAAGAACACCAAGATTATGCCGCAAAGAGAGTTTAGCAAGCTTATCAGCCACACAATTATGTTTGTGAGGGGTATGCCTAAGAGAAATAACTCAGGCGGAGTTGCGTAAGAGGGAGAAGCAGTCCTCCAGCAGTGTGAAGTCAGGGTGAGTAAGGGGCAAATCAGCAGAAAGAAGATTGAACGCTTCCAAGCAATCAGTCTCGGCAACCAACCGACGATAGTTGCGGGCGCGGAGAAGCTCCAGGCCCTTATGAATAGAAAGGAGCTCCGCACGGAGCGCCGAACAAACACCAAAATTAGCCGAGAAGGCCCAAATAAACTCCCCAACCGAAGAGTTATTTAGTCGGATTAGTAGTCATCTTAAAATGTATGCTTATTTTCATAATTATTGTACATTTGTTTAAATTTCAACTATGATAGACTCGTTATACTTGTTAAGATTAAGACTCGTCTATCTTATATTGAAAGTATATGGATACAAGTAACTAGTATATATAGTTGGTGAGATATACGCATTCCATTTGTCAATTGAATTTAGGATAAAATCCCTCCAAATTCATATAATAGACGTAGATGCACTTATACCTCATACATGTATGATCCCTAAACTCAGGGTGGACCTATGTAGGGACCAACGGGGGCACGGGCATCCACTACAAAAAAATCATTAAAAAATAATAAAATTTACTTCGTATCATTTTTTATCTGAGACTACCTTCGTTGCATTCTTTCTCCATACTCAATGTAATATTATGTTCAATTGTATCCATACACATGAATAGGGTGTTGAGATTATACAGTTTACCTATAAGTTTTTGTTTTCTCTACATAATAAATGAATTAGATTGGATACTTAAAGAAACATCCTATGTTGAAAGTTGACTAATCCAACAATCAGAATACTAGATGATATTATCTTCAATCTTTATTTTTTGATATAAGGGGTAAATTGAATAGATATTAGATAGAACATACAAAGTTTATGTTCACCAAATATAAAACAGATTCAACCATATCATGTAATTCGAAGAGAGCACTCTTAAGTAATGTTTAGTTGCTTAAACCATTGATTATTCAACTAATCACAGCTTATCATTCTTGCCCCTATGGGTATGAAAATAATTTTTATTATGCATCTCACTCAATCTCGCTTAATTTTTGCTTTGTTGATTTTTTCACACCTCCTTATATCTTTCATGGGAAACTTTTTTAATTTGCTATTAATAATAATTACATCGGACTAGTTCAGTCATATTAATTGACTCAATTCTTTCATTTAAAATTATAATTAAAATTAATTTTTAATTATACAAAATTTGTAATTTTTTTGAGCGAAAATCTTGTGTCCGCCCTGCCTAGAGTATTGGACATGGACTCTTATGTGATTTTCTATAACACGGAGTAAAACATTTGTTAGGGAGAAAAGAATATGTAATTAAAATTCGAGGTCACTATATGCGCGACGAATTTTTGCTGTGCGCGCGACATTCTGTACGCTAGGAAATGGTGTACGTCATTTCCTAGCATACAGATTAAAATATGCATAAATAATAAGGTTATATGTATTTGAATTTTTTTTAAAAAAAATAAGTATAAATCTGTACGCCAGAATCTGGCATACAGATTTATACTGCAAAAAAATTTTACATTTTTTTATAATCTGTACGCCAGAATCTGGCATACAGATTATATAAAAAAAAAATAATAATAATAATACTAATTAAAACATTTTTTAATAAAAAAAAACTTTTTAAACATTTTTTGTAATAACAAAAATTTTAAAAAAAAAAGTTTTTAATCATGTAGAGAATTTCAATACGAGTCCGTACATATAAAATTCGCCCAAAACGGATATCGTTTGTCCCTCCAAAAGCCCAAAACACGAAGCCTTCCTACCCATTTTTTTTATTTGGTGCCCGACATATAGCGCATTGTAGTGAAATTTTTTGAATTTTTCTACTATAATTTTGTATAAAATTTTAATAAGAGTCCGTACATATAAAATTCATTCAAAATGGATATCATTTTCCCCTCCAAAAAGCCCTCTTTTGAATTGGGACTTAGACGGATATCGTTTTCCCCTCCAAAAAGTCCCTCCATTAAACCCCTCTTTTGAGTTAGGGCTTAAAGATGGGGCTTAAATGGGGGCTTTTTGAGTTTAAGCTTCCATTTAAGCCCCAACTCAAAAGAGGGGTTTAATGAAGGAGCTTTTAATCCCAAATTATATTTATATTAAATTACAATTATGTCATTATATTAAGTTATCAAAATATCATTTATATTAAATTACTAAATATACCCTTTATATTAAATTATAAAAAAATTGATTTTATATTAAATTTCAATTACATGTTGTATTTTAGGTGAATTGAAAGAAAGGAAAAAAAACTGCGGGCGCGGCCTTGGAAGAACTCAGCTAAAGATGCCAAGAAGCAAAGCCGTGATCGTATATAAGTGTAACTATATGAAATATAATAAAATACTATAGTATATATAAGTGTAACTATGTGAAATATAATGAAATGATATAGTATATAAGTCTAAGTATACTAGATTTAATGAAATACTATAGTATATAAGTATTACTATATGAAATATAATGAAATACTATAGTCAATAAGTCTAAGTATACTAGATCTAATGAAATACTATAATACATAAGTGTAACTATAGGAAATATAATGAAATACTATGGTACATAAGTGTAACTATATGAAATATAATGAAATACTATAGTATATAAGTGTAACTATATGAAATTTAATGAAATACTATGATACATAAGTGTAACTATATGAAATATAATGAAATACTATGGTACATAAGTATCACTATATGAAATATAATGAAATACTATGGTATATAAGTATAACTATATGAAATTTAATGAAATACTATCGTATATAAGTATAACTATATGAAATATAATGAAATACTATAGTATAAAAGTCTAAGTATACTATATCTAATGAAATACTATAATACATAAGTGTAACTATAGGAAATATAATGAAATACTATTGTATATAAGTGTAACTATATGAAATATAATGAAATACTATAGTATATAAGTGTAACTATATGAAATTTAATGAAATACTATGATACATAAGTGTAACTATATGAAATATAATGAAATACTATAGTACATAAGTGTAACTATATGAAATATAATGAAATACTATAGTATATAAGTGTAACTATATGAAATTTAATGAAATACTATAATATATAAGTATAACTATAAGAAAATTTAATGAAATACTATAGTATATAAGTGTAATTATATGAAATTTAATGAAATACTATGGTATATAAGTGTAACTATATGAAATATAATAAAATACTATGATACATAAGTGTAACTATATGAAATATAATGAAATACTATAGTATATAAGTCTAAGTATACTAGATCTAATGAAATACTATGGTACATAAGTGTAACTATATGAAATATAATGAAACACTATAGTATATAAGTGTAACTATATGAAATTTAATGAAATACTATAATATATAAGTATGTATACTAGATCTAATGAAATACTATGATATATAAGTGTAACTATATGAAATTTAATAAAATACTATAGTATATAAGTGTAACTATATGAAATTTAATGAAATACTATAGTATATAAGTGTAACTATATGAAATTTAATGAAATACTATAGTATATAAGTATAACAATATGAAATATAATGAAATACTATAGTATATAATGAAAATACTATAGTATATAAGTGTAACTATATGAAATTTAATGAAATACTATAGTATATAAGTATAACTATATGAAATATAATAAAATACTATAGTATATATAATGAAAATACTATAGTATATAATGAAATACTATAGTATATAAGTATAACTATATGAAATACTATGGTATATAAGTGTAACTATATGAAATATAATGAAATACTATGATACATAAGTATAACTATATGAAATATAATGAAATACTATAGTATATAAGTCTAAGTATACTAGATCTAATGAAATACTATAGTACATAAGTGTAACTATATGAAATATAATGAAATACTATAGTATATAAGTGTAACTGTATGAAATTTAATGAAATACTATATTATATAAGTCTATGTATACTAGATCTAATGAAATACTATGGTACATAAGTGTAACTATATGAAATATAATGAAATACTATGGTATATAAGTGTAACTATATGAAATTTAATGAAATAATATAGTATATAAGTGTAACTATATGAAATTTAATGAAATACTATAGTATATAAGTATAACAATATGAAATATAATGAAATACTATAGTATATAATGAAAATACTATAGTATATAATGAAATACTATAGTATATAAGTGTAATTATATGAAATTTAATGAAATACTATAGTATATAAGTATAACTATATGAAATATAATGAAAATACTATAGTATATAATGAAATACTATAGTATATAAGTATAACTATATAAAATACTATAGTATATTAGTATATTCACATTAAATATAAAGGAAAACTATAGTATATAAGTATTTCATTAAATTTTATATAGTTACACTTATATACTATAGTATTTCATTATATACTATATTATTTTCATTATATACTATAGTATTTTATTATATTTCATATAGCTATACTTATATACTATAGTATTTCATTAAATTTCATATAGTTATACTTATATACCATAGTATTTCATTATATTTCATATAGTTACACTTATATACCATAGTATTTCATTATATTTCATATAGTTACACTTATGTATCATAGTATTTCTTTAAATTTCATATAGTTACACTTATATACTATAGTGTTTCATTATATTTCATATAGTTATACTTATGTACCATATTATTTCATTATATTTCCTATAGTTACACTTATGTATTATAGTATTTCATTAGATCTAGTATACTTAGACTTATATACTATAGTATTTCATTATATTTCATATAGTAACACTTATATACTATAGTATTTCATTAAATATAGTATACTTAGACTTATATACTATATCATTTCATTATATTTCACATAGTTACACTTATATATACTATAGTATTTTATTATATTTCATATAGTTACACTTATATACGATCGTGGCTTTGTTTATTGGCATCTTAGCTGAGTTCTTCCAAGGCTGCGCCCGCGGTTTTTTCTTCCCTTTCTTTCAATTCACCTAAAATACAACATGTAATTGAAATTTAATATAAAATCAAATTTTTTATAATTTAATATAAAGGGTATATTTAGTAATTTAATATAAATGATATTTTGATAACTTAATATAATGACATAATTGTAATTTAATATAAATATAATTTGGGATCAAAAGCCTCTCCATTAAATCCTCTTTTGAGTTGTGGCTTAAATGGAGGCTTAAACTCAAAAAGTCTCCATTTAAGCCCCATCTTTAAGCCCTAACTCAAAAGAGGGGTTTAATGGAGGGACTTTTTGGAGGGGAAAACGATATCCGTTTTGAATGAATTTTATATGTACGGCCGCGTATTAAAATTTTATACAAAATTATAGTATAAAAATTCAAAAAATTTCACTACAATGCGCTATATGTCGGGCACCAAATAAAAATAAATGGATAGGAAGGCTTTGTGTTTTGGGCTTTTGGAGGGGCAAACGATGTCCGTTTTGGGCGAATTTTATATGTACGGACTCGTATTGAAATTTTCTACATGATTAAAAACTTTTTTTTATTTAAAAAATGTTTTAAAATTTTTTTTATTTAAAAAATGTTTAAAAACTTTTTTTTATTAAAAAAATATTTACTTTTTTTTTTAAGTATAAATCTGTACGCTAGATTCTGGCGTATAGATTTATATTTTTTAAAAAAAAAAAATCAAAATACATATAACCTTATTATGTATGCATATTTTAATCTGTACGCTAGGAAATGACATACACTATTTTCTAGCGTACAAAATGTCGCGCGCATATCAAAAATTCGTCGCGCATATAGTATCAGTCTTAAAATTAGTGTAAACTTTGGAATAATGGGTGGGGTGGGTTAGCTGTCAACTGGGGCAGAGCACACGTGTTGCAGCGTGATGGACTGGCTGAAACACAAGAAAGCCCCGTGAGGGTTCAGAATCCGACTCAATTAACCATTCAATGTAGTCGTCATCACGAGCTCTCACCTCTGACTCCGGCCCTGACAAATTAAACTCCTCCACTGTTTTAATACTTAAAAAAAAAAAAAGTAATCTACCCTAAGATCATAAGCAATGGTGGTTTTTTAACCTTGATGTTTTAGCTTATTTTTCACTTTTATTTAATTTTAAAAACCCATTTTTTTTTCTTATAACCATGGTTTTTTTTAACTTTGTGATTTTTAGCTGTAACTTTATTTATCCATCATATATTATATATATAATAACAACAACAATAATTCATTATGTATTATACAATATAATAACATACATATATCACTTTATAAATTAAAATAATAAAAGATATCACATTTATTCTAAAATAATATACATACATCACCAAATCAAATACTAATTTAATTTTTATGATAAACATATAATGTCTATGAATAGATAAAAATAAATTGAAAATATTTTTATTTTTTTTTAATATTATTCTTGCGCTAAAAATTGGCTAAAAAATTATAAAATCTCAACCCAAATTCCATGTGTGTGAACCGTTCAAAATTTCCCCATTCAAGAGTTGTGAATACTTGTCATAAAAAACGGGATTTTAGAGGTTTCTTACTAAGAAACTAGTATGTGAATTTTTTAGCTTTTTTGTACTTTTATTAAAAAACTTAATATATTTAATTGTTAAAAACTTGTGAGTGCTCTAATACGAAGAGAGATCGACTCAAAATTTGACCATCCAACGTCATTCCAATACCAATAAAAAAATGGAAAAAATCTCTGGATAACATAATTAAAATCAACACAGATGGATCCACCAAAACCAATGGTGAATCTAGCTTTGTCTATATTTTCAGAAACAACACGGGAAAATCACTTTTCCTCTATGAGGATAAATGTGGTATTTCAACCCCACTTAAAACAGAAACACTGGCAGTAAGAAATGTCCTGCTAAAGGCTTATGAATTAGGCTTTACAAACATTCATCTTGAATGTGACAACCTTACCATCGTGAACGTCCTTAAACAAATCTGGCATTGTCCATGGGATATTGAAATGCTTATTTCTGATATCTTGTGTATTTTACAACTGTTTTCTTCAGTGTAGATTTCTCACGTCTTCCGAGAAACCAACGTCGTAGCCGATTTCATCGCGAAGAAGGTTCATAAGGTTTCCTTGAAAGACTTTAAAGATAGTCTAGAATTTGTAATTCTCATTCGTAAGGATACTATAGATTGAGAAACCGACTCTTATGTGGTTTCCAATCTAATTTTTACCTTATCAAAAAAATAAAAAAAAACAATTTCCCTCCAAGTTTACCAGCTTTACTATACAACCTCTCTATTTTTTTTCTACCAAATACAGTAAAAAATACTTCCTCCGTCCCGGTTTGTTTGTCCTGTTTGACTTTTGGACACTGTTCACCGTTAAAGAGAATTTTCAAGATTTATTCCAATATATAAGAAAAAATATAGTCATGTGGGGTCTTGTTTGATTCGTCTCAACGAGTACTTTGATAATATCAAAAAATTATAAATTTTAGGATTATGTAATTAGAGATATTAACGATACAAAACTCGCATCGACAAATGTGCCCAATCAAAACAGGACAAACAAACCGGGATGAAGGGAGTATCATACTACTCCCTACAATAACTTCTTTTTTCTTTTCCACTTGACCGATTTCTGTTTTCATTTACGTTAAGGTGGCATCATCATATGGCTGGAGTATATAGTTAAAACATCATAGTTATCGTTTAATGATAGATATATATGTCATAAGTTATATACTACGTACCCCGGCCGGCCTCGATCATTGCTTAATTAATCTGGTATAGAGATTAAACATGTATGTTTAACTACTAATGTGATGTGACAACTATCGCGTCGCGAGTTCTATGTTAATGTAAACTGTAATTTAAACTCAAAAAGAAATTAAAATTAACATAATGCTGAGAATGTAAAATTAAAATTAACAGCCACAGGGTTAACACTAATGTTCTCATCCCCAAACTGGATCATCCATGCATGCACTTTGTTCTTGACAATTATGTTATGGCAATATCATAAAGAAATTAAAATTAATTGGTACAGCCTAGAGAAATTAAGAAAATGAAAGCCAAATTGAATAAAACTCACAAACAAAACAAAGGAATAAGCTATATTCCTTAATTAGACTAAGAAGAAAAACAGAGTTGGCATTCTATTTGGTAGCAAAAAGGATCTGATTAACCTAAAAAATGCTAACAAACTGAAACAATTGCTTGTGTCAATCACATAACCAGATTAGTTTCTAACAAAGTTATTGTTGATGGATGTATGAATCATCCGGCAAAGGGTTTGTAATCTTTGACCGAATTGATCAAGCCTTGGATGGAGCCAACGGCAGCGGCCAACGAAACCAGCAAGCAAACGAGGATGATGAACTTGAGCATGATCCATTTGATGGACCAGCTCTTGAGCTTGGTCTGCACGATGTGAATCTGCATGGGGAAGTAGACGGTCAAAGGGAAAAACGCAGCCGCTCCAAGCAAGCCCAGGAAGGAGTTGAAGAAGGGGAAGATCATGGCCAACACAACGCTCAGGATGACGTACGCCGTCCTGAACACTAGGCGGTACCAGTTGAAAGCGTAGACCCCGCCTGCTGTTAACTTAAAAGAAGGGAGAACACAGAGAAGAGGAAGAAGAAGTCTGCTGAACTTCTTACTTAATCATAATGACGAATTACAGTGCTTATAAATTGAACTAAACGAAGCTTAACAACTTCCACTACTCACGACTAACTAATGCCTAAGATAGTGGGCTTAATTCTGAAAATTAACTTAAGTAAATAACAAATGCTAGAAAGCTAATCATATTTCAACACCTGCTGAGCCCGGGATCCTGATTGGGTAGTCCCGGTTGACGAAGCTGCTGTGGGGCCACGCTCTAGAGCAGTAGCTGTCGATGAAGCCGAACATCGGCTGTACGAACACCTGGTAGGCGCCGATGAGGTGGACGGCGATGCACATGTTAGCAACGTCGACGAGCCAGAAGGGTGTCCTGAATTCGGTGAGGAAGTCGCCGGGGGCGTCGTTGCCGAAGGCCGCGTAGCCGATGCAGCCGCAGAGGAGGTAGAACACGGTGGTGGTTGCGATGCCGATCGTGGAGGCCTTCTTCATCACTTTGTTCTCCGGTGGGCTTGATTTCAGGGTGTCCTGAATTTCAATCAGGACCAGGGCCGACGTGAACGAGAAGGCCATGTCTCCCACCGCTTGGCACGCCCGCCACACTTTCTCAGCAGCTGTCACGTCTACACCTATCTGTGTGCCCGTTAAGCTTGTGTTTACTGCTCCCCCTTCTTCATTATATATATATATATTAATCAATAGGATATTATATCCTAGTTAGTCTTAATCCATGCATGCATGCATGCATGATTATAGTCCTAGACTACTAGCTTGTACGTATCAAATGGGAATATTTATTATAAAATTGAATGAATTAATTAAGCACGACGACGTACTTGAAATGACTTTGGCAAGGGAGAGGGCGAAGCCAATGGAAGCGTAGGAGAAGGACATGACGGCCGCCACCATTGACAACCATGAGAGCTTGTGAAAGTTTTGTTAAAATATGATTCATGACTTGTACATATTATCTAAGTAGTTTACGTTTTAATTAAACTAGTTCATGCTATCTTTAAGGAGGTTGTTAGTTGATTTAATCTTCCATTAATTATGTCAGTGGATGAACGTGATTAGTGGAGAGTTAGTTATTTTCCTACGTTGCTATGTAAGCTCTTATAAGGAGCATTTCCTTTTCAATTTAGGAAGTAGAGAACATTGGCAGTTCTTGCAGAAACTCTCTCTCAATTTCCTTCATTTTGATGTTGTTATCATCTCTTCTTTGCCAACAAATTGGTATCAGAGCTATCTAGGTTTCGATTCTAGGATTGTGTGAGTTTAAGAGAGTTAAAACACAAGGGAAACACGGGTTAAGAGAGAAACGATGAATCTCGGAGGAAACAACAATGGGACCTCGAATTTGCCTATCTTCAAAGGTACTAAGTACCAATTCTGGAGCTTAAAGATGAAGACCTTATTCAGGTCTCATGAATTGTGGAACCTGGTTGATGAAGGGTTCGTTGATGAAAGGCCAGCCGAGCCAGATCAAGCTCTCAGAGACAAAAGGAAGAAGGATGCCAAAGCCTTGTTTATGATTCAACAAGCACTTGATGATGAGATCTTTCCCAGAATTGCTTCGGCTTCTACTGCAAAGGAAGCATGGGATACCTTGAAACAAGAGTATCTAGGTGACAAGAAGGTGATCACTGTGAGATTGCAATCACTAAGGAGAGAGTTTGAGACATCTCTCATGAAAGACAAGGAGCCAGTGCAGGACTACTTGTGCAGAATTTCAAGTGTTGTGCAACAGATGAGATCCTATGGAGAGGATATTACTGACAAGCATGTTGTAGGTAAGATTCTGAGAAGTCTTACCAACAAGTATGATCATATTGTCACAGCTATTGAGGAATCAAAGGATATGGAGACCTATTCCTTTGATGAACTGATGGGATCTCTTCAAGCTCATGAAGAGAGATTGAATAGAGCTGGAGATCACAAGGAGGAGAAAGCCTTTATGGGAAGAGATGACAATAGAAGCCAGAACTTTAACCGAGGAAGAGGTAGAGGGAGCTTCAGAGGAAGAGGAAGATGAAGGTTCAATCAACACAGTGGAGGAAATGAGTATGAACCTCAGAAGAAAACCTTCAAGTGTTACTACTGTAAGAAAGCAGGACACAAGGAGGCTCAATGTTGGAAGAAGGAGAAGGAACAAGGTCAGGGAGAGCAAAGAACTGACCATAAATCAAACTTCGTTGAGCAAGAGGATAAGTTATTTCTTGCTCAACTTGTTGAAGAAGAAGAGAAGCTGTATTCTGTGCAGGAAGGATCAGCTTGCAGCAGTGAAAAGCCATGGTATGTTGATAGTGGATGTTCAAATCACATGTCAAGAGCAAGATCTTTTTTTAGAGATCTTGACAACACAAAGAAGAGCAGAGTCAGGATTGGTGACAACAAGCAATTAGAAGTTGAAGGAAAAGGTACTGTTTCTCTTATGACTAGTGAAGGAAAGTCTAAGTTGATTCATGATGTACAGTATGTCCCTAAGTTAGCTCATAACTTGCTTAGTGTTGGTCAATTGGTGAGTACTGGGTATTCAGTTCTATTTGATAATGATGCTTGCTTGATTAAGGATAAGAAATCAAGTGATGTTATTGTTAGAGTTGCTATGGCCAGAAACAGAGTTTTTCCACTAGAGCTGAGCTCCAATGCAGGGAAGGTATTGACTGTGAAAGAAGATAATGAAGCCAAGATTTGGCACAATAGGTATGGACACCTAAATGTGCAAGGCTTGAGACTGTTAATGACCAAGGGAATGGTCGAAGGGTTGCCAAAGATGGGTGAACTGAGTCTGTGTGAAGGCTGTGTTTATGGAAAGCAAGCAAAAGGATCTTTCCCAAGTGGAAAGGCATGGAGAGCAAGTCAGAACTTGGAGCTTCTTCATGCAGACCTGTGTAGGCCTATGCAAACTGAGTCATTAGGAGGCAACAAATATTTTTTGTTGATCATAGATGATTTCAGTAGAATGTGCTGGGTGTTCTTTTTGAAAGCCAAGTTAGAGGCCTTTGAAAGCTTCAGAAAGTTCAAAGCCTTAGCAGAAAATCAAAGTGGGAAGAAGGTGATAACATTGAGGACAGACAGAGGAGGTGAATTCACTTCCAAGCAGTTCATGGAGTACTGTGAAGAGCATGGAATCAAAAGAGAACTCACTGCACCATACACACCTGAGCAGAATGGTGTGGCCGAGAGAAAGAATAGAACTGTGGTAGAAATGGCTAGAAGCATGCTAAAATCAATGAGTGTGCCAAATGAACTGTGGAGTGAAGCAGTTGCAACAGCCGTGTACATTCTGAATCTGTCTCCTACAAAAGCTGTCATGAACAAAACTCCATATGAAGCTTGGAGTGGTAAGAAGCCAGATGTGAGTCATCTTAGGGTGTTTGGCTGCATTGCCTACACCATGATAAATGTCAGAACAAAGCTTGATGATAAAAGTGAGAAGTGTGTGTTCATAGGATATGGGACACAATCCAAGGCCTACAGATTGTTCAATCCTGAGTCAAAGAGAGTGATCATAAGCAGAAATGTAATCTTTGATGAAGAATCAAAGTGGAACTGGAATCTGAAGCTAGGAGAATCTGAACAAAGGCAGAGAAGTGTCAGCTTTGATGAGTCAGACTCCTCACCAGTCTTGACAAACAATGATCATGTGTTTGGTCAAGGTGGTAATCAACAAGGAAGTGATGGACCAAGCTCAGAAAGCAGTGGCTCGAGCAACTCACCTGGTAGCAGTTCTTCAAACTCACCAACTTCATCTTCCAGTAGCTCAGCATCAGGATCATCAGATGATTCATCTCCAAGGAGATTCAGATCTCTGACTGAAATCTATGATAGCTGTGATCTTGCATTGAGTGTCACAGAACCAAGCAGCTATGGAGAAGCTGCAGGAAGTGGTGAATGGAAAGAAGCAATGAAAGAAGAGATGAATGCTATCCAGAAGAATGAAACATGGAGTCTTGTTGAACTCCCTGAAGGGAGGAATCCAATAGGCTTGAAATGGGTGTACAGAACAAAGTTCAAGACAGATGGGAGCATTCAGAAACACAAAGCAAGACTTGTAGCAAAGGGGTATGCTCAGAAAGAAGGCACAGATTTTGAAGAAACTTTCTCTCCAATGGCAAGGTTTGAAACTGTCATATTGGTATTAGCAATTGCAGCTCAAAAGGAACTTCCAGTGTATCAGTTTGATGTTAAGTCAGCATTTTTAAATGGTGAACTTCAAGAGGAGGTGTATGTTGAACAGCCTGAGGGCTTCATCAAGCAAGGAGAAGAAAGTAAAGTGCTAAGGCTTCATAAAGCCTTGTATGGTTTGAAGCAGGCCCCAAGGGCATGGTACAGCAGAATTGATGACTTCTTCGTCAATAATGGCTTTGACAGAAGTGACAATGAGCCTACATTGTATGTAAGAAAGGAGAACAGCAACAGGTTCATGGTGGTATGTCTATATGTAGATGATATCATCTACTTCAGCAATTCAGAGAAGCTGCTGTCAAATTTCAAAGAAGTGATGAAGAAGGAGTTTGAAATGACAGACTTAGGAATGTTACAATATTTCCTTGGTCTAGAAGTGAAGCAAAGGCAGCAAGGCATCTTTATTTGTCAAGAAAAGTATGCCAAAGACATGCTTAAGAAGTTCAGGGTGGAGAAGTGTGAAGCAACAGTCACACCCATGAATCCAAATGAGAAGTTACAAAGAGAAGATGGAACTGAAAGGCGTGATGAGAAGCTGTTCAGAAGTCTAGTAGGAGGCTTAAACTATCTCACACACACAAGGCCAGATATAGCCTATTGTGTGAGTGTAGTGTCGAGATACATGCATTCTCCAACTAAACAACATCTTGGGGCTGCAAGGAGAATTCTCAAGTATGTTGTTGGGACAGTTGATTATGGAATCTGGTATGAGGCAAAGGAAGATTTCAGATTGATTGGACATACAGACAGTGATTGGGCTGGAAGTCTGGATGATAGGAAAAGCACCTCAGGGTCTGTATTCAGTCTAGGCTCTGGAGCAATAACTTGGAGCTCAAAGAAACAAGACACGGTTGCTTTGAGCTCATCTGAGGCAGAGTATGTAGCTGTAGGATCAGCATCAAGACAAGCTGTATGGTTGAGAAAGATGTTGAAAGACTTGTGTTGTGAACAAGATGTTGCAACAGAGATTTGGTGTGACAATCAGTCCACGATTGCCATGACAAAGAATCCAGTTTTCCATGCTAGAACAAAGCATATAGAAGTGCAACATCACTACATAAGGAAGCTTGTGTCTGAAGAGAAGGTGGTGCTCAGATTTTGTGGAACAAATGAGCAAGATGCAGATCTGTTCACAAAAGCTCTCAATCAAGTGAAGCACAAGTTCTTTATGGAGAAAATTGGAATGTGCAAGTTTGAATCAAGGGAAGGTGTTAAAATATGATTCATGACTTGTACATATTATCTAAGTAGTTTACGTTTTAATTAAACTAGTTCATGCTATCTTTAAGGAGGTTGTTAGTTGATTTAGTCTTCCATTAATTATGTCAGTGGATGAACGTGATTAGTGGAGAGTTAGTTATTTTCCTACGTTGCTATGTAAGCTCTTATAAGGAGCATTTCCTTTTCAATTTAGGAAGTAGAGAACATTGGCAGTTCTTGCAGAAACTCTCTCTCAATTTCCTTCATTTTGATGTTGTTATCATCTCTTCTTTGCCAACAAGTTTGGGAGCTGCGACAACACCACCTCTATTATCCCGAACCCTATCATGAATGGATAGTGTGACATGTGACACATTGCATCGTGACCATTCTTGTGGTAACAATTTGATCGAAAAATCGCCCTATAACATTAATTATTACACACATCATATATAATTCACTCTTTTAATAAACTACACTACACTACACTACACTACACTACACTAGTTCTATATATATATATATATATATACATGCATGATTATTACGAGCTAGCTACCAATTAAGCTTACACCATGCTAATTGATGCAGTAATCGTGTAACCAACGGTGACACCTGCGCAGTTTGCATATTGAGCTAGTCGGCATAGGTAAACATTCACCCCACCTGCAATATATCAAAAAAACATTAAATCAATCAAACAATCATAGCTAGTATGATTCAAATGAAAAGCGAGCGTTACCTAAGTAGGAGTCGACAACCTCAGAATAAGTGTAATTTCTCTTGCCGGTGACGGGATCGGGACTTCTGTAACAGTCAGCAAGCATCATGGCGGTGATGTAAGTGATCCACGAGAATAACAACAGAATTGGGGGGCCCGCAATCCATCCCAGCTGGGCCGTGGCCCACGCCAGCGATAGCACGCCGGACCCTATAACCGCCGTTATGATGTGGGCGCTCGCCGACAACAGCGTCCCTGGAATTCTAATTTGTTTAATTTCTCGTTTAGCTAGATAGCTCGCTCGCTAGTGAAACACAAGAATCCATCATATATCATGTTTAATTTGTGTAATTTCTCGTTTAGCTAGGTAGCGTACCGGTTCGTTTTACACGGCCGTCGTCATCGTAGGCTCCGATGTCTGCTTGCTCCGTGTCCATGCTCTGCTGCTGCACGATTGTCATATGCGCGCAATTTGCTTCTGAAGATGATCGATCGAGATTGTAATGGGTGGATGGAGGTGTACGATTCGGTCTGATGTTTTTGTGGTTACGTTGTGAGTGATGGAATGGAGGAGGCGTTTATAAATTGGAGGGTGGCACGCGAATTATACGGCCTGGATGCAAAAATTAGGGGACATGTTTTTGGCCACAAGACATGCCAAACAAGAAAGCTAGGTGACACCCCATCATCACATGAATTAAGACAAAGTAAAATCTTACACCCTAAATTTAGGATCTTAATTCCATCTCCTTTCCTCTCTGTTGGCATATAAATCCTGATCTGATAATAACAAAACCTCAACACATCAAAACAAAATTTTATGTCTGATATTACTTCATGTTATGAAATCTAATTTTCAAACATGGGAAATCTTGACATTTTCGATTAAAAAGTTAGTCCTATACTCCTATATAACCAACACACAGAAAAAATAGAACAAGTACCTGTATTCAGACCCAAACAAAGTACTTAATTCAATGCATGTAAATGCCTTTCCCATAGAATTTGTATTTTTTAAGGACCTAATAGAAGATTGTGATCTGGCTTATTAGAAGAACACTATGTTAGACACATAATTGAAATATTTGTGTGAAGTCTTTAACAAGCTAGAAAGCTTACGGTTAGGGTGTGAGGTGAGGGGGCTTGCTATTGTCACCTTGATGTGACTTTAGCATAGGAAATCTTATAAATAAAGGCACTAGGCCTCATTGTTAGTTATCCAGAGAATTAGAGTGTTGTCGGGCATTTGCCTTGGGCTCTTTGGGAGGGTGCCTCCCTTTGAGATTAGGCTCATTAGGAGTTGTTCTCCTTTTGAGATTTATCTTGTTGTTGCTTTTCTACAGAGTATGCTATAGATTTGTGTGTGAATTTGTGTTTGCTGTGTTTCCTGATTTTTTGCTCTATCAATTGGTGCTCTTGTTGAGAGGTTCCGAGATGGAGATAGAGGACAATCAAGAAGATGAGATGGGTTCCATTAGAAATTGGGTTGAAGAAGTAAGAGAGTTAGGTTCTAAATGGAATTTAGAGGGTACAAGCAGATCAGAATTTGCAGGGAATGATCTTGAGTTCCAAGCTTGACATTTAGGAACACTATTGGACGTGGTTTGGGAAGGAATTCAGGAAGAAGCAAGTGAGCTATCAAGGGAATTCATGAAGTTTTGGGCATCCTTTGTGCGGTCGTGTCTGAAGGACATCGAGGAGCCATTGAAATGTCCAGAGGAAAGAGCCACTGAAGAGGAAGGAGATGAATCCCAGCGAGCCATCGTTTCAGATCGTGGTTCTGCCGTGAAGGTGAAAGATGAACTCGGGGCCGGCGAGAGGGAAACTGGTCTCAACGTTGGTGAGGCTCTTCAGATCGAAGCTCCAGCAGAAGAAGTAGTCTCCAAAGGAGAAGAACAAGGTCAGTCCGACATCGCACCAGTGAAAGCAGGGCTCAAGAGTGAAGCGATGATCGAGATTCTTGGGAGAACAATCGACATCAAGTTCCTGGAGGATGATGGCATCGGCATCATAGAACACCAGCCATGGCACAAGGAAGAACTTGAAAGAGATTTCAAGGAGAAAGTCTTAACGGCGGCGCGTGAAGTGAAGTCTGAAACTGCTATTTGGGTTGTAGGGTTAACTTTGCAGGAACCGGTTTTCCTATTGGTAAGGGGAACGAGTGAGTTTGAATATGAACCGACATCGTATTCTAAACCCCTAGGTCCAACTACTTATCTGAGTGCCTTAAGAATTGGAGTGAGAAACAGAAGAGGATTGGGCCGAGTTTGGAAGTGATATGTCCATCTCCTTGGATGAGCCAATCACTTAACCTATATGCAGAATTAGAGTGGGAAAATGGGCATGTTCTTCTACCAATTAAACATGGGCCTAAAATTGAAATTTGGGAAACAAACCAATGGGAATCAACCTGGAAAATTGATTATCATCAACTTCCAGAACCGCATCCTTCCATTCGCTTGGAGTGCAGCTACGAGCAGAGGAGCTTTGTGTCACCACCACCGCAACCACCAGACTTCTTTCCGAACCTCTCAAGGTTAGAACTCATCTCCACCTCTTCTGTCTGCCCTGCTGTTTCCTGTCTGCTTTCTCTCGGTAGCAAGGCGGACGCCGTCGGGGACGATCCCGGTGACATTCAATGGGTTCACCGGTGTCCATTGACTCTAGATTTTAAACACCGCCTTGAGGACAAGGCTGTTTTTAAGGGGTTGGCAAGAGCATGGGAAGTGAGGTATCCCGAGGAATGGAGCTTTGTTCTACAGCCACCGTCGGAGCCCTCACCATACCCACCAACTATAATTGTATTCACTTTCCTGACCCTCTATACCAACACTAGATACAAGGATGGCGACATAGCAATGGTGATGGCAAGGTTTCTCCAATTCGGAAGTGCAAGGTTTCAACGTGAAGCTAACCAAGTGGTGGGAAATACAAGGTTGACATGTCGTGTTGATGCTTCTAGCAACGATCCAGGCGACTTGTTGATGTCAACGAGATCCTACATCTCATGTCAGCAAACATCTCCTGATAATGTTGGAGATTCAGCCTTGAGGACAAGGCTTATTTAAGGAGGGCGGCATTGTTAGACACATAATTGAAATATTTGTGTGGAGTGTTTAACAAGCTAGAAAGAGCTAGAAAACTTACGATTAGGCTGTGAGGGGGCTTGCTATTGTCACCTTGCTGTGACTTTAGCATAGAAAATCTTATAAATAAAGGCATTAGGCCTCCTTGTTAGTTATCCAGAGAATCGGGCATTTGCCTTGGGCTCTTTGGGAGGGTGCCTCCCTTTGAGATTAGGCTCATTAGGAGTTGTTCTCCCAGATTTATCTTGTTATTGCTTTTCTACAGAATATGCTATAGATTTGTGTGAATTTGTGTTTCATGATTTTCTGCTCTATCACACTAGCTGTACGTTCAAATCTCGCTGTGAACCAATATTTGCTCAAATTTTTTGTTAACCAATTGAATTTCTTTTCAGAGTTCAGAATGCATGTATTTTATTAATACAAATGTAATACGTGATAATATGAGATATGCATGTATTTTATACATACATGTTATCAAGTGAAGAGCAGGTTGAACTGCAGGATTGCATTCTGAATATTTGAAGGTTGCTCGAGATTCCAGTTCTCATTTAACAGTTTATATTTTGTGTTAAATTTCCACTAACTACCACACAGGCAAGTGAATGTCATTTCCTTGACAAAAACAATGAAACAGATGAATGGCAAGCAGAAAACAGAGAAGATGAAACTTTTAGCACACTTTAAATTCACTGCATAAGCAGCAAAACATAGATCATACCATGTATTGAAATAACACCCAAGTCTGCATGGAGAACATACAGCTCAAAGTCACAACACAGAACAATAGCAGTAAAGAAGATAACAAACATACAAGGAAGCAAATGTCATAGGAATCCAGTAGTACTATAAGCTAGTTGTTTCGAGTAGAAGAAAACGAAGTCATCAGTACTCCTCACCATCATCATCATCGTCCTCGACACCCTCGGCACCAACCTCTTCATAGTCCTTCTCAAGTGCAGCAAGGTCCTCACGGGCTTCAGAGAACTCTCCTTCCTCCATACCCTCACCCACGTACCAGTGCACAAAGGCACGCTTGGCGTACATCAGATCAAACTTGTGGTCGATCCGGGAGAACACTTCAGCAACACTGGTGGAGTTGGAGATCATGCAAACCGCTCTCTGAACCTTGGCAAGGTCACCACCAGGAACCACAGTTGGAGGCTGATAGTTGATTCCGCACTTGAACCCGGTAGGGCACCAGTCCACAAACTGGATAGTACGCTTGGTCTTGATTGTAGCAACAGCTGCGTTCACATCCTTGGGCACAACATCGCCACGGTACATCAGACAGCAAGCCATGTACTTCCCGTGACGCGGGTCACACTTCGCCATCATGGATGAGGGCTCAAAGGCGCTGTTGGTGATCTCTGCCACCGACAGTTGCTCGTGGTACGCCTTCTCAGCAGAGATAACTGGGGCATATGAGGAGAGCATAAAGTGGATCCTTGGATAGGGGACAAGGTTCGTCTGAAACTCAGTTACATCCACATTCAGGGCTCCATCAAACCTCAAAGAAGCAGTCAAAGAAGAGATAACTTGGGAAACCAGACGGTTAAGGTTGGTGTAAGTTGGGCGCTCGATGTCAAGAGAGCGCCTGCAGATGTCATAGATGGCCTCATTGTCAAGAAGCACAGAAACATCTGTGTGCTCGAGGAGAGCGTGGGTTGAGAGTACACTGTTGTAGGGCTCAACAACAGAGGTGGAGACTTGGGGAGAGGGGTACACAGTGAATCCCAGCTTTGACTTCTTGCCATAGTCAACCGAGAGCCTCTCCAAGAGAAGAGACCCCAGCCCAGATCCAGTGCCGCCACCAACAGCATTGAAAACAAGGAAACCTTGAAGGCCCGTACAGTTGTCAGCCAGCTTCCGGATTCGGTCCAAGCAGAGATCAACAATCTCCTTCCCAACTGATGCAACAAAAACAGTAAAATCAGAAACTTTCACTGGTAATAGTTATTGAGCACAATCAGAGTGCATTAAGTTTTAGGTGAAATTACTTGTGTAATGGCCACGAGCAAAGTTGTTGGCTGCATCTTCTTTTCCACTGATGAGTTGCTCAGGGTGGAACAGCTGTCGGTATGTTCCAGTTCTCACTTCATCAATGACAGTGGGCTCAAGATCTACAAAGATAGCACGAGGAACATGCTTCCCAGCGCCAGTCTCACTGAAGAAAGTGTTGAAGGCATCATCTCCACCTCCAACAGTTTTATCACTTGGCATCTGGCCATCAGGCTGAAAGACAAGAACATGGCCAATTCGATTCAGAGGAGGCAACGAATGAAAATTAAACAAGCAGGAAAACAATATCAGAGACAGTTAAAATTTCCACACAATAAGAATCGAATGTAAACAAAAATAATAAACCCCGATGCAATTGTCGTGATAGACATGATAACGGAAGATGTAACAGAGGATGACAACTCACAATACGCAAATAAAAATAACACCTTTGTTCGCATCTAAATCTAAGACAGTTAAAATTCACCTATAAAAAAGATATAGACTGTTGGAATGGAATAGACCCCTAATCAAGTATCTCAGATCTGAAGTGTTCTTGAATATGGAAATGCGAAACCACTACTCCACTACCACAGTTCTAATTTAGACTTTCAGCAAGCCGAAAAATCCTTCCAGAGAAACATAGATCTGAAGTAATAGTTGAAATTGTTCGAAGGTCATCGTAAATATACTAAACAATTACCCCAGTTCTGACTATGGTCTCTGATGGCCAAAATTCCTCAAGAAAAAACCTAGATCTAAACTAATTGCATAAAAAGCCTAGATCTAAACTGAATGACAAAATTCCTCATTTGAGATCATTATATTCAACAAATTCGCGAGTGATGATTACCTGGATACCGTGCTCGAGACAGTAAAGCTCCCAGCAGGAATTGCCAACCTGGATACCGGCCTGACCAATGTGGATTGAGATGCACTCCCTCATTTTCTCCGAAGAATTTCGCGAAGGAAATGAAAGAAAGCTTTGATGTAGAACAGGAAGAGAGAAGAATCTGAGGCGAAATTAAGAAGGAAAGCGTTTATGAAGACGCTTTCCAATTGCAGGTTTGAATTTTGAGTTCTGTCGCTCTGGAGTCTTATAGAAGGAAGACGATCATAACTGGCGAAACCCTAAATGATCAAACCCGGGTTAACTAACTCCGGTTGCCAGCTGCGTACTAGCTGTCATCTGGTCAATTGACGGTCATTCTGTAAACGGTCGATCTCTTATCTAACCATGGTTACTTTCGACTGCCGAAATTTGAATTTTAAATTATTTTGAAATTGGGTTTCTCCATCTGTTCATTCCGAAAATATCTACTGATATAATATGTCAATTTAAAAAAAGATTCCGAAAATATTGTTTTGTATTCCCTACATTAATATATTATCCATTTGGAAAAAAATTAAGCTTCTAAGTAAGGGTTTATTTGGAGAGAGATCGGTTATGGTAAAATAATTTTTTTAGAGCAAAATAGTAATACTAATTAAAGTAATTGAATTACAAATAAAGAAATGATTGTGATTAAAAGTAAATGGATATATGTTTATACCGTAGAATTGAATACATATAATTTTCATTAATTTATGAATTTTTTTACCCAAATCATAAGAGATTCTACAATTTTCTTTTTTCCTTTCTTTTCATTTTTCTTTCTCCCTTTCCTCATTTCTTTCCCTGCCCTAACCTCTCTCCCTCACCCCCGATACCTGCCTCCACCGAACTCCATTCCACTCCTCACCTTCTCCTCTCACCTCCCTCTCCCTCCTCTGCCTGACCACCGAATCACACCCACCTCCTCACCACGCCACTGTTGGACCCACCACCACGAACCACCACACCGCCCCTGTTTCTGTTCTCCACCGAGCCTAGTCCCGCCGCCGCACCGCGCTGCCACGCTGTTGCCCAGATCCGAGGGACCCCCACCTCCGGCGCCCCCAGCCGAACACGCCGACGACCCACACCACAACCTCATCGTCTCTCTCCTCTTACCCAAACCACCGGCGGCCACACCAATGCCCAGATCCGAGCCCGCCCCACCGACCTCACCACTCTAATCCCACCGGCGACCACCAAAACCAACACCACCCCCGCCACGGATTGGAGCCCCACACCGCCGCGAGTCCCCTGCTGCTCCTTCCTCGTGCCCAGGTCCGCCGCTAAACTCTATGGCCGCCACTGCTGTAACTGTAACACCCCTAATTTATACCGGATATATTACATGCCAGTGACCTCAGACTTTACCGTCCAAAGTCATCCCAGGCTTTTCCAGAACAATTAAACTTAAATACACAACATAATTACATATTAATTGAAAGATTAAACAGCGAAAGACTTTAAATTACACAACGGAAGACTTTTAAAAGAGCCAACTTAACATGGCTAAATTATGAAGATACATCAAGGTAACACTTTAACAATCTTAAAACACTGACTTTTAAACCTTCGTCTGCAAGCTTCTTATCCTTCAATAGGTTACTTAAACTCCGGGCATCAACTCCTGATGTGCCGAATCGAACGGATGACACCAGCCCACATGCGGAGAACAAAGTTCGTTGGTTAGTCTACTGAAAGACTAGCAAGGGCACAAAGCAGAGTGGTTCGAATGATCGTAACCGGTTACTATCATTGTCCCTCGAATAAAAACCGAAGGAACGATATATAACCCGGCACTTTCACGGAATAATTAACAATTAAGATATGAACTGAAGAGAAGACTCCAACAGACATGAGTCTCACAGAAGAAATGACAAATCTGGAAAATTACAGAAACAACCAACAGCGATTTAAAAGCTGACTGAGATGTTTCGGTTCACGATCAACCTCACCGCTTACAGCGAATCCAGATTGGAAAGAGAACGTACTCTGATCAAAGTCGAGACGAGTTCTCCTAACTGCACTATTTACTTAGCTGCACTACTCGCCGAAGGTTTATTAATCATGTGCACTCGGGCACATATCTTATTTAATTACAAAACACACTTTACTGAAACACGTTAATGTTATTAAGAGCGGCACAAAGCTTAAATCTCAGGGTGACCATTACGTCGACCCAAAATTAATACAACACACAAACACACACACGAGACTTAACATTATTCCGAGTAACAACAGAAGTTATTATTACACAGGGTGATCTTATGTTCACCCAGATTGCACTGTCACAGCGCTTACACTTTAATTTATAGGGTGACAGTTACGTCCACCCCAATTGCACTAGCTAGGTGCTTAATACACAGGACTGCTATTAAGCTCATCCACTGGCGCTAGCAAGGCGCTTAAACACTTCAGATCCTTAAAGGTGGATAAGAAGCATAGGTCATGACCCTTAAATTATTATTCGAAAATTATTCCGAGGAGAATTACATTTTAAAGAAACGATAAATCCTTACTTGGATTAGTGTTCCAACGAATATTAAATTATAAAGAAATGACTAATTCTTACTTGGACTGGCGTTTCTACGAACACACGCACAATTCTAGCATTTAAGATTAACATTAAAACCACAACGATACCATCACGGTAATTATCACACATAATAGCATCGTACTAACAAATATACAACCTATTATAATATCATCTTAATCATACTATTTATGAAATTAATTCCCAAACCGAACAACAGTTCTGGATAAATCCACATAAATGCCCGGAAGGCGATCATTAATAATAGCGTTGTTCTAGCAGATATACAACCTATTATAATATTATTACTCAGTTTTCCAAAACGGTTTATAAAACCATTTCCAGACAAACACAAGAATCATTCCAAATTAATTACTCAGATAAACTACTGATAATTAATGTAAATATGGAACGATGAGCAAGAGCGAACCGCCACTTGTCTTAGTCCGCATATCTGGAACAAAGCAGAGACAACGGGATTCCGGGCTCGACACATGTATAGCTCCGATAGCACAACGACCTTCGAGTCGACCCATAAGGAGACCCAAAGTTAGATTCGACATAAACTAGTACGAATCTAAGGAAAGACGAAAGAAACCGAAGAAACGACGCCACAACGACGACCACCAAGACCAAGCCAACAAAGGGGCTTCTGGCCACTGGCGGCGGTCGCCGTGTTCATCACGGCGGGTGCCGCCACGAACACGACGGTCGCCGTGAAGAACGGCGGCCAACAGAACGGCGAGAAAACTCACCAACACACACACGAGGGTCACTCCTTTGGCCTGGCTTTGGGTTCAGACCTCCACTAAGCTTCCAAAGGGACCTCTAGGCTACTGGAAAACACACCAAACGACCTCCGGCGAAAGCTCCAGAATCCGGCGAGGCAACAAATTCGGCGAGAGGGAAATTTGAGGGATTTTGGCTTGAATCTGTGCCAAATCCGACTCTCAAATGCCCCCTATTTATAGCCAAAAGCAAGGGGACAACATCATGGCTACGAACGCGACGTGGAGGGCTAAATCGGCGCCCGTCAGACGTTGCCGGCGACTTCGCAGGGCTACGCCCCTGCTAGTTCGCGGAGGGCGCCGCGATCAGCTTGGTCGCCGTAGCACAATTACACGGCGGCGGGCAGTTCACGGCGGGCGCCGCATTTCACGGCGATCGCTGTTTCCTAGCCTGTCGCCGAGCTAGAAGACGACTCATCGAGCCCAGCGACGGCGGGCGCCGCCCTTGGGCCTTGCGACGGCGGGCGCCGTCACCCACGGCGGGCGCCGCCCTTGGCTTTGCCGCCTCTCTCATCTTAGGATGAAATCAGATAAAACCCGGGATAAAAATAATCGTACACGAACGAGTATTAAAATCCAAAGTACGTCGTCTGTATTTTATTTCACTGAGAAAAATATTACAGATACAGAGCACATTACAGAATGCCTCCAACTTTCTGAATTAAATCCGACGTACTAAACGGGTGTTCGGGAAAATTCCAAAAATAATCCTTACAGAATTACGGGGTATCACAGTAACACCCCCGACTTACGTCGGTAGTGCCACACGCCAGTGACCTCGGACGTTACCGTCCAAAGCCACCCTAGGCTTTAATCGGAACAATTAATCTTAAATAAACACAATTAAATAACGGAAGGTTAAACAGCAGAATACATTTTTGAATGAATACTTTTATATTAAAAGACCCCTCATCAAACGAGAGTAGCTTTTTCTTTTACAACAGAGTAAAAATTACAGCGAAAGACTTATAAATTACACAGCGGAAGACTTGAAGAATAAACCTATCACATGACTAGGTTATAAAAGTACATATTAAAGTAATACTTAACGACTTTGAAATATCGACACTTAAATCTGCAACTGCAAGCCTCTGCTTCTTCGACTGGTTACTTTGACTTCGGGAACCTACCACTGATGTGTCGTAAGGGACGGATGACACCAGCCAACCATGCAAGAAATAAAACCCGGTTGGTTAGTCTAATGAAAGACTATGCAAGGGTGAAAACATAATGGTTCTAGTAATCGTAACCGTTTACTATCATTGTCCCTCGAATAATAACCGAAGGAACGATATATAACCCGGAACTTTCACGGAATGATTAAAGTTTAGACATGTAAGAAGAAAATGAGCCTCATGGGAAACGTATGAAGAGAAGACTCCAAAAGATTGAGTCTTACGGGAGAGTATGACAAATGTTTGGGAACATTATAATTTCACACAAGCGTTTAAAAAGACTTGACCATTTGGGTCCACGACCAACCTCACCGCGTAATGCGAATTCAGATTTGGAAGGAGGACTTACTCTAATCGAAGTCCAGACGAGGTTTCAAGTTGTACTTCTCGCCCAAGGTTCATTAATTATGTGCATAATTGCACTTATCTTATTTAATTCCAAAACGCACATTCACGTTAAAGCTTTTAATATGATCTCGAGTAACTACGAAAGTTTATGATCTCGAGTGACTACGAAAGTTTATGATCTCAAGTGACTACGAAAGTTTAACACATGGTGACATTACGCCACCCAATGGCACTAGCAAGGTGCTGAACACTTCTTATCCTTACAGGTGGGTAAGAAACAATGGGTCATGATCTGTAAAGCATTTAGAGACTGGGTCCACTAATACTGAGTTATAAAGAAACGATTAATCCTCATAAGGAATTAACGTTCCTACGAATACTCGTGCTAATCTAGCATTAAAGTTTACATTTAAATCCACAACAAAACCATTACGGTCATAACAGATATAATAGCGTTGATTCTAGCAATATATATACAACCTACTATAATATCATATTTTAATCGCACTATTTATAAAAATATGTTCCCGAATGAAAACAACAGTTCACTCCGATTTAATTAACAATTAAAAGCAATTGATAATTAATGGAACATGGAATGATTAAGCAAGAGCGAACCGCCACTTGCCTTAGCCTAGACGAACGATAGAGCGACGACAGGTTTTTGGGTCCGGAACGAGAACGGAAGTCGGATTTCAGATTCCTACGGAAAACGACCCTACAACGAAACCCTAGGTTAAATTTGACAACTAGAATGTACGAATCTAAGAAAGGACGAACGAAAACGAAAGGACGAAAGTGTGATACCCCGTAATTCTGTAAGGTTATTTTGGAAATTTTGAGAATTTTCCCGAGTACCTGTTTCGTACGTCGGATTTAATTCAGATAGTTTGAGACATTCTGTAATGTGCTCTATCTCTGTAATATTTTTCTCAGTGAAATAAAATACAGACGGCGTACTTTGGATTTTAATACTCGTTCATGTACGATTATTTTTATCTCGAGTTAAGCCGAGTCGTCCCAAAAGTCAAGATCGGGCGAAGCAACAGAGGCGGCAACCGCCGCAGTTAAGGCGGCGACCGCCGTCGCCAGACTCGAGGACTGGCGTGGTCGTCTTCCTAGCTGGGCGTCAGGCCTAGTGGCGGCGACCGCCGTGCAGTACGGCGCCCGCCGTAGGCAATTTGTGAGGCGGCGACCTTTGCTCTCCGCGGCGCCCGTCGTCGTTGTCCGGAGGTCTTTGCCCGATGGTCGCCGTCGAGCCTCTGGCAGCGCCGAAGTAGGCCTGTGGCGTCTCGTCCTAGGGCCATCATGGTGTCTCCTTTGCTTGGCTATTTAAGGAGAGGCTTGGAGGTCGGATTAGAGCTCATTCCATAGCCCAAACTCTCCCGAAATTGTGCCTCGCCGGATTCTGGAGCTTTCGCCGATGTCGTTTGGTGGTATTCCAGTGTGCCTTTTGTGAAGCTTTTGGTAGCCTTGGAGGTTAGAAACCAAAGCAAGTCGAAGGAGGCCGAGTCGCTCGTGTTTTGGGTGAGTTTTCTCGCCGCTTCTGTCGTCTGAGTTCTTCACGACGACCGCCGTGTTCTTCATGGCGCCCGCTGTGATGAACTGCGGCGACCGCCGCCAAGAACGGCGACCGCCGCCAGAGCCCAGAATGTCTCTTTGGCTTTTGGCTTTGGTGGTCGTCGTCGAGGCGTTGTTTCTTTCGATTTCTTTTGTCGTTTTTAGATTCGTATTGTGTTTATGTCGGATCTAACTTAGGGTTTCTCTTGTGGGTCGACTCGGAGGTTGTTGTGCTGTCGGAGCTATACCCGTGTCGAGCCCAGAATTCCGTCGTCGTTAGGCTTGTTCCAACTCTGCGGATTAAGGCAAGTGGCGGTTCGCTCTTGCTTAATCATTCCATGTTTCATTAATTATCAATTATTTAATTGTTAATTAAATTGGAGTGAACTGTTGTTTTGTTTGGGAACTAATTTCATAAATAAACGTGATTCAAGTAACGTTATGATAGGTTGTATATCTGTTAGAACAACGCTGTTACATGTGATAATTACCGTGATGGTGTTGTTGTGAATTTAATCTTAATACTAGAATAGCATGTGGGTTAATAGGAAAACTAATCCAAGTAAGGATTAACCGTTTCTATTATCTCTATGTTTAAGTTGATTGCCTGGATGGCTTTAATGTGAATAATTGATGTGTTAGACTGTTTAGTTAACACGAGTGTTCGTAGGAACGCTAATCCAAGTAAGGATTAGTCGTTTCTTTATAACTTAATGTTCGTAGAAACGCTAATCCAAGTAAGGATTTTTCGTTTCTTTAAATCGTAATACTCCTCGGGTTAATTTCCGGATAATAATTTAAGGGTCATGACCTATGCTTCTTATCCACCGTTAAGGATCTGAAGTGTTTTAAGCGCCTTGCAAGCGCCATTGGATGAGCATAATTGCAGTCCTGTGTATTAAGCACTTAGCTAGTGTAATTAGGGTGGACGTACTGTCACCCTGTAAATTAAAGTGTAAGCACTGTGGCAGTGCAATCTGGGTGAACGTAAGATCACCCTGTGTAATAATAACTCCGTTGTTCTCGGAATAATGTTAAGTCTCGTGTGTGTGTTTGTGTGTTGTGTTAATTTGGGTCGACATGATTGTCACCCTGAGATTTAAGCTTTGTGCCGCTCTTAATAACATTAACGTGTTTCAGTAAAGTGTGTTTGGTAATTAAATAAGATATGTGCCCGAATGCTCATGATTAATAAACCTTCGGCGAGTAGTGCAACTAAGTTACAGTGCAGCTAGGAAAACTCGTCTCGACTTTGATCATAGTACGTTCTCTTTTCAATCTGGATTCGCTGTATGCGATGAGGTTGGTTGTGAACTGAAGCATCTCAGTCAACTTTTAAATCATTTGTGTGTGTAACTTTAATGTTCCCTAGCAGTTGTCATAATTTCCTATAAGGTTCATTTCAGTTGGAGTCTTCTCTTCAGTGCATATCTTAATTGTTAAATCATTCCGTGAAAGTGTCGGGTTATATATCGTTCATTCGGTTTTTATTCAAGGGACAATGATAGTAAACGGTCACGATCACTCGAACCACTCTGCTTTGTACCCTTGCTAGTCTATTCAGTAGACTAACCCACGAACTTTGTTCTCTGCATGTGGGCTGTTGTCATCCGTTCGATTCGGCACATCAGGAGTTGATTCCCGGAGTTTAAGTAACCTATTGAAGGCTAAGAAGCTTGCAGACGAAGATTTAAAGTCAGTATTTAAGTTGTTAAGTGTTTTAAGTTTGTTAAGTGTTACCTTGATGTATCTTCATAATTTAAGCCACGTTATAAGTTGGCTATTTAAAGTCTTCCGCTGTTTAATCTTTCAATTAATATGTAATTGTGTATGTATTTAAGCATGTCTGTTCTGGAAAAGCCTGGGGTGACTTTGGACGATAAAGTCTGAGGTCACTGACATGCAATATCTCCGGTGTAAATTGGGGGTATTACAGAAAGCCCCGATCGAGACCGACAAGCCCAAAGCTACGATCGTGATTGCCCACGCAATCCGCGATCGCAGTGGGCACTGTCGCAGTCGCGGTTGTCGAGGACAAGTGTCCGCGAGTGCCAAAGGCAGCGGCCGCGGACGCGACCGGCCTTGTCACAGCCGCGGTCGCGGCAGTTCATAGCCGCGATCGTGGCTAAGAACTCCGGCGACCCAAAATGATAAAAACTCACTGGCGACGACTCAGAAGGGCTCGATTCGCGGCGGCTTCCACTCCTGGGCACCTTGCGCCTCCAATGCACTGCTCCTTGGCCACCACCACCTCCGTTGAGGGCTCCGGCGACTCCTCGAGAATTCCGGCGAGAGCTCGAAGCTCCGACGACTTTGGAAACGAGAGTGAGAGGGGAGATCTCAGATATGGGTGCTCAAAACCCTCCATTTCGGCCTCTATTTATAGCCAAGGAGGAGAGCCAGCCCCGACAAGATCAACGGTGGAGCGAGAGATCGACGGCGACGACGAACGCGTGGCTCGCATGCCCGACTGTGCACTCTGCACATTTCCGCGGTCGCGGTGGGTTCTGCCGTGGTCGCGGCAAATTCAAAGCCCAGCTCCTCTGGGAGCTATTATTCCGCGGTCGCGGAAATTCTTCCGCGGTCGCGGAATTGCCCTTTTCGCGTCTGTTTACCCGGAAAAAGGTTTGGCATGGGTTTTAAACCCCGTATCTTAAATATTTGTACCCAAACAAATATTCTAAGCCTCGATAATACGTCGAATGTATTTTCCAATGCTATGGGAATAATACAGAAATCAAACATGATACAGAAAATCCAAACTTCGCCAAACGAGTCTTGCTTTCCCAACGAGAGTTGGAATAATTATCCAAATATCCTTACTTAAAATGAGGGGTATTACAACTGCTGCCCACAACTCTCGGTCGCGCCCCCGCGAACCACCACCGGCCACCCGCTCGCGCCCCGTGCACCGCCCATACCCGCTGTTAATAAATTCAAACTCTATTGGTTTGAATTTGTCTTCTTCTGGTACGATCTTAATCCATTCACAACCCCCAAATTTTCATTTTGTATCTGTAACTGTGTTTGTGATTAAATTTATGATCACGTGAAATTGTAATTTAATTTGTTGATTGCTTGGTGATTTGATCGGCTGTATGCTTGATTTTTTTTTTCCATATGGGTTTGTTGTTGTTTTTGAAGGTGGGGTGCAAGTGAAGATTTGTGGGTGGATTCAGTGGTTGTGTGTGCAAGAGGTTTCCGACGGAGAACGAGGCGGCGGCGGCGAGGAGAGTGGCTCTGGTGGCCGCCATTAGAGGATCCCTAATTCAAAAAAAACCCTAAATTCTTTTGGTTTTTACTCTAATGTTGATGTTCATATTTCGTGTTATGATGTTCATGTTAACATCATTGTTATTCACAGTGTTACAGTTTGTGTGTTTCGATATTTATGTTTCGGATATTGTATATTTGATATTCAGTTTCTCTGTGGTGTTATTCATTATAATAATATTGATATTCACGTGGATTCAAATTTTGTTTGATGATGGTGTTATATGAGTTGTTGGTCATTGATATTCACGTTAATCACGTATGGTCCATTAGGTAGTGATCAATATTCATAATTTGATTGGTGATATTCATGTAATATTCACGATATTGGAGGTGATATTCGTGTAATATGTGTTCATATTCATTTAATTGGGTGGTAATATTAATAATTGGGTAGTGATCGATATTCATTAATTGAATTGTGATATTCATGTAATATTCACAATATCGGGGGTGATGTTCGTGTAATATGTGTTAATATTCATGTAATTGGGTGGTACCATTAATGTAATTGATAGTGATCGATATTCATGAATTGAGTTATGTTATTCATGTACTTGAGTATGTACTAGAGTGTGATATTCATGTAATTGATTATGATATTCGTGTAATTGATTGTGTTATTCATATATTATTAAGTGGTGATATTCATATTTTAAGTTGTGGTATTTATGTCTTTAATTAGTGATATTCACATATTAAACAAAAATATTCATACAAACATTACCGATATTCAAGAAACAAAGACAAAAGCAACGTGAACAAGTTTACAAATCTACGAATTTACAAAGCATTAGGACGCTGAAAAAATCAAGTGGTGATATTCATGTTTTAAGTGGAGATATTCACATCCATCGATATTCATAAACGTATGAACGATATTCATAAAGACGTGTTCGATATTCGAAAGCTTCGGAAATTTCAAGTAGAAGATCGTGAATGGAGGAGCGGTTTAGGAAAGAGAAGAATATTGTGTTTTCTCTCTCATCTAACAACCTCCTTAATTATATTTTGTTAATTAAAAAATTAATTAATTGCCTTATTTGAGTAGATTTGGTGGTTACACCCCTACCATATCCATTGCAAGGCCCAATCATCCATCCATCAATTACCATTCATCAAACGCTCCAAATTAATACTTATGTTTTACCATAACTCTCGTTTTACCGGAGCGTACCTCTATTTGTGTAAAAAAATGTATTTGATGAAAAAAATATTTTATAAATATGTGTATTTTTTTATAGAAGATGTGTGTAGTTAAAAAAAATAAAATAATTTTATTATACGTTTATCGAAATATATAAAAGTAGTTTTTTTATAAAAAAAAACTTTATAAGTAAAAAAGAAACTTGCCAAACAAGACCTAAGTGAATTAGTGAATTGATCAAATCAACAGTATGGTAACCTAAGTGAATTTAGTTAAAACCTTGGTGTCCTATCTAAACTAACAATCCAGTTTACACCTCTATATGTTTATCAAAAATATATAATGAAAAAGTAAGATTTTTTGAGGAAAAACAAAATGCATTTATGCTAGAGAGTAGAGAGTACGTACGTAGTGAAAGTATTTTTTTTATGGGAGAGATGTCACATTGAAGGTTGGTAGTTGGTAGTTTGTGAGTTGTGAGGGTTAAAAGTATGATTGTCGTCATTCATTTATATGAATTGTATGGTATCTCAATTCTCGATCTCATGCATGCATGCCTCCTACGGCGTACCTTAACAAAAATATAAACGGGCCGGCCCACTCGGGTCTAGGTTTGTGATGCTATAGACTTAGCATTCAAAACGTACGGCGCCTCTAAATATATAATTAGTTGAATACCATCTAGTTTTACTCACTGTTGTTCATACCATACGCTTGAAAAGGGTAATATGAGGTGAACGATCAGATGGTGCCTATCTATTGCATATATTGGTCAGGGAATGTGTCAACCCCAAAAATTCCTCTCTGAGAAACAGACAAGGCTCTATCTTCTATCTTTGCATGAGTAATTGGGGGCTAATTTCTTCATCCTCTGGAGCTTCTTTGGAGACGATGCTATTTTACAGATTCCCATTTTGCATGTACTCATAGACTAGCAGCTGACTATTCCAACTTGATAAACAGCTGTACAGCTTTACAATGTTCTTGTGCCTTATCCTGCCCAGGGTTTCAACCTCCGTCTCTGAGCCACAATCCTTCGCGTTTTGCCTCCACAGTTTCTTAACTGCAACAACCTCTCCCCTGCTGAGCTCGATTCTGTAAACAGTCCCACATCCTCCGTGCCCAACTATGTTCTTCCCAACCATTGCTTCTATATATGATCTCGCGTTGCTCAAAACTTATCTGATGAAAATTCTATCTTTATGTCACATGAGCAGCAGCATGATGGAGATAGGGTCTCATCCTGTCCTATTGCGGCCGCCTTTCCCTTCCAGAGGCATCTCCTTAGGAACAAAATGATGCCGAGGAACACAACTACCAGCAATGCCACTATCACCCAAGCTATCTTCAACTTACTTGTTTGTTGTGATTGCGAACACAGAGGAAAAGTTATATTTGAGCTGAGATATGTACTGACACAGAGATCTGGATTCCCAAAAAAGCTCTCTTCCTGCCTTCCCCTTGTGAATAAAAGTGGGATTGCACCTGAAAGCTGATTGTATGACAAGTTAACTGCATTTGGCAGCAATTTAGCTAGACAATCAGGGATGCTCCCTGTGAACTGATTATTGGACAGATCTAGAAGATCGAGGGATCTGGGCGAACAGAGGGAGTTTGGGATGGAAGAGTTGAAGTTGTTGCCTTGCAGCAGCAACAGGTTTAGTTTTCTGAGGGAGCCTATCCCACTAGGCACTGGACCTGACAACAGATTGCTACTAGCATCCACTTTCACCAGGTTTACAGCCCCAGCAATCTCAGGGGGCACAACACCTGAAATCCTGTTGCCTTGTATGAAGAGCTCAGTCAGGTTCTTGGCATTGCCAATTGTTTTGGGTAACGGGCCACTCAGATGATTGAAGGCCAAATCAATGATGGATGCATGGGGGAGACTGAAAAGCTTAGCAGGCACTGAACCCTGTAAGCCGTTAGAGCTGACACGGAACCGGAGAAGGGAAGTGCAGTTCGCATAGGTAGCAGGTATCTCCCCTGTTAACGTGTTTCCAAGTACAAGCAAGTACAAGAGTTTACCTGCGGCGCAGATAAACGGCGGGAGCTGACCCGAAAGCCGATTATCCGACAACTCCAAGAGAAGCATGGGTGACAGTCTCCCCAGGCTTGTTGGAACCGTGCCAGTGAGGTGGTTGTCGTACAGTGACAAGAAGCTCAGAGTCCTGGAGTCCCCAAGAGCCTCCGGGATTGGTCCCGTGAGGCTGTTGTTGAAGAGCTGCAGTGTGTGCAGTTTGGGGAGTCGGCATATTGTGTGTGGGATGTTGCCGCTTAGCTGGTTCGCCGACATATCCAGCTCCGTCAGCTCAGTTAAATTCCCCAACTCTTCCGGCACACTTCCTGTGAGCTGATTGCTGTACAGCATCAGCATCCTGAGATTCTTTAGCCTCCCAATGACCCGGGGGATAGGCCCCACGAGGCTGTTGCCACATAATTCAAGATCAGTAAGCGAGGTCATCTGGCCTATTGAAGGTGGGATGAGGCCGTGAAGATTGCAATTTGTCAGGATCATTCTCTTCAGGTTCTCCAGCCGAGAGATGTTGTGTGGAAGCTGCCACGAGCTGAAGTGATTTTGATTCAAGTTGAGGACCTCGAGAGTGGTGAGGTTGGCGATGGAGACGGGGAAGCCTCCTCCGAAGTGGTTGAATGAGAGCTCCAGCACTCGCAGGTGTGTCATGCGGCCTGACCAGTTTGGGAGTGGCCCTGTGAGATGCAAGGAGCTCAAGTTGAGGACTTGTAATTGAGAGCAGTTGACGATGCCACGTGGAAAGCCGCCGCGGATGTTGTTGCTACTGATGTCCAAAACCTGGAGGCGTGGCAGGTAAGAGCACACGTGCGGCGGGAAGTGGCCGGAGAGGGACCAGCCGGAGATCTCGATCTTGGTGACATGGCCTAGGCTGTTGCAGCTGATCCCGGAACAGTTACAGTAGCCCAAGGCATCCCAAGTGGATAAGGCGGTGCCGGAGAGACTGTTTTTCATGAGGCTGAGGAAGTTTGACTGGGTGTCAGCTCTGGGTTGGCAAGGTTGGAGGAGTGAAAGGAGCGTTACAAAGAGGGAAAAGGTGAGTTGAAGAGCCATGCCTGATGGCAGGTTAGGTTAAGGACTTAAGAGGGTGCTGGGAAGGAGGGCAGAGGTGGAAGCTTGCTTTTGTATTGGAGTTGGAGAGAATACAAAAACAAGCTTGATACTTCTGCAGGATTTGTAACGTGCTTGATACGGAAGGGTGATCTTTCAAAAGCAGGGCTTCCATGCTATACCCACTAACATATACAAATATACAATTATACATATACGTACGTAGTATATAGAGATATGATATATACTAATAAGATAATTCCATATATATATATATATATATATATATATATATATATATATATATATATATATATATATATATATATATATATATGGATTTTTTTTTTCCAAAATAGGCACTTTTCCAAAACTTATTTCGGATATAGGCTTGAAATGAAACTTATTCCGAGAATAGGCTGTCTTGGAGTAAGTCACTATACAGACAAGCGACTCACCTGAAAAAAGACGCAAAACAAAACAACGACTCTAACCGAAGCTGAATGTGTTATTTATTTATTTATTTAAAAGAAAGAGTCGATGATTAAGCCAGTGTCTTTAATTTGTTTTTTTATATATGATATAGTAGCTGATTATGCAAGAGAAAAATAAATAAATTGTAAGTCGCTGCACAGTGTAGCAACTCATATGAATAATTTTTTTTTCCCGCTTGCATAATCATCGACTATATCATATAATAATTTCAATAAAAATAAAAATAAAAATTGGTAAGTCGCTACACAGTGCAGCGACTCATATGTTTTTTTTTTCGTTTTTTTTTTCGCTTGCATAATCATCGACTATATCATATAATAATTTCAAAAAAAAATTAAAAAAAAATTGGTAAGTCGCGGCACGACTCATATGTTTATTTTTCTTTTTTTTTCCGCTTGCATAATCTGCGACTATATCATATAAAACAAATAAAAAGTTAAAGTCGCTGGCTTAATCAGCGACTCTTCCCTTTTTTTTTAAAAAAAAAATAACACATTCGACTTCGGTTAGAGTCGTTGTTTTGTTTCGCGTCTTTTTTCAGGTGAGTCGCTTATCTGTGTAGCGACTTACTCCAAACCTCTCCAAGACAGCTTATTTTCGGAATAAGTTCATTCCAAACCTATATCCAGAATAATCTATATATATGCCCTTTGTGCTCTGTTTTTATTAAGCTGACTAGAATAGACTGCATTTGATTCTCATGGCAGCTATGCACTAGCCCTCCAATGCAATCACATCTTAATTTGGCTGCATCATGTATGGTAATGGGAATTTTGTTGTTGTGTTAATATATTTGCCGCGCCAATCAAAGGTTGAGATTGAGTCCTACGTACAGATTCTTGATCATCTTTTTAGCCTTGGCCCTTGATAATCAATAACGCCCCACACGGGCCACACTCCACCAACTCTACACATGGTGCTTTCAGTTTGTGCCTAGCTACTTTTTTTTTTTTTTTTATATTCAGTATGAATTCGAAGTAAACAACTTCAAGAAACCATAAACTGACAACAGGACAAACCGGCAATACAACAATAACAAGAAGAAACAAGAACAAACAACGAAACAAAAACAGACAAAAGCGAAACAAACTAGAGCATGAAAAAGCAAGGAAGCCAAGAGAAGAGGTGAGTAAAGCACAACGAACGCTGCGTCGCCGGAAAGATAGTCATCCTCTACGAAACCGGAACTACAATCAGGGTCCTCGCCGCTCCTCGTTCTGGGATCCACACCAGTCGGGCCTCTTCAGATCCAAAACCTCCGCTGCCGGGATCCACACCAGTCGGGCCTCTTCAGGGTCCTCGCCAGCTCCTCGTTCGAGTCAAAGTCGCCGGAAGAGGGCTGATATAGGGCGGGAGGGGGAGCCCCACAGCTCCGGCGGTGTGCTGGTGGTGGAGATGGCCAGAATCGAATTTGTTGGTGGGCTGGGTGGTGAAAGGAGGTGAGAGGGAAATGTGCCATGGTAGCGGCGGCGGCTCTTCTGGGCGGTGGCCATGTTGGCTTTCTAGGGCCGGCTCCCAGAAGGGAGCGTTTCTCTTTCTCTGTTTTTTTGGACCTATGTCAATACAACATGCCTAGCTACTTTTCTGTTTGTATGCTCATTTTGGTTTGGTTTAAGCGTATGCCATGCAAAATCTGGACAATTTTCTTACATTCTCAGCATGCAGACTACACACCGAAAAAGCCTAAACAAAAATGTCTTATGGAATATTGTTTTTGTTAATTCAGGCTTAATTGATCCATTTTTTCCTTATACTAATCTCATAATATATGTTTGATTGAAGAGGGAAGGCTAAGGGCCTGGGTTCTGGAGCTAATGGACAGAATTGACGCTGAGGTTAGTATTCTTTATATTTTACCAATATTTTGTTGGAGTAAAACCAGAAAAACAGAATCTATGAACACAGATAAGAGAGAAAGAAAACTCGGAGAAGAAGAAGATAACTGCAATACTTCTTACTTAATCATAATGACGAAATACAATGCTTATAAATTGAACTAAACAAAGCTTAACAACCTCCACTACTCACGACTAACAAGTGCCTAAGATAGTGGGCAAAATACTGAAATTAACTTAAGCAAATAACTAATACTAATGAGCTAAATAATAGCAACAGACTTTGACTGCTTCCAACGAACACTTTGCACTTCTGACTGAGAATTTGGATCACATTTCAACACCTTCCCTTGATTCAAATTCTCTCATTCCAATCTTCTCCATGAATAAGTTGTGCTTTGCTTGACATAGAGCCTTGGTAAACAAATCTGCATTCTGAAAGTTTGTTCCACAGAACTTTAGCTCAATCTTTCCTTCAAGTACCAGCTTTCGGATGAAGTGATGCTGAACTTCTATGTGCTTTGTTCTGGCATGAAAAGCTGGATTCTTTGTCATGGCAATTGCAGACTTGTTGTCGCACCAAACTTCAATGGCTTCTCCTTGCTCACAGCACAAATCTTTAAGCAACTTCCTGAGCCAAACTGCTTGCCTTCCAGCTGCTCCAGCTGCTACATACTCTGCTTCAGATGATGATAAGGCCACTGTGTCCTGTTTCTTTGAGCTCCATGTAATGGCTCCTGATCCAAGACTGAATACTGAACCAGAGGTGCTCTTCCTGTCGTCTATACAACCTGCCCAATCACTATCAGTGTAGCCAATCAGTCTGAAATTTTCCACACATTCATACCAGACTCCATAGTTGACAGTCCCTGCAACATACTTGAGAATCCTTCTAGCTGCTCCGAGATGTTGCTTTGTTGGGCTATGCATATACCTAGATACTACACTTACACAATAGGCAATGTCAGGCCTTGTGTGAGTGAGATAATTCAGCCCTCCAACCATGCTCCTGAACTTCTTCTCATCTGCCTTTTCAGTCCCATCTTCTCTTTAGAGCTTTTCATTTGTGTTCATAGGAGTTACTGCAGTCTCACTTTCTTCAATGTTGAACTTCTTGAGCAGATCTTTGGCATACTTCCTTTGGCACAAGAAGATGCCATCACTTCTTTGCTTCACTTCCAGCCCAAGGAAGTAGTTCAGTGCTCCCAGATCAGTCATCTCGAACTCTCCCATCATGGACTGTTTGAACTCATCAAGCAAGTTCTGTTCAGAGCTAAAGTATATAATATCATCAACATAGAGACATACCACTATGAAACCCTGTGCTGCTTGCTTCTTGATGTACAGGGTAGGCTCATTCTCGCTTCTTTCAAAGCCGTTGTTGATGAAGAAAGCATCAATCTTGCTATACCAGGCTCTAGGTGCTTGTTTTAATCCATAGAGTGCCTTCTGCAGCTTGTACACTCTTTCTTCCTCTCCTTTCTTAATGAAGCCCTCTGGTTGCTCAACAAAGACTTCTTCTTGCAGCTCTCCATTCAAAAAGGCTGACTTCACATCCAATTGAAACACTGGCAGCTTCAGTTGTGCAGCTAATGCAAGGACAACTCTTACAGTTTCAAACCTTGCAACAGGTGAGAAAGTCTCTTCAAAGTCTTATCCCTTTTGTTGAGCATACCCTTTGGCAACAACTCGAGCCTTGTGCTTCTGAATGCTCCCATCTATGTCGTACTTAGTCCTGAAGACCCACTTCAGTCCAATCACATTCTTCTCCTTTGGAAGATCCACCAACTTCCAAGTGTTGTTCTTCTGAATGGACTTCATTTCTTCCTCCATTGCAATCTGTCATTCAGCTTCAATTGCAGCCTCTTCAAAGGTTGCAGGTTCAGTGGCTAGCAGAGCAAAATCACAGCTCTCATATATCTCTGCCAGAGTCCTTATTCTTCTTGGTGAGGAGTCACCTGATGAGCTTGAAGACATAAGACTTGCAAAGTTGCCAATTGCTGCTGAAGTTGATGCAGAGGTCGATGAGGAAGGACTGCTGTGATTGCTTGGTGTTGTAGGAGGACTTGGAAGTGACTGGCTTGATTCAGTCACTTGAGTTGAGTCCACTGTTGTGTCAAAGGTAATAGCAGACTGGCTACCTCCATTCTTCTCCTCGAGCTTCCAGCTCCAGACTCCTTCTTCATTGAATATTACATTTCTACTGATAATCACTTTGCCACTAAGAGGGTTATACAGCCTATATGCTTTAGATTGAGTTGCATAGCCAATAAAAATACACTTCACTGATTTGTCATCGAGCTTGGCTCTTAAATTAGCTAAAGCATATGCTATACAACCAAAGGTTCTTAGGTGATTTACTTGAGGCTTCTTTCCTCTCCAAGCTTCATAAGGAGTTTGATTCATGATTGCCTTTGTTGGAGAGATATTCAGGATATACACTGTTGTGGCTACTGCTTCACTCCACAGCTCATTTGGTAAACCTTTTGCTTTCAACATACTCCTTGCCATTTCAACCACAATCCTGTTCTTCCTTTCTGCCACTCCATTTTGCTCTGGAGTGTATGGTGCTGTCAATTCTCTTCTTATTCCTTCCTCTTCACAGAACTTAGTGAATTCATGAGAAAGAAATTCTCCTCCTCGATCAGTTCTCAGTGCTTTGACAGGCTTCTCATACTGCTTCTCCACCATGATCTTGAACTTTCTGAAGTTAGCAAATGCTTCAGACTTGGTCTCCTGGAAGAAAACCCAACTCATTCTGCTATAATCATAAGTGATAAGCAGAAAGTACTTGCTTCCTCCTAGTGATGAAGTTTGCATTGGCCCACAGAGATCAGCATGGAGAAGCTCCAAGCACTCACTAGCTCTCCATGATTTTCCACTTGGAAATGAGCCTTTTGCCTGCTTCCCATAGATGCAGCCTTCACACAACTCGAGCTCACCTATCTGTGGTAAGCCTCTTACCATTTCTTTTGTAGCCAGCAACCTTAGACCATGTACATTCAAATGGCCATATCTTAAATGTCAAAGCTTAGCATTCTCATCTCCTTTCACCACTAAGGCTTTGCTAACATTTCCTTGCAAATCCAAAGGGAACATTCTGTTCTTTCCCATAGAGACTCTCACCACAGTCTCTTGAGATTTCTTGTCCTTTATTAGACAAGAGTCATTCTCAAAGAGCACAGCATAACCACTACTCAGTAGTTGTCCCACACTTAGTAAATTATGAGCCAAGTTTGGAACAAACTGAACATCATACAGAAGCTTGACATTACCTTGTTCAGTTCTGAATGAGATGGTGCCTCTTCCCTCAACATCCAGTTGTTTTCCATCACCAAGCCTCACTTTGCTTTTCCTTGAATCATCCAGATCTCTAAACATGGCCTTTGTCCCTGACATGTGATTAGAACACCCACTGTCTATGTACCAAAGGCTTCCTTCACTTGCTTCTGCTGAGTTGTGAGCAAGAAACAACTTTTCTTCATGCTCCACAAAATTTGATCTCTGATCACTCTTCGGCTCACCTTGATCCTTCTCTTTTTTCCAGCAATTTGCCTCCTTGTGGCCTTGCTTCTTACAATAATAACACTTAATAGTGTTCTTGTAAGAACTTTGCTCCTTCCCTTCATTGCTTTGCCATCTGCCACGGCCTCTTCCACTTGATCTTCCTCTGCCTCTTCCTCTGCCATTGAACTGCCTTGATCTATCTCTGTTGAAAGACTCATCTTTCACTTGAAAGGCATTTTCTTCCTTCTTCTCCACTGATTTGTTGAGTCTCTCTTCATGGGCCTGCAGTGACCCCATCAACCCTTCAAAGGTATATTCCTCCATATCCTTTGACTCCTCAATGGCAGCTACAACATGATCAAATTGCTTGGTAAGACTTCTCAGAATCTTACCAACAATGTGTTGATTACTCATCTCTTCCCCATAAGATCTCATATGGTTCACAACTCCAGATACATGAGACAAGTAGTCCTACACAGACTCATTTTCCTTCATCAAGGAAGTCTCAAACTCCCTTCTCAGTGACTGTAGCCTCACTGTGATCACTTTCTTATCACCCAAATACTCTTGCTTTAGAGTATTCCAGGCCTCTTTGGATGTTGATGCAGATGCTATCCGTGGGAAGATCTCATCATCTAAGGCTTGTTGTATCATAAACAAGGCCTTAGAGTCCTTCTTTCTCTTCTCTCGAAGTGCTTGGTCTGGCTCCTCAGTTAGATCATCTTCAAACCCTTTCTCAACCAATCTCCACAACTCATGGGACTTGAACAAGGTCTTCATCTTCAAACTCCAGAAATGGTAGTTGATGCCTTTGAAGATAGGCAACTGCTGAGAGCCATGACTGTTTGATCCATTTGATTGCATCATGATCAAACCTCACTCTTCACCCGTGTTTCCCTGTGTTTGGACCCCTTTCTTACCTCTCAATTCCCTGGATATGAACCCGGAACAAGTGATGCTCTGATACCAATTTGTTGGAGTAAAACCAGAAAAACAGAATTTATGAACACAGATAAGAGAGAAAGAAAACTCAGAAAAGAAGAAGATAACTGCAATACTTCTTACTTAATCATAATGACGAAATACAATGCTTATAAATTGAACTAAACAAAGCTTAACAACCTCCACTACTCACGACTAACAAGTGCCTAAGATAGTGGGCAAAATACTGAAATTAACTTAAGCAAATAACTAATACTAATGAGCTAAATAATAGCAACAGACTTTGACTGCTTCCAACGAACACTTTGCACTTCTGACTGAGAATTTGGATCACATTTCAACATATTCCATAAATTTTTGTTCTTAGCCATGGACTGGTTTTTATTATTTAAACCTCTTCATCGATGTTATCTTGGCTTTAGTTAAGCTCAATTATTTTATGTGGTATGACATTTGTTGAGGAAAACTATATTGATGTCAAGGTAAATAGTTACTGTTTACTTGCTCAAGATTTGCTGATTAATTACAATATATTGTGTATATTTAGTTGATCTGATTGGTATATAAGTTTATGGCTGGTGCAACAAAATAGCATATTACACTGCACCAATTTGAGAATTATCACTTCATATTCTTTGAACAAGCAACTAAATAAGCTGGGTATTGGATGATTAAATAAATAGTTTGTTTTTTGCAAATCAAATAGTCTGGCTCCTCCACTACTTGAACAAAAAGGGGGGGGGGGGGGGGGGGGGGGGGAAGCTGCAGGTTCGTCCATACCATTTAAGAAGTGTCACAAACAATCTTTTTGACTCCTCCTCATATATATATATATTAGTTGATCTGTTATACGGATGGGCCATGATGGGAAAGCCCAGAATACTTTTGGGCCCAGGCATTTCGAATCTGTTCATCGTGCTACGCAATGGAATAACCAGAGGGAGGAAGATCGAGAAGGTGGAAACAAAGGAAGATATTGTCCGTGATAGACACTGCACGTACAGTAAGTGCACTACAAAGCAAAAGCAAAAAAGGAAGGGGGAAAGATATATTTTATAAATATATCCACTGATCAAAGACAAGTGGATATTGATTTGATGTCTTGTAATGTTCCATTCCGAAATTGTAATCTTTTTTCACTCTGCTTAATTAAAATTGGCCTCATCTTGCTCTTAACCATCTGTTTGGTTAAATATTTATTAAAGAAAGGAAATAAATAGTAAAAAAAAAAGGAAAAGAAAAGACATAATTTTAAATAAATGTCGTTTGATTAGAATAGAAAGGAAATAGTAGAATTTTAAAAATGTTATTTGGGAAGTCGGAAAGTAAAAGAAAATGTTCCATTCCGAAAGGAACATTACAAGTGCACCGTTCATAGTGTTTGTACGTAGCTATCAAATACTTGCAGAATGTGATGTCATTTTCTGTAGGGACCTGGGCCTCCTTATTGGCAAATTAAATTGTTGCTAAAAAAGTTTTCTTACTTGGTGCAATTCTTTTGACTGTTCTTGCATTGTATGTATGATCATACCTGAAGTCTGGTGGTGGTGGCACTAGTTAAAAATGATCTTTTATCCCTTAAAAAATAGTCCAGACCATCGGACTGAAAAGTCATTAAAAATTGCAAGAACTAAATTTTTTTTTGGGATAAGAAAAGAGCCCGAATATATGGAGACGAGCCCGGGCTAAATGATACATTGCACTCTGAACATTATGAGAATATAGCACCGGCGTGTTTTTAATGTCAAATTTTGGGCTATGAAGTTGACATCTTATTCTCCTTACATTAATAAAGCTCGGATATACCCAGCAAGTTAATATCCGAGCTGTTTAATCAATTTAAACTCCGATTATACACTACAGTTTTCAACACGACCGGGCTAAAAGATTTTTTTTTTAACATCCCTTATGCCCATCGTCTCTACACCGACTTGCTATCCCTGGTGCCCTGCGTACTTGAAACAAAATCAACCCCGAAGTCGCTACCCCTGGTGCCCATCGTCTCTACCCCGACTCGCTAAAAATAGTGAGAATTTTACAACTGTCATATGCCATGAACCGTTGCATTTCTATGACTATTTTCAAATTTCACAAAGGATCCAACTGTGGCGTTTCTATCTTGGTTTCAAGGCTGGTTAGTTCTTCAGCCCTGTAGGTGGAATGAACAATGTACAACACATAAAACAAAGTAACCAGAAACGCCCAGACGCCGAACCTCTGGAACGAAATCGTCTTGAGGGTGCTCATGAGGAAGACTGAAATGGCTGCTGGCCATGGCATGAGCGGGACCGACCACTCCTCCAACTGCTGGCTGCTAGGGATGGCTTCAAGGCTGCTAGGGATGCTCTTCATTTGGTTATGTATGTTTCTTAGCCCTTTGTTAAAGTCTGGTGGGCCGATAAATGGGTGACGTGTCAGTTCGTGCGCACATGCGCGTATGGGCCTAGCACATAAGCCCAGTGAAGTTCCATCCTAAAACCAATTGGCAATAGGAGGAGTAGTTCACTAAGCTTATATACTAGGCTATTTAGTCCCAACTTTCCGATGTGGGATGGGTTATCTTCACACGCCCCCTCAAGTGGCAACTGGCCTGGCCCAGTTGGCACTTGACATCATGTCTTAAGGCCGGCAAGCCCGTTAGTGTCTTAAGGCCGACAAGCCCAATCAACCAGGAGTCCAAACTCAGACCGAACCGCTCTAATACCATGTTAAAGTCCGGTGGGCCGATAAATGGGTGACGTGTCAGTCCGTGCGCACATACGCGTATGGGCCTAGCACATAAGCCCAGTGAAATTTCATCCTAAAACCAATTGGCAATAGGAGGAGTAGTTCACTAAACTTATATACTAGGCTATTTAATCCCAACTTTCCGATATGGGATGGGTTATCTTCACATCCTTCCATATTAGAAGTAGCAAAATGAGATTATGAATTTTTGCTCTGTAATTGAGATGCTAACACTTGTGTCGTTTGATCAGAGAAACCAAATTTGATCTATTTGATTTCCGAGTATTTAATCCAGTTGATTTTGTGAGTAATTTGAAAGCTTAGCAACTTTATTGTGTACAAGTCCTAGTGGTAGACTTCTACTCTGCTGAAACTCTCTTTAACACATAGTGATTGCTGAAGAAGCTATGTTTCTTATGATTGGTCATTGGGGTTCACAGGGCCTGCAATTAGAGTGATTGCTGAACAGTGAACACTCTCATGGTGCATTCTATTATTATTATTTTCAGAAACGAAGACTTTTTAGCCCGGACCTCTAAAGATACGGGTTAAATGGTCCTTCTTTTTTTTTGTAAATTCCTAGACTTTTTAGCCCGGATGTCCAATGGTCCGGGCTAAAAAGTCTTTTATTTAGCTCAGACTTCTTTCTTACATCCGGACTATTTGATCTATTATTACATCACTCTGAAGCCCAGACCTATTTCACGGTATATCCGGACTATATCTTGAAAAACGCCCGGACTAAAAAGACCATTCTGTACTAGTGTGGCCAATTAAGGGATAGTGTGAAGTTTGAGTTTAATTGTTATCACAAAAGCCTGAGTTTGAAAGTTGACAAACTTGTGTGTATTGACAATTTGAGATTGTAATAAATAGGACTAGGAGGAAATCGATCGATCTATAAACTAACTATGCCAAACAACCACTAAGTAGTTATAAAATGCAATATCCATGTTGCTTGTTTCTCCATCTTATGTATCATGGCTCATTTATTGACGGATAGAAAGGAGAAATCATGATCAGTTGTATGTATTTCTCATTTAAATTTCTTGTGTAGCATCTTTATAGGAAGTTGCTTTTGAATTGGTTTATTGATGCTTTTGCTTAAGATGCTGAGTTCAGATAGGTCATTGATCAATACTTAACAAGTAAGGCTCATTACTTTTTTAAAAATCACCGCTATTAATTGAATATGCATGCCAGGTGTTGAACAGTCTTGAATTAGCTAGTTTCACTAAATCATATTCACTCATCATATTCAATATTAAAACTGTTTCTTTTTGAAGAGAAGGCATGGCATCTATTATTTGTAGTGATCTGATCGAACTGAACAATCCTGCTAGGCATAGTGATTTCCCGTGAGGACACGTAAATATGGTAGTGTGATCCGACCTGAAGAATTTTATTACTCTTAGCGGTTTAATTAATTCCCTCTTCTCATCAAAAGTTTATTGAAGTGGGGTGGGGATAGAGGTTCCATTCCGTTTCTTGCCCAATCCCCGTTTCTGACGGGGAAATTTCCCGCCGAATATATTATTTTTGTGATTTTTTTAACCTTAAATCCTATATTTTATATTGTTTAGTCCCTAAACCTTATACGGTTATACCCTTTAGAGATTAAACCATAAAATTTCAAATTATTTATACCCTAAATCTTAATAATATATAAAGCAAAATTTAAAAAAATTATGTGTAGTGAAATGGAGACGAAGATCCCCGACTAGGAGCGGGGCCCCGGCGAGAACATGAGAAGTAGCGAAAAGGCACAATCAGTGAGAGAGGCTCAAACATGGGTTGGAAGACACCAACACGACGTTGACACAGCTGGGAAGTAGAAATAGACATCGTTTGGAGGAACTTCGACATAAGAAGCCACCAGGGATTACATGATCACTATCAAGATCTCTAACCCGAAACAACAATCTCAAATCGAACCAAAACTCAACTCCACATCAGAAATGATTGAATCAAAAGAGGCAAAAATGCAGTCGAGCCTTCTCGGCAAAAAGGCATGGCATTTCAACCGTGTAACAATCAAAAGCACACCACATATTTCACTTTAGTCAAATCTGAAGTGTCGTTACAAACCGACACGAGTCCGGGTAGGTCGCGGAGTCGGGTATCAGTGTTGGTAGACTGGACCACGGGTCAAAAAGACTCACCAAATGGCCGCAGATCTGGGTGGATGTTCGGTGCAGATCGGCGTAAGGGCTCGATGTGGAGCGGTTGGGTTTGTACGGAATAAGGGCGTCTGATGCGAAGCAAGCGGGGTGACCACAGATCTGGGCGGATGCGGAGCGGCACGAGGGCTCGATACGGAGCGGTGGGTCTGGGCGGAGCAAGGGGGTCCGGTGCGAAGCAAGCGGGATGACCGCAGATCTGGTGGAGCGGCACGATGACTCGCTGCGGAGTGGGTGGGTTTGAGCGGAGCATCGGTAAGGGTGCGAAACGAGCAGATAGGGATGGTGTAACGATGAGGGTTCGAAGAGGGTAAGGGTAAGGGGTGGGGGATGGGGGTGGCAGTGGGGGTTTAGGTTTTTCATCTGGTTAGGAGTGTTTCCGTTTTTTTAAATTTGGGAGTAGTCGAGGTCTCTTTGTAGTTGGACGTTGTAAGCGATTCTCCTTTGTACAAGATCTCTTATTAGGTGTAAAGTTGATATCTAAATTAGGGATGAGCAAAATCCGGGCCGGCCCGGAAATTTGGACCGGACCGATTCTAACCGGTCCGGTCTCCGGTCCAGAGATTTTCGGATTTCCGGTCCGGCCCGGTGTTTTTAAAAATCCTAAAATTTTAATCGGTTTGAGTTTTTTTTTACATTTGAGGTTTATGGTTTAGAGTTTAGGGTAAACTATATTTAAGAATAAATTATATTTAGATTTGAGGGTTTTTTTTCATGTTTAAATTTGAATAAATTATATTTAAATTTAGGAAAAATATAAACCGGTCCAAATAGGACCGGACCGGATATTTCCGGTCCGGGTTCCGATCCATCATTTTTGGGGTTCCGGTCCGGTCCGGACCGGGTTTGGATCGGTGCTCAACCCTAATCTAAATAGCCAAAATTTTAATCGAAAAAATCATTTGTGCTATTTTTGGTTCATGGATTCTAGTTGACTTGAAAGTTGAGATTATTTTTGATCTATTAGTAAAAGTTGATATTATTTTTGGTAGTTTTTCTCTTTTATATATAATGTTAGCGTCAACATGATGTCACTAATATAGTAAATTAACCCTGAGGAACGCTCCGGTAAAACGAGAATTATGGTAAAACGGAAGTATTAATCTGGAGCGTTGGATTGATGGTGATGGATGGTTGGATCATTGGGCCTTACAATAGATATGGTAGGGGTGTAACCACTAAATCTACTCTAATAAGGCAATTATTTAATTTTTAATTAAAATAAATAAATAAATGAGGTTGTTAGATGAGAGAGAAAACACAATATTTTATCTTTCCTAAAACGATAGATTTTGCTGATACATTTTCTTCTTTTCAACGATTTTTCAGCGTTCATGAATATCAATCACGTCTTTATGAATATCATTCATGCGTTTATGAATATCGATGGATGTAAATATCTCTACTTAAAACATGAATATCACCACTTGATTTTTCCAGCGTCCTAATACTTTGCAAATTCGTAGATTTGCAAATTTGTTCTTGTTGCTTTTGTCATTGTTTCTTGAATATCGTTCATGTTTGTATGAATATCTTTGTTTAATATGTGGATATCACCAATTAAAGACATGAATAATACAACTTAAAATATGAATATCACCACTTAATAATATATGAATAACATAAGCAATTACACCATGCATATCCTTCTATATTAGTATGAATATCATTATGTTTCACCATGAATATCATAACCCAAACAAAAAATAATCACTTCACACTAACACATATAGTTATACACGGAAAAATTTACATGAACATCAATATTTATTACATGAATATTAAGAATGACAAACATGAATATCGCTATTACACAATGACTTGTGCTTTTTTAGACGAGCAGGAAGCTTCAAACGTCTCTTCGTCAGTACAACAATTAGGCGTGAAAACAACATTGAATATCAATAACATCGTAGTGAATATCACATCATAAAATTTAAATATCAACTACTCAGATCATGAAATGTACATACAACATGAATATCAAAAGCATTTGTATGAATATCACATCAAATAGTTTGAATATCAATTGCAAACAGTATAAACAACATCATCAACAAGCAATTTAAATACCATAATAGCGATATTCATTCCATATGTGATGATATTCACGTATTTTGTACACATGGTCATACAAGTAAGTAGTCGATATTCATAAAAACAATGTCGATATTCAGAGTTTAATTCGCACATGATGATTATTCAGAGTTTAGGTGAATATCACATCATAAATATCAAATACTCAACGCATGAAACCTACATCCAATATGAATATCAAAAACATTTGTATGAATATCACATTAAACAATCTAAATATCAATTGCAAACAATACAAACAACACCCTAAAACACCAAAACTAATCCAACATAAATATCAACATCTGAATTTGAATCCTATGCAAATGGGGAACAAACCAATTTTACCCCAACATGAAGATTGTCTAAGTCAAGCATGCATTTAGCAAGAGAAACACGTCGAATTAGACCATCCCAAAAGCATAAATTTTTTTTGTTCAGCACTCTACGAGACACTTTCTATATCTAATAAAAAAAGGAAGCATGGCTAGCACGTTAGTGACCAACCCATCCTCTTTACCAGCACAGAAATCCTTCACATCTCCAACAATCACCTCACTCTTATAGTCTTATAGATCAAATTACAGACTTCAAGCCCCATCTTGAATGAAGATCCAAGATATGTAAAATTATTCTCGACATTAACTATAACCAGAGATCGACCTTAGGTAGAAACAAGCAACCCACCAACCTTTAGAATCTGATTTTTTTCCCATCAGATTTCAGAATTTCCTTCTTCTCCTTAGGGTAGAAGTTCCCGTAGTCTGAAAACATTCAAAGCCATATTACAGATACCACTAAGGCAACATGATAAACAGTGAGATAAATAATGAGAAATATTAAATGATATAAACATAGTGGTTTTAACTAAATTTCCCCAGTAATTGAAGGATTTATACCTGTCTCAATCGAAACAACTTCTGTACGAGCGACCTAGGCAGCCGCAGGCAGCAACGAAGCACCCATTTAAGAGCAGTGGTGGACGTCGCGGCAGCGGCGGAGTTGTCTGCTTCCATTCTCCGTCCGACGACTTTCTCCCAAGTTCAGGACCATCAACAGTGGGACTCGTCGGCGGCTACGAGGACAGAGTTGGTGTGGGACTCGTCGGCGGCTACGAGGATGACGTCGGAGAAGGCAGGGGAACCGCGATGTTGGTGGTCAAGCGGCGACCGAAACCTCAAGAAAGCGACCTTGGCTTTGAGCTCTTCGATCTCACGCTTGAGTTCTTCCTCGGTCTCGCTGGCCTCCTCGTAGCACTCCTTGCAGGTGCCGTCCTTGGCGGCGCCGTAATCCTCCCTGCAAGACAGACATCGTCGGTTTGTATTCGTAGTGATGCTCCCATATATAAGCGGGGCATGGAGAAAACCTTAAACTAAATCCCTCAAATTTCGATTGTATATAATTCGGTACATGTGATCCTTTTTTTTATTTTGCACTCATTAACATTAGATCTGCATCATTAATTCTTTCCTCATCCAACGAATATTATTAGTACCTCTGTTCTATCGTAACACACTGTTTCACCGGATTCTAAATCAATTAACCCTAGTAGCTTATTGTTGGTTGTTTGATGTAACATGCATCATGCATGTGTTACTAAGTGTAGATTTGCCGAATTTTGTTATTTTTGAGATGTATAGATAATATGTTCTGTGTAAGTCTCTTGAAAGATCCAAGTTAAAGTTAAACAAGTAGCTATTAATTAGAATTTAGAAGAATATAATTAAGATGGCCGTGCCCAGATTTGTTGCTTCCATCAATTTTCCTCGTCACTCTTACCACATGCGGTTAAGCAGATTTGATATCTACCTGGCAAAATGTTAGTTGTCATGAAAAGATGACTCAGATAGGTGTCATTATCCAAATTATATCTTCAATGGGATTAAGTGTAAAGAATAAAGATCTTATTTGTGCACATACGTTAACTTGGACCGGTTCCAATTCTCAGAAGAGAAAGCGAAGACGGTGAGAACTGTAATGCCCCACCGACGGCACGTGTCGACGAGCTTCCACATCGAGCGAGCGCCGGATTCATGGCCGACACTCGTCGGCAAGCCTCTCCGGCGGGCCCACCGCAAATTCCCGTCCATAATCACCGCCACGTGTCTCGGCATCAATTCTCGCCGGAGACCGGCCGGCAATGCCGCTTATTCGGCGGCGGCGGCGAAATCGAAGTCATCTCCTGCAACCTGCAACCACCAAGTCGTGACCGGCAAATGGCCTCGCCAGAGAGATTTGCACGAAGAAGAGCCGGTGGGTTGAGTTCTTCGGTCGACAACGAAGAAGACGACAGGGGGCAGACTGACTTGGAAGATGTGGTTAATTGAGTTTTTTTATTTTTTTTAACGTTTTCTGTTAAGATACAGAAGGTCATTTGGCGAAAAAAAAAAAAAGGGAGATATCATACGAAATGGATCAAATTTTAGGACACATCGCGAATTTCGCCGTACCTCAGGGGTATCAGACGAAAAAACCGAAACATTATTCATAGTGCATCCATCATATTCATAGGTGTGAGTTTTTGTTGAGATTAGATGAAGTCTGATTGTAGGGTGATAGGTAGATGGGCCGTGGTCTATTAATGGGCCAATACGTTCATTAAGGAGTCCGGATAATGATTGGGTAAGGTTTATGGGCAATCTCTAAGGCATATCCACTTTCAGAAGATTTTTTTTTGTCATTTAGTAAGTCCAGATTAGACTAGACCAACCAATCCATTTTTACAGTTTGGACCCTCAGATATCCCAGTCTGCCAACCCTATTGTGTATATATGTTCTGTAATCCGAAACTCTGTTGACTGTATAACGGCCTATACATGTATAGAATTGACTAAAAATCACTCTATATTGTATAATACAATTGCCTAAACATGATGATTTAAAATAATGATTTTCCATACAAATTTAATTATGTTTTTATTAGGATACCATAGGAATATTACTGTTATCATAATATTATGTTATTTTATAAACTATTAGTTAGTATATTTAATAAATTAAAAAATAGCTGATAAAGAGCCTTTATTATTTATTTTAAGAGATACATAATTATTTATAGTGGGTGCTCTATTTTACTCGTAAAAAGTAATTATACGTACTGACAACATAATGTGCAAGTGCAACGTATTGCATTGCATATTTGCATTGCATTGCATTGCATTGTTGTAAGCAGTCATAGCTTAGCTAGTAAGGATTACATTCGTGATCATCATATTTAGGGCCCGTTTGTTTAGCTCCAAATGGGCCAAAATAAACGGATACAAAGCCCGTTTACATCATAGGCCATTTGGTGGTATTTTTTTAGGGTTTTCATTCAGGAGGAATCTGTAAACAATCTTTGATTTGTTTCCTCCCCAACTTCACGACATTTCATTCCCTTTTCAGCGCCTCCTCCACACCTCGCTCGCTCGTTGGCACCGCTCGATCGCCTCCTCCACACCTCGCCCGCTCGTTGGCGCCGCTCGATCGCCTCCTCCACACCTCACTCGCTCGTTGGCGCCGCTCCATTGCCTCCTCCACACCTCTCGTTGGCGCCGCTCGTTGGGTGAACTCGGTGAGTACTGTTGATCTATTTTCCATCACTTGAAAAAAAATCAGCAAGTTACTCAACGGATCCTCTCGATTTTCAGCGTTAATTTCGAAGAATTTCGATTTCAGGGTTTGAGATCTCGTAGGAAAATGACTATTGTTGAGTTATGAAGTTTATATGTTGTTGATACTATTCTGTGTGCTCTTTTCTTACTCAAAATCTTGGTCACTCAACATAGGGATTATGAGATTCGAATTTCCTACTAATTTCTTGCTTCATGAGATTTTGTCTTTGATAGAAATAGGATCCTGGAATTGTATTATTAGTTGCAAAGTAGTTGAACATTTTCAATCATTATTGATGACGATTTGGCAAGAGGCTCGGTAACACTTGATAGCGAGGATGACCTTGATTTTGATGTTGAAGCTCAAACTGAAGCTCAAAGTGAGTCTTTGCAATCTGCAAGTGGGTCAAGGAAGAGGAAGGATCCACCATATGTCAAAAGTGCAAAGAAGACTAGAATTCGATTGAAGAAAAGTGATGATGTTGGGGACTTGACTGCATCTCTAAAATCAGCTTCTGCAGAGATTGATAAAGTGTATGAAAATATGAATGCAAATTTGGGTGTAATGGCTCAAGTGTGGAGTAGTGAAGAAGAGAGAACGAAGAAGCTTGAGAATGACAATAATATTATTCTAGAAGAAGTGATGAAATTGGATCTCTCTCTTTCAGATGCTTTAGAGGTAACAATGTCATATTTTAAGAAATGTGTCTAGTTTTTTTATAGTCATTTACTGTTTCAAACCTTGACTCGAAATGGTTTTTAAACTTGACAAGTAGCTACTATCTTGATGGCTAAGCTGCGTGTTTTTGTATCAAGCAACTACGGCGTTGAAGAAACAATATGTCAAGGATTTGTCGAAGAAGAAGTGATTAGGATGTGTTAGAGTTACATTTGGTACTTGTATTTTGGTTATGCATAGATTTGGTACTTATTTGGTATGCATAGATTGGGTACTTGTGATTTGATACTTTATGTCTGATTATGCATAAATTTGGCAAAATTAAAAAAATAATAACTCAATAATTAACAAACCAAACACTTAAAAAAGTAATGCAAACGTAATCATTCCATTCATGGGATAAACCAAACAAAATTTGATTTTAACACATTCCCTTAATTTTGCAATCCATTTCCCTTTCCGTTTCCCCTTGTAAAACCAAACGCCTCCTAAAAGTAATTCAAACCGGCCCCTTGACCTGTGGACAAAAGAATTGTATTGAACTATTTAAAATAAAAAAATATTTAAATTGTTTAGTGTTTTAGTTTGGTTGCATAGTTATGGTTATGCATGTTTTTTGTGTGCTTTACTACATACTTGGTGCATTATTTCGTAACTCCATAAAGTTGGGCTCCGTTTGTAGAGTGTAGTGGGGCGAAGGCACTTGAAAGTTGAAACCCAGTTAGCAGCGTGATGGGGCCCGCGGGGGACAGCTTGTGTGATGAGTGAATCATGGCCACTTAATTAGATCCAATATGGACATGGCGCTGCAACGGATTTGGGCCTCCTGGGTCCATTAATTAAGTAGGGCGTTGTGCTTTGCAACCAGGAAACGGAATATTGATTTGTTCTTGATTTTGATCCGCTTTCCCTCAGAATTTGGGTAACAATCTGAAAGCGAGAGGGTGATCGAGAGTGAAAAGCAAGCAAAAGAGGAATGGAACTTGGGCAACATAGCAAAGCATGTGAGATTTTCATGTGAAGAAATTAAAGCTAGAAAAGAGAGTACCTACGTACGTAATAGCTAGGTTCCTTTTCATTTCTCACCACTCTTTTCGCCAAGTTCCCTGTCACGAATCTAGACAGATGGAGACTGACTAGTGCGTGTCTATGGTATTCGTAGCATGCAACACCCAAGCGCGCAGCTACAGTGAGGACTTGATTTATGTAAGTGGGTCACATCCTCCCCCTTTTACCACGTTAATTTATATATCCAGAGTACTGTACTTTATTTCTATGTCTTACTGTAGTATCAGATACGCCTTGATTTCCCACTCCATTACTTGCACATTTGCCCATTTCCCCGTTGATATTGAATCAAAACTCAATTAATATATACCAGCTAGCTTAGCTAGTGTAGAAAAAAATACCCCCACGGCCCCAGCCCTAGCCAGCTAATACTAATAGTAATAGTTGATGAGGTACGTACAATTAACACTAGCTTCAGCTTGCATTGATTTGAAGCCATTCATATTGGGTTAGAGAGCACTACTCGCATAGATTGACTTTACAGAGGCAGTGGCCATCAATTTTGAACAGTACTAGTGCTGACCAATTGATCTAGGAAATGTGACATGTGTAATGGTGATTTTCTAATGTGTTGGGAATAACCTATAGTTCGGATTTATTGTACACAATAGCTTAAACAAGAGACTAGAGTGTGGCCCATTAAGGAAAGGAGTCCAAGAGGGAGCTGGTGCCCAGTTGCCTGACCCAACCCGTCTGAGAAAACTTGGAGTTCCGCGTGTCGCTTGAAGGTTCCTATATATATATAAGCTGACTTGGTCTCTTCTAGCTGGTATCTTGTTCACTCGCTTCATATACTTTAGAGAAAGAGAGAGAGGTACTCTGCTAGGGTTTACTCGCCTGAGTTGTTTCTCCGACGTGTACAGTTCAGATTCCGGTAAGGCAAGTCTCTTTGCTTCCTGAGGATCTTGAGAGAAGATTGTGTTCTATCTATGGAGAAGAAGACGGCGGAGATCCAGGGTGCTCGACGGTGGTGTCCTGGGCCGACAATCTGCATGGCGACAACCTTCTCTTAGAGAGTTTTTCCTTTGCTTATTCTTGTCTCTATTTCTCTGTATTGTTGGCTTTGTGTACTTGATCCGAACGTGTTAAGCTCTCTTGTAATTCTTACCTACATAGTGGATTTGACTTTCAATCTTGAGGCCATAGGGAATAGGTTGAGTCCGAACCTCGTTAACAATTCCCTGAGTCTTTTACGTTCTGTTCGTTCTTACATGTGTTTGAATTTGCTCGAATCAATCTCACAACATGAGATCCCCACTGACCACTGTCATGGCGCGCTCAAGTGCTCAACTCAACTAAACCTCTGCTTTGCTTTTTCCCTCAGGCTGCTGAAATCCCACTTTCAAGTCGTTGCTTCACTTGTACGTACATATAGACTCAACTAAACCTCTGCTTCAGCTCTTCTTATCATAACATTATCTCCCAAATTAAAGGATGAAACACATGTATATATGTACCAAAACCAACTACTCCGTATTAGATTACCACCAACTTGACTTGAAGCTTACAATTGCAATGACTCACCCACACACTAACTTTAATTACTAACAAGCTAGGAATTATATATATTCAACACATTTTGGTTTTTGCAATGTACATTAATTTGCACACAATTAAGCTTTATTGCTAGTTCTGTCCTTGCGCAATTTATACAAGTTACCCATGAACAATCCAGCTTTGCTTCCTACAGAAAACTATGCACAGTACTCCCTAGCTAGGCTTTCTCCTTTCTTTAGTGAGCCATCTTTGCCTATGACAATGCCTTGCAACTTGCAGGGATCAGCATCCTCTAGCATTTGAACTACACTTCTCATAGACGGCCTGAGATCCGGCAGCCTTGTGGTGCACAAGATGGCAATCTTCAACACCTTGATGGCCTCTTCCTTAATGGGCTCCGCCATGCTCGTATCCACCATGCTCATCACGCTCTCTTTGCTCTTCAGATTGTTGGATACCCAGCTCACTATATCCTTGTTCTCCCCGAATTCCCCCTCTATCGGCCTCTTGCCCGTCACCAGCTCCATCAGAACCACTCCAAAGCTGTACACGTCGCTCTTCTCGCTCACTTTGTACGTGTACCCATACTCTGAAAACATCGTTACAATTACAATTATCCAACAACAACGTAACGTGACAATGGTTGACAGTAACATGCATATTAATTAAGTAGTTACCTGGAGCAATGTAACCATGTGTTCCAGCAATGACATGAGTGGATTCCCTGCCTTTGACATTGGCCTCAAGAATCTTTGCCAAACCGAAATCGGCAATCTTGGGCTTGAACAGGTCATCCAAGAGTATGTTGCTGGACTTGATGTCGCGGTGGATGACAGGGCGGTCACAGCCGTGGTGGAGGTACTCGAGGCCTCTGGCTGCGCCCAGGGCAATGTCGTGCCTGGTGGTCCAGTCGAGGGGCAGCTTCTTGCAGGAGTGAAGCCGGTCCCACAAGCTGCCGTTGCGCAAGTAGTCGTACACCAGCAAGCTGGAGCCGTCGCTGGTGATGCTGCAGAACAGCTTCACCACATTCACGTGCCTGATGGAGCTCAGCAGCCCCACCTCGGCGTCGAACTCCCTGGACCTCTTCTTCTGCCTCCCCGTCAAGATGTGCTTCACGGCCAGCTCCTGCCCGTCCTTGAGCGACACCTTGTACACGCTGCCGCACCCGCCTTTCCCCACCAAGTTATCCTGCTTGATCGACTCCAGGATTTCTTCTTCCGTGAAGCTCAACACGTGGTACGACTTCATGTCCCAAGACCCTCTTCCGTCGACTTTGAACGACAACTCGCCCTCCTCCTTTGGCCGCTCGCTGCCTCTGATCTTCGCATACGCGTAGCATCCGCTGAGCCCGATCACAGCGATGCACCCCACCACGAAGCATATGATAAAGGTGCGAACTTGGCCCGAACCGGTCGAGCTACACTGCTTCAGAAGCTGACCGTTGGGGCTGCAAAGCCCTTGGTTTCCAACGAAGCTGCTGTCGTAGGCTCCGATGGTCAGGGATTCCGGGATCGGACCGCTCAGATGGTTCTGGGAAAGGTCTAGAAGGCTCAGCCTGAGAGAGGAGAGGCTGCTCGGGATTTCGCCGGAGAGATGGTTGGAGGACAGATTCAACGCCGAGAGTGTTTGCAGAGATCCCAATGAAGCCGGGATTTGCCCCGAAAGTGAGTTTCGAGCCAAATTCACGTCTCCCAGATGAGCGCACGATCCCAAGGAATCCGGAATCTTTCCAGAAAACCGGTTGCTTTCAAGGTAAAGAGTATTGAGACTTCCCAGCTGTCCAATGCTTTCCGGAATCTGACCGTTAATTTGGTTGCCGCTCAGGTCAACGGCAACCAGCGACGCCGCTCCTGAGATCTCCGCCGGCAATTCACCCGACAAACTGTTGTTTGACGCAAGCAAATTCCCCAAGCTTTTGGCGTTTCCGATGTCCGATGGGATCGGGCCTTGCAGGAAATTATCGGCGATATCGATGATGTTAAGGTTGGGAAGGCCCCAAATTCCCGCCGGAACGGTGCCGGTGAGGGAGTTCTGGCTGACCCGGAACCGGAGGAGGGTGGTGCAGCTAGCGTAGGTGGCGGGGATCTCGCCGGAGAAGCTGTTCTGGAGGATGAGGAGCTTCTTCATAGTCCCCCTCTTGCACATGTCCGGTGGAATGGGGCCAGTGAAGCCGTTGGTGGCGACGTCGATGAAGTTGAACTCCGCCCACGAACCCAGCTTCTGGGGAAGTTCTCCGGTGAGGTTGTTGTTGTACAGAGACACGTTGACCAGGTTCCTGAACTCGCCCAACTCGGCGGGTAACTCGCCGCTAAACTCGTTATTGAACAGTTGCAGAGAAACCAGCTGGGTCAACGTTCCGATCTCCGACAAGTCTCCGTGGAGTGAGTTGCCGGAAGCGTCAAAGTACCGGAGATCTGTCAGGTTACCGAATCCAGCCGGGATCGTCCCGGTCAACGAGTTGTCGTACAATTCGATCTGCCACAGGTTCTTGAGCTGCGAAATCTCCGGCGGGATCTCGCCGGTGAGGAAATTATCGGAAAGTTCCAAGTTTTCGAGCTTGGTGAGGTTCCCTATGCCAGGCGGAATTGAACCGGAGATGCTGCAATTGGACATGTAAAGCCAATTGAGATTGGTGAGGTTGAGGATGACGCCAGGAAACGGGGTGGTTTCGAAGGTGTTGTCGCCGACACTGAGGGCGGTCAAGCTGGCCTTGCCGGAGAGAGAATTCCAGGGGAATACGCCGGTGAATCCGCTCATGTTCAAGTAGAGGTGCTCGAGGTGGGTGATGGAAGATAGGTCGGGGAAGGAGCCGGAGAAGAGGTTGTTGCCGAGGTCCAAGTACCGGAGGGCGGTGCAGTTATGGAGGTCGGAGGAGTTGAGGTAGCCGGAGATGGAGTTGAAGCCGAAGGCGAGTTTTTGGAGGGAAGGGAGGTCGGTGCAGAGGGTGGATAAGGGGAGGGACGAGCCGGAGAGGCCGCGCCGGGAGAGGTCGACGGCGGTGACGGAGGCGGAGTCGCAGTTGACGCCGGTGAAGTTGCAGGGGGAGGCGGCGGTGGAGACCCAGGTGGAGAAGAGTTCTGGGTTGGAGGACTGGAAGGAGGACTTGAGGTGGAGGAGGGCAGTGAGCTCGGAGGAGGTGGTGGTGGAGGAGAGGAGGAGGAAGAAGAAGAAGAGTAGGTTCGCCGGCATGGCTAATTTGTTGGGGGTTGTATTTTAATTAATTGGTGAGTTTGTGTGTTAAGGGTATGACTATGAATGAATGGTGTGTGGTGGTGTTAATATGGGACGACGATGCTACAGCACATGGACTCCACGGGCGTTCACATTCACATTCTACCATGCCTTTCTTTTTCTAATATCACAACAAGTGACGTTAAATTTTTTTCATAAGCCTTTTTGATAATGTTATTTTGGATTTTGTTTTATATATTTGAATTATTATATGCACAGTATTATTTCATCTTTAGCTTTAAATAACACTTGTTTTTTATAAATAAATCACAATGTCGTTTTCACTACATTATTTGCAATCTATATATATTTAAAAGTTGACATTTTAGGTCATTGAATATTAACTTTTGAAGATAAATTTTTTTTTTCATTTCATGCCTAGCTTATTTATTTAGCCCATAATTTAAACAATTTTCTCAAATCCAAAAAATACTAAAATGACAATTTCATATATTAACAATTATATTAATAATCTATAATCTTCTATACGATATAAAAAGTTTTTGATTCACAATTATATACAATGACTACAGTCTACATATTAATCAATTAAAAAATTCTCATTTTGATGTGGTTGTATAACTCTTATATCTTCACATTAAACTTTCAACATAGTTTAATTTATATTTCTATTAAGCATGAAAACAACCAAAATACCATCACTAAAAGACCTTCGTATCTTCTTGAGAAATTGAAAATTATTAAATAAAAAAATTAATAGGCCAAATCAATATTAGTGATTAGAAGTTATTATATAACCAATTATTAATTGAATTTATAGACATAACGTCTCTTATAAAACTATAAAGTACTATATGTATGATATGATTTTATCCTTTTTTAATTTCAATTAAGAATAATTAATATAGTGTAATTGCATGAAATAAGTTTATAGCTCTAAAAAACCGAAAAAATTGACGTAAATCCATTTTTTATATCACCTAATTAATCTTTTATATTAAGGATATTTATTGTCACCAACCAATTGAATCATAAATACTTAAAATTAGGAGAGAGACAACATATAAATTTAATAATTCTACCTTTATTATCGTGATTATGTCAAAATAAGTGCATGAATGGAGAAAAATTCTTCATTACATTTATCACCTAGAATTGTGTAATTTACACGAGACTTTTCATATGTCATTTGTGTTTCATGCCAATGGGCAATGCATTAATAACATTATTTTAATTTTATCGTATTTAAATTTCACCATTCAAATATTCATTCATAATAATAAAGGGAAATGAAAATATTGTAATCTTTGTGACTCTTCATTCACCGTTAGAGGTTCATGTCTATGGGTAATTACATCAATTTAGACAATGAATAAATGTATTCATAACATGTTAATTCTATACGCATTTAATTGACAATTTAAATATATTTTATTCTCTTTAAGTAGTTGATAACAGATGAATTGATCTTTTGGAAACTCGACCACAAACATTACCAATGATGAAAGGATGTAGCTCAAGGTGAAAGTGAGTCATTTTCTATTTTTATGGTTATGCTACAGTAGTTGTTGAAAATATGACTTTTTTTTCCATGAATCTTTTTTATTGATATAAGCTTATGAAGATCGATTAAATAGGATTAATTTTATTCTTGAAATGTGATTTTTTTTTCCTATATATGGCATGTTTAAGTGTTTATCATTGTAGGAATACATGAAGATCAAGCTCCTCACAAAGATTGACGATTTAGGAAGAATACATTTTCACACCAAATTGACCGGCCAACTATGGAGGCAAGTAAGCCACATAAGATCCCAATTGAAATCAAGTTGTGTAGATTTGTAATTTGTGAATGACCATGCCAAGAGTTTCTCAAAGTTGGGCATCCTTAAATGGTAAACATATATTCTTGAAATAATTAAATCATTCATCTATCTATATATATCCAATATATTATATTGTTGGTTGAAAATTTATAGTAATTCCCATTAAATATTTATTTATTTCTAAATAATTAAACTTTCTAACATTTTTATATATTTAATCATGCAGACTTTTACGGATTAATATCTTCACAAAAAAACAAGTATCATATCAAATGAAACATACGTATGTGTAGGTATTACTTCTTTATACCAATTACATATTCACGATTCTGTTTTCTTAAACTATTTTAATTACATTTGTAATTTATTTATATACTTATACAAACTATTTATGATATTATAGTTCTTGGGGTGTTTTCTTTTACTACAAACAAAATTGTACATGTAATCCAAGTAAAAGAGCGACAAAACCAAAACACACACATGACAATGTCAAAGTCTAGATATTTTGGAATAGGAAATAGATTGATGCTATAGAGAAATGTCGTTAGAAACAAACCATCAAGTTATTGCAATTGTTTTGTTGTCAATTACCATTCAAATTACTTGACCTTTATTTAAAATTAATTCAAATTAAACCGTAATTTCTTCATACATTTCAATGAATAGAATATAATTAATGTATAAATAATACCATAAAAATTATTTCGGGTTCCTTTTAATTCAAAATGTTGGTTTTTAAATAAAATACACATAAATTAAGAATCTATATATAATCTCATATATTTTATCTATGTAGTGTTTGGGAAAATAATATCAAATTTATTTATAATGATTCTTATTAATCTCTCTCTAACAATGTATTTATATAAATATGTCAATATAATAATGATTCTAATTCTAATTATAATGTAATCATATAATGTAACTTATTTCTAACAATATATTTATATAAATCTTATCTATATTATTAGTGAATTCCAGTTAAACTGCACGTAAAGAGTAATTTTGAGCTTAAATAATATATTATTTTTGAAATTTGCAAGAAATTCTCCTCCTAGCTGAATGGTACATCGTCACATATTGATTCTAATAAAAATTATATTTTTTCCATTGTAGTAACCCTTAAATTTTCCTCTAAATACTCATATTATAAAGAAAGATTAATTTTAATTATTATAAAAGCAAATTGAATATGTTGTAATTAAATCCCGCAATTCTAGCCATTAACTAGAAGATTCAAAATATAGTGCTTGTCAAAAAAAATATTATGATACAAAGTGATTAATAAATAAGGCTTTAAGAGTCTAATCCACAACATACAAAATTAAACTTTAAAATAATCAACGTCAAGTTGGTAACATGTGCCTCCGTTACAAGGACTATGCATACATGTATAAGACTGTAGATAATGATTTTGATTTTCATAAAAAACATATTTATAACACATTATTATGATAATATTAAGCATATTTATATATTTCTACTAATCTATAATCGATAAGAGATGAAAAATCTTAATTCATTATTGTATAGCACTTTAGATTATCGTAGATACAAATATAGCAAATATTATTGGCACTAAGGAAATCAATACAATTTTTATGATTGTGTAATTGGCTATATATTTGATATTGATTAGTTTCGTAAAAGAAGATCGTTCATGTACTATGACTATTAACAAACAATATATTTTATTTTTCGTTCCATAAGGTAAATTATATCAGTTTTTGATGTTGGGATGGGTCTACCATTTCGTGTGCCAATAGTACGCCAGTCTGGATGTAGAGAGGTTCCAACTGGTCGAACCAAGCGATCAAGACCTAAAAAAAGATACACTATATCATTACAACGGGAGAGTATTGATCGTTCTTTTGTGTAAAAAAGATGGCCTAAGAAATAGTCATTTTAATAATTACATTTTCTTTAGAAAACAAATAAATATTTTTATGAATAATAATGAGTGACTCGTGCGTAGCACGGGCATAAACACTAGTTAATCAAGATATTGAGACATTTGTTGTCTTAGATTTTTGGATCATTTCATTTCAAAGACTATAAAATGGGTAAAATAATCTTATTTTAATTTTTTTTATAAGGTAAAAATTAGATCGGAAACCGCAGACGAAACAGTTTCTCAGTCTATAGCATCCTTGCAGATGAGAACTAAAAGCTCTAAATTGGCTTGAATATCTTCCAAAGAACTCTGTTGCCCCAGCTTCGAAATACAGTCGACACAACATTTGTTTATCAGAAGACATGAAAGATATGCACTGAAGAAAACAATTGTAATACACAAAGGATATCAGAAATTAAAATTTCAATATCCCAAGGACAGTGTCAGATCTTATTCAGGACGTTTACAATAGTAAGGTTGTCGCATTTAAGGTGAATGTTGTTAAAACCTAATGCATTGGCTTTAACCAGAGCATTCATGACTACAAGTATTTCTGTTTTTAACGGGGTTGATATTCCACACTTTTCTCCAAAAATGTGAATTGGTTCGCCTTTGCTATTTCGGAATACGAATCCATAGCTAGAGTCACCATTAGTCTTGGTAGATCCATCTGTATTAATTTTAATAGCATTATCCGGGGGTTTTTTCCACTTCTTCTTTGGTCGTCTATTTTTGTTGTTATTGTTCAATTTTTGTTTAGGCTCTTCCATACAGTCTAGGTTCCAGTTCTTCGTTTGTTTCCAGTTATGGATTTGATTTTTAATGTAACTAGGTACATCTTTTATCAATTCAACATCATTAGTTGGTCTCCCAAAACTTTGTTGGTTTTTGTAGGACCAGATTCCCTACCAAAAGACTGCCAATTCTATAAATTGTGCTCTATTAATTTTCTAACGAATTTCCTCAATTATTTCAGAGGCTTTTTTGTTACCTATATTTAGGGTTCTAATAATTCCATGTGTGTGGTTGTTCATTTTTTCTATGGTTTTTAGTGTATGACTACACTGGAATAACATGTGATTAGAATCTTCGTTTTATGCATTACACCGGACACACCCCGGAAGGAGTGCCACTCTTTTTTCAACTAGTCTGGCTTTGGTTGGAAGCCCATTTTTCATAATTTTCCAGAGAATGTTTTTTACTTTAGGATAAGTATCCAATTTTCAAATCCAAGAAGAGTCATATGCTGTATATCTCTTGTTTTTGTTGATCATATCCATGGCATATTTTTGTGGAGAACCAACCATTTTTACTGGCTTCCCAATACATTCTATCATGTATATTGTTTAAGGGTATTAGAGTGGATATTATTTCTTTATATATTTGAGTTGGTAGAATTTGTTCAATCTTTTCCTTGTTCCAGGTATTATTTGGTAGAATAAAATCTGCCACCAAAGCATCTTTATTCTGAGTTGGTTGTATGTTGATAATGTCACATAAAGGAGTTGCAAAGAACCATCTATCGGTCCAGAATTTAATGATTCTTCCATTTCCAACTTGCCAAATGAGTCTTTTTTTGAATTCGTCTAGAATTTCAATCATTTTGGACCACTGCCAAGAGCAGTTTCTATGTTTCTCATAATGTAAGATATATTGTGTTTTTAGGTAGTTTTCGATTATAGTTTTCACCCAAAAATTGTCTGGTTCGGCCAATAGTTTCCACAACAATTTAAATTGTAGTGCTTTGTTCATATCCTTTGCTTTTCTCAATCCAAGTCCTCATTGTGTAGTAACCCCTAAAAGTCCCAAATTGTCGTTTTGTAAGAAAGACGTGATGGACAATATTTGTAGTCTCTGTAATAATCTTTTGAACGTAATATTATACGTTTAGTAAAGTTTTGGGGTCATAAAGTATTTGGGAGTGCTAAAAATAATAGGATTTAGCATGTCCTCGTACGAGACCCGCGACCAAGGGCCAAAAGACGCGATCGCGGCAGTTCCGTGACCACGGATTGAATCCGCGGGCGTAGATTCGTTCTGAAGCAAACCGCGATCGCGACTCTATTTCCGTGACTGCGGAAACCATGTTCGCCTTCGTCTTCATTCTTCCCCCGTGTCTCGTCGTTTCGTTTTCGGCGTTTCGCCGATGGGGGAGGCCGATCGCTTGGAGTGCTCGGTGTTGAGCTCCTCTTCCCCTATAAAAGGAGGTCGTGGGCAGCTCAAATATTCTTCCACAGCTCCAAGCATCAGCTCCCCATCTCCCTCTCTCGTTTTTGTGTGTCGTCGGAGTTCTAGAGTTCGTCGGAGCGTCGCCGGAGTTGTTGGTGATCGCCGGAGTGCCTTGGGAAGCCTTGGAGTGGTGGTGTTCGCGGAAGCGAAGCTATCGTCATCGTTGTCGTCGTTGGTAAGCTCAGAACGCCTCCAAGCCGTCGTCGGAAGGGAGAACCGCGACCGTGGGTATGAGTTCCGCGACCGCGGCTCTGCCCAGATTTCCGCGATCGCGGATATGCTAACCGCGACCGCGGCTTGCCACAGCAAGCGCGATCGTGGCTTTGCCAACCACGGCCGGGGCTTAGGCTTTTTCCCTTAGTTCGTTTCGTTTATTCGTTTCGTTCGTATCTTCGTGTCGTAGCGTATCTAACTTAGGGTTCTGTCTTATATCCCGTCATCGTCGTAGGAATCCGTACTCAGATTCAAGTCTCCAAATCTCGGAACCCGATCTCTTTGATTCGTCTAGACTAAGGCAAGTGGCGGTTCGCTCTTGCTCGTTATTCCATGTTTCTCTTGATTATCAATTAATTGATTGTTAATTAAGATGGGATAAAAGTTGTTGTTTTCTGTTTGGGAACAGGTTTAATAAAACATTGTGTTAAAATATGAATCTATAATAGGTTGTATATATTGCTAGAAACAACGCTATTATACATGATATTACCGTAATGGTTTTGGTGTGGACATCTGTGTGAACTTACATGTGTAGTTAGAACGAGTATTCGTAGGAACGCTATGTACCTTGCGAGGTCTAGTCGTTTCTTTATAACTGGTATTAGGAGGATTTTTCCCTAGTACTTTCTGGTCATGACCTTCCCCTATCCGAATATAGGGGTGGTGCACTCAGTTGGTGCCAACCTTCGGGATGTATTCCCAATCTTAAGGGATTTATTCCCGATGTCTCATTACGAGATGTGAAATTAAAAGCTTCAACGTTAATGTGCATTTTGGAAGTAAATAAGATAAGTGTCGTTGTGCACATAATTAATATACCCTCGGGCGAGGAGTACAACGTGGAAACCGCCCGGACTCTTATTAGAGTAAGTCTTCTTTCCAATCTGGATTCGCATTGCGCGGTGAGGTTGGTCGTTGACCCAAATAATCAAGGTTGTGTTTTTAAACTTGTGTGAAAACTTAACGTTCCCTAACACTTGTCATACGTTTCCCATAAGACTCAATTCCTTTGGAGTCTTCTTTTCATTGCATACCTTCCTTTATAAATCCGTGAAAGTTCCGGGTTATGTATCGTTCCTTCGGTTATTATTCGAGGGACAATGATAGTAAACGGTTACGATCACTTGAACCATTCTGTTTGTACCCTTGCATAGTCTTTCATTAGACTAACCAACCGGTTTCTATTCCTTGCATGGTTGGCTGGTGTCATCCGTCCTATACGGCACATCAGCGGTTGGTCCCCGAAGACTTAAAGTAACCAATCGAAGAAGAAGCTTGCAGTTGAAGATTAAGTGACAGTGTTTTAAGGTTATTAAGTATTACTTTAATGTATATTCCTATAAACGAGTCATGTAATAAGGTTTATTATAAAAGCCTTCCGCTGTAATTTCACTTTGATGTAAAACCGTCCTTCTCATTTTACGAGAGATCTTTTAATAAAAGATTGAGTTTCATTTAAAATGTCTTCCGTTGATTATCCTTTTGTTATTTAATATATTTATTTAAGCTTAATTGTTCCGATTAAAGCCTAGGGTGACTTTGGACAGTAACGTCTGAGGTCACTGGCGTGTGGCACTACCGACATAAGTCGGGGGTGTTACAATTATGGTATCAGAGCAACGGTTTTAAAATTCTTGGCCTATTGTTAGGTTTGAGAGTTTTCGAAAATTGATTTCGAAACTATTTTCAACCGATTTTCTTTTAAAAAGGAATTTTGAGAGTTTAAATGTTAGAACTAAATTTAAGATTTTCAAATTGTTTAAGGTTTATGGAATTGAAAAGTAATAGAGTCCTAATATTAAATGAATAAAATGGTATTCGAAATGGTGTTAAAAGTAATGATTAAACTCTCATGTGTTAAGCATTGATTTTCATAGTACTTTTATAAAATAATATTATAAACATTTAAAAAAAAAATTAGTTGTGTTATAACTTTCAAAAGTATGGTTTGGATTTTGGTAAGAGTTTACAAAGAAATCTTAAGAAGTAATAGTTTGGTTATTAAAATGCTAATACTAGTTTTTATAGTTCTTTTATAAAATGGTGTTATAAAGAATTAAAATTAAGTTTTTGTTATAATTCTAAAGGCGTGGTTTTGAGTTTCTGTAAGAGTTTAGGAAGAAATGATAATGTCTTTATTTCAAAGTAATAACTATATAAATAATGATTTTTCCAAAGTTAAGTATATGAGATTTATATGTATGAAGTATAAGGTCTAATAATAAGTGGTTTTCAAACTTCTGCAAGCTTTGAGTTATCACTTATTCCTTAGACCCATTCCTAGGGATATTGTCTCTCCTTAGGGTTAATGTCATTTAAAAGTTGACATTTCTCCTAATGCATCCATTCTCTAGTAAAGGGAAGAAGATCGTTTTGCGATTAATGGTGGAGGGTCAGTCAGACTGATATAAAGTTATTAGTTTGGACCCTTATAATTCGTATCATAACGTAATTGACTAAGTGTCATGCACAAGTTGGAAAAATTCTAAACTGACGTTATGGTTCATCAACAGATGGTAAACACCCGATCCACCTACCAAGCAGCTAATGACGGTCCTAACAACAGTTCCCGAATTCAGCTGAGGAGTGCTACTCAGCAAGGGGATGACGCGAGATTTGACTCGCATAATAATGACCCGACCCTGCGACCAGAGGTTCATCAGGGACAAGTGGACCCTCAAGCTGCGAGGGAAGTTCCACCTCATGCCTCGATCGTGTTGGATGCGACGGTTATTGGGCAAATAGTGAGGCAAGTGGTCGAGGCACTAACGGCCCAAGGGATACCGCAAGCTCAAGCGGCTCCCAACCCTCAAGTTGCAACAAATGTGGTGGGACGTGAAGGTCCTATACATCCGGTGGCTCCCGAGAGAAATAACGGGAATTACAATCGGGCATTAAAGACGATCAGTTCGATGCGCCCAAATAGCTACGATGGGACCGAGGAACCAGTCAAGGTTGCCTATTGGTATTCCCATATGGAGCGACTCTTTCGGAATATGGTCTGCACCGAGGCTGAGTAGGTGCACATTGCTTCGCTACATTTGAAAGACGGAGCAAGCGAGTGGTGGGAAGGAACTGGTTTGGGCGACCACCCATATCTGAGTTGGGCAATGTTCAAGGCCAAGCTCACTGATCGCTTCTTCTCTCGTGCTATGAGGGAAGAGAAGCTGAAGGAGTTCCTCTACCCAGAGACTGAAGGACTGAAAGTGTCTGAGCTGGCGGCAAAGTTCAAACATTTGCTACATTATGCTGGTTCGGACGTGCATTCAGAAGAGCAGAAGATCTGGTACTTCCATGGATGGATGAATCCAGAAATCAAACCTCTGATGGTGCGTCACGAATGCTCTACCTTGGAGCAGTATGTGGATGCAGCCTATAAGGTAGAAGTTACGCTGAAAGAATCCACTCGAAAGCGGGAGGAACAGAATAAGGCCAAAGGTGGGCAACATAACCGGAAGTTTAATGCATTTAAGCGGCCGACATCGCCCACCGAGTTTGAGAAGTCTGGTCGTGCTAAGACCGAGACGACTCAGTCTGACACCGCCAAAGGCTTAGGTTGGAGTAGCGGTGTGATTCAATGCCACAACTGTGGTAAAGCCGGGCATAAAAGTTCTACTTGCCAAAAGAAGAAGCGGCATGTTTTAGTTGTGGGAAGGAAGGCCACATGCAAGCATACTGTAGGCAGAAGGGTCAAGGGCCAACACAATCGTACCATGCCTCAAATGTTGGCAATAGGCAGAATCCTAAGTCGGAAGTATCCACTCCTGAGCAATCTGTTGCTCGTGATAAAGGCAAAGTGCCTATGGAATCTTTAGGTCAAGGACAACGACTCTTTATGGTACGTCACCCGATGAGGAGGAAACCCTGAGCGAGTAGTGATATTTTGTAAAGCCTTTTAAGAATAGGGGGTAATGACTTGTGTCTATAGTCATCATAGTTTAGTAATCCGTATGTTCGACATCTTGCCAATTGTATTAATGTAATGTTTCGAATAATAAAGAAGTGTTTCCTTGTTCTGGAAATTACTAGATTCGTTACTATTGCTAGTTATTCATTCATACGATAATCCTTGAGTGCCGAATGTAGTACATGTTACGAGTTGATAAATACTGTTTGGATTCATAAAGGATAGTGTTGGGTTGGGACATGTGTGATTGTTCCCTACCTTATTAGCGGTAGTTTCAGAGTCGAAGCTATTCGTAAGAACCCCCTATGTTCCGAAATAATGTCAAGTTGAGCATTGACATTATTTGTTTCCTTTGCTCGAAGTCATGAGCATTGTCTCGAGAGGATAATGCTGTAAGGATCCCTTGCTATAAGGATTTGGTGTGTGTAATAGTACTCTATGGAGTTAGATAGGGTGAATTGTATAAATTATACATTTAAGTGAATATATGTATACGAGAGATATTTCATAAGGAGTTTGTTTTCTCTAAAAAGATCGTACTCTATTATGATCTTGGGTAAACTTTAGAACCCAAGGGTTATGGTTATGGAGTTATAGATGAGTGTGCTCATCGTGGGACCAATGGTTAAAGCTTTCGAAAAAAGCTAAGGGTGTGAAATCATAAGTATTAATTTGGAAGATTTATCTGAGGTTTCGTTACGAGGCGTTCTTAAGGAAACAATACAAGGATAGGAGGAATATTAAGACTATTATGTCTTGGATAAATACTAAACTCCGATAAAGCAAAATGTCGCTTGATTTGGGATAATAAATCGTATGAGGACAATTAAGGGTTTAAGGATTTATGGGTGATTAACAAACTCAGTCGGTAAAAGTTTATTTTAATTCATAAGGATTAAAAGTACGTGATAACTTAAGTGTATGGATTTTTGTCTAAAGGATTGGATGAAAAGTGATCTATGTCTATTAAGGCGATCTTATGTCACATTTTGGGAAAAATAAAGTGATTGATCACAATCGTGTTAATTGAATTATCAAGATCTTGTTTGAGGAAACTAAGGGTCTTAAGTTAGAGATGAGTTATTCGAGATAGTGTAATAATCTTTGGGAATTGAGTTAGAAATGGGCATAATGGCCAAACTTAATTGGGCCAAATAGTTGAATTTGTAAGTTGTACCTTCAAGAAATATGGAGTTATGATACTTAGAAATTTACAAGGTTTGATATTGGGTTTTTAAGGGAGTGTGTCGCTTATAAGGCTGATGGTATAACACTTTTTGGAAAGATTAAGTTGTGAAACGATTGTATTAGGAAAAAGCTCACTTAAATTTAAAGGTTATAGTGTAAGGATAGGTCATTCTGGAGATTTCGATAAACTAAAGGACGTGGTAAAGAGATGGTCTTGTGTGCGCTTAAGGGGTAAGGTAATAAATGCTACCCGTGTATATCTATTGAAGAATTATGACAAAAGTGATTGATTTTGTTGGTAAGGAATTATTTATCAATACGATATTTTGAGGAAATAAGAGTAATATCTTATGCAGTTCATTTTGAGTAATGGTTTAAAGGAACCTTAAAGGTTTTAAGTTAGAGATTGAATAATGGAATACGTTAAGTTAGTCCTGGAAGAATTTTTAGGTTAGAAATGGCGTAAGGAACAAATTGGTTTAAAGATGGGTAATGGAATTGTGTGTACCTTTAAAGGAATTAGATAATGTAATGTCTCGAGGATTACTAAGATCCGATATTTGGATTATAGGGAAATAATTTACGAACTTTGAATTCGATTATGAAGAGGAAATTGGGAGAGAAATGTGTATTCTCAAGCTTAAGATATAGCAAGACTATTGCGAGGATTTTGGAGACTATTATCCTAAAGATAATTATGACTTTGTGGAAATAGTCACAAGTTGTTACAGGTGTAGCACATAGAGATAAGATATGCGAGATAATGGTATGGTTGAGGAAACAGATCGTTTTCCTATGAGCAATTTCAGGGATAAAATGGTGAAAACCGGTCCCTCTACCTTAGTGATGTTAGTTTCGGGGTCAAAACTATTTTTAAGGGGGCAGTAATGTAATAACCCTCATGTTGCCATAAGGGTAATATGGTAACATGTATATTTGGTGAAAACAAAAGTTATAAAATTTCCTTAAGTTATGAAGGGTCTAAATTATGGTTAACCTTACGTTAATTGTAATTGGAACCAACTTATAAATTTTAACTTAGAAATGCTTGAACCAATTTACAAAGTGTTAAATGAGTTAGGCATGGTTAAACTTATAAGGTTGGGTAACTTAAAATAAGGTCGTTTCTCCGAGCTGTTATCGGCCAAGTTTCGGGGTCGAAACTTCTTTTAAGGGGGTAGTATTGTAATAACCCCTAAAAGTCTCAAACTGTCGTTTTGTAAGAAAGACGTGATGGACAATTTCTGTAGTCTCTGTAATAATCTTTTGAACGTAATATTATACGTTTAGTAAAGTTTTGGAGTCATAAAGTATTTGGGAGTGCTAAAAATAATAGGATTTAGCATGTCCTCGTACGAGACCCGCGACCAAGGGCCAAAAGACACAATCGCGGCAATTCCGCGACCGCGGATTCGCCCTGAAGCAAACCACGATCGCGGCTCTGTTTCCGCGATCGCGGCTCTGTTTCCGCGACCGCGGAAACCATGTTCGCCTTCGTCTTCATTCTTCCCTCGCGTCTCGTCGTTTCGTTTGCCGGTGTTTCGCCGATGGGGGAGGCCGATCGCTTGGAGTGCTCAGTGTTGAGCTCCTCTTCCCCTATAAAAGGAGGTCATGGGCAGCTGAAATCTTCATCCACAGCTCCAAGCATCAGATCCCCATCTCCCTCTCTCGTTTTTGTGTGTTGCCGGAGTTCTAGAGTTCGTCGGAGCGTCGCCGGAGTTGTTGGTGGTCGCCGGAGTGCCTTGGGAAGCCTTGGAGTGGTGGTGTTCGCGGAAGCGAAGCTATCGTCATCGTTGTCATCGTTGGTAAGCTCCGAACGCCTCCAAGCCGTCGTCGGAAGGGAGAACCGCGACCGCGGGTATGAATTTCGCGACCGCGGCTCTGCCCAGATTTCTACGACCGCGGATATGCTAACCACGACCGCAGCTTGCCCCAGCAAGCGCGATCGTGGCTTTGGCAACCACGGCCGCGGCTTAGGCTTTTTCCCTTCGTTCGTTTTGTTTATTCTTTTCGTTCGTATCTTCGTGTCATATCGTATCTAACTTAGGGTTCCGTCTTATATCTCGTCGTCGTCGTAGGAATCCATACTCAGATTCAAGTCGCCCCATCTCGGAACCCGATCTCTTCGATTCGTCTAGACTAAGGCAAGTGTCGGTTCGCTCTTACTCGTTATTCCATGTTTCCCTTGATTATCACTTAATTGATTGTTAATTAAGATGGGATACAAGTTGTTGTTTTCTGTTTGGGAACAGATTTAATAAAACATTGTGTTAAAATATGAATCTATAATAGGTTGTATATATTGCTAGAAACAACGCTATTATACATGATATTACCGTAATGGTTTTGTAATGAGGCTAAAGTCGTGATGCCTATCAAAGTAAACCTCAAAAACCTAACTAATATAGTCTGGTAAGTAAGGATCGATCCCACAGGGAGGTAAGCAATCTTCCTAAGTGCAAAGGTTGTATGCCAATAGTAACAAAATGGGGGTTTTGGTTTGTGTCACGTAATAAAGTAAATTAATGCAAAAGATGTAATCAATGGGTGAGAAGTAACTTAGCCAGACAAATATCCATACTTCAGTTTGATTGGTTGATCCTAGATTATCTCCAATTCCTACCAATAAATATTCCTGTCCCGATCTTATGTATATAGACAAGTCAACTAGCCCTGAAAATACTTACCATTAAACAATCAAGAAACTATCAAGATTCAATCTAACGGCAGCAGTAAGCATAAGAATTAACCAGGATACATGCAATACTTAACAACTAGTCAGTACTCGACATATAATCAATTCTATTCACAATAAACATTCACAACTAGTTCTTGTAAATCGCGGTTGCTACACAAGATAAGGGATTTCAACTAGAAATATCCAAACCCTAGCAGTAGACAATCATTAATATCAACTAGATGATCAGACTAGTCAAATGAGCAAGAATCAATGAGATGAAGCACAAAGAGAATCAATATAATCAAAGGAAAGGAAATAGCATTATAATCTCACAACCAAATACAAACGAAGGCTTCAATTGTCGGACTAAGCAAAGGTTGCTTAGTTCTTCATAGTCTTCAACGCATAAAACTCTCAGGGAAAAACTGAACGATAATGTGTGTCTATGAATTATGAAAAGGCTGCTCCCTAAGAAAGGTATAAACTTCGCAAACCCTAATCTAAAAAGATAATAATAAAAATAACCAAAAATATAAAAACCATAATAAAAGAAAATAAAATAAAGTAAACAAAAGATCTCAGACGAAAATCTCTCGGCGTCGCGAGTGAACAGTAGCCGCGACCGCGGAAAGAATTCTGCGACCGCGGATAGGTATCGTTGTCTTCCATCGCTTCTGGCGTGATTCCGCGCCCGCGGCTGAGCTTCTGCGCCCGCGGTTTGGCTTCTGTTGCGCTCTTCAGCTTCTCGCTTGCGGTCTTCTCTTGTGGCTTCGCCTTCATCTCCTTAAGTCTTCATTTAAGCACTCAAAACCACCAAATCAATACTTCTTCTCCACAACTCCATTCTCCTAGACTGTGTCCTAAACACACATAAATGGCACCCCAACTACTAGTAACAACTCCTAGTTACCCACTATAAAGTAGAGCATATCATTTTGGTGTGGACATCTGTGTGAACTTATATGTATAGTTAGAACGAGTATTCGTAGAAATGCTATGTAGGTTGCGAGGTCTAGTCGTTCTTTATAACTGGTATTAGGAGGATTTTTCCCTAGTACTTTCTGGTCATGACCTTCCCCTATCCGAATATAGGGGTGGTGCACTCAGCTAGTGCCAACCTTCGGGATGTATTCCCAATCTTAAGGGATTTATTCCCGATGTCTCATTGCGAGATGTGAAATTAAAAGCTTCAACGTTAATGTGCGTTTTGGAAGTAAATAAGATAAGTGTCGTTGTGCACATAATTAATATACCCTCGAGCGAGGAGTACAACGTGGAAACCGCCCGGACTCTTGTTAGAGTAAGTCTTCTTTCCAATCTGGATTCGCATTGCGCGGTGAGGTTGGTCATGGACCCAAATAATCAAGGTTGTGTTTTTAAACTTGTGTGAAAACTTAACGTTCCCTAACACTTGTCATACGTTTCCCATAAGACTCAATTCTTCTTTTCATTGCATACCTTCCTTTATAAATCCGTGAAAGTTCCGGGTTATGTATCGTTCCTTCGGTTATTATTCGAGGGACAATGATAGTAAACAGTTACGATCACTTGAACCATTCTGTTTGTACCCTTGCATAGTCTTTCATTAGACTAACCAACCGGTTTCTATTCCTTGCATGGTTGGCTGGTGTCATCCGTCCTATACGGCACATCAGTGGTTGGTCCCCGAAGACTTGAAGTAACCAATCGAAGAAGAAGCTTGCAGTTGAAGATTAAGTGACAGTGTTTTAAGGTTATTAAGTATTACTTTAATGTATATTCCTATAAACGAGTCATGTAATAAGGTTTATTATAAAAGCCTTCCGCTGTAATTTCACTTTGATGTAAAATCGTCCTTCTCATTTTACGAGAGATCTTTTAATAAAAGATTGAGTTTCATTTAAAATGTATTCCGTTGATTATCCTTTCGTTATTTAATATATTTATTTAAGCTTAATTATTCCGATTAAAGCCTAGGGTGACTTTGGACAGTAACGTTTGAGGTCACTGGCGTGTGGCATTACCGACATAAGTCGGGGGTGTTACACATTGTTGGGTTGGTTTACAAATCTTTTCCCAACCTATAAGAGGCTTGTAGGAGGGGTCCTTATTCCATAAAAAAGTTCAGTTTAGTTTATCCAGTTCATTATGGGTATGTGTTGGTAACATGAAACTTTGCATCAGGTAGTTAGGTCTAGATGCAAGATTCGCTTTGATTAGTGTTGTTCGCCCTGCTTGAGATAAGGATTTTGTTTTCCATTTAGTTAGTTGTTGTTGTGTACTAATCAAAAGATCAACAAATGTATTAGAATTGACCCTACCATTAATGATATGACATCCTAGATAATTTTCAAGGGATATCATGTTTGTTATTGCAAGTATTCCTTGGATTGCCAATTTTTTTTGTAGTGGTGACCTTCTTCGTAACTTGGATGGCAGATTTATGAAAGTTTACTTTTTGTCTGAATATTTTACAGTATTCATCCACTATGTCCTTAATTTCTTTACAATTTTCTTATTTGGCTTTCGAGAATATCATAATGTCATCCGCAAAAGCCAAAAAAGGAATTCGAGTTCCATTTCTAGAGATTTGAAAGCCGATAGGTTTTCGAGGTCTATCAGATGCTCGTTGTAGTTTTCGAGCTAGTATTTCAGATTCTAAAATAAAGAGAAATGGTGATAGGGGGTCTCCCTGTCTAAGTCCTCTTGTAGGTTTGAATATTTCTGTAGGGCCATTGTTGACTAGCACTGAGAATGAAACAGTCGTAATACATTCTTTAATCTACTTGATAAATTTTTCATGGAATCCAAATTTTTTCATGATTTGAATAATAAATTTCCATTCAATTATATCATAGGTTTTTTCCATGTCTAGTTTAAGAGCTATGAATCCTTCGGTTCCTTGTTTTGATTTAAAGGAATGAAATTTTTTATGAGCTATTAAGATGTTATCTTGGATAGCTCTGTTTGCTACAAAGGCTCCTTGCAAAGGATGGATTAATTTTTTCATAGTAGTTTTCAATCTTGTTGTTAATATTTTTGATATAATCTTATAAATTGTATAACATAGACTAATAGCTCTATAATGGTTTATAGAGTTAGGATTATCGCATTTTGGTATTAACGATATAAATGTATGATTGATTTGTTTGAGTAATTTTCCTGAGAGAAAAAAACTCTTAACTGCTTGAATCACAGAAGGACCTACAATATCCCAATATTTTTGATAGAATTATGTTGACATACCATCTGGTCCTGGAGATTTATCTCACCTAAATTCAAAAACAACCTTCTTGATCTCTTCATTAGAGACATTTCTTGTTAGTTCTATATTTTCTTCTGTTGAGATTTCAAATTGAATTAGTTCAAGAAGTAAGCTCTCATTCATTTCTTCACTTCTGAATCTCTTTATGAAATCATTTCTGAATTCGTTTATGATGTTTTCTTCTCCAAAAATGCTTGTTCCTTCTTGGGTTTTGATTTCTTTTATAATTTTTCTATTTCGTCTCCCACTTGCTATTTTATGAAAATAACTAGCATTAGTATCATTATATTTTATGTGTTTAAATAAGTTTTCCTTTTTTTTCAATGAATCTGTTTTGTTTTTGTATGAGATCATTGTTAGGGTTTGTGCAAATAGCTATTTGAATATCAAATAAAAGTTTTTCTATGGTTTGAAGTTGTGTAAACACATTACCAAATGTGCTTTTATTCCAGATCTTGGCATGCTTTTTGAGTAGTTTTGTCTTGGATACTAGATTATACATTCTAGATCCATGGTAATTTGTTCTCCAAGCTTGTTTAACGACATTTCTAAAATCCTTTCTGATCATCCAGATTTTTTCAAACTTGAAAGGTTGATTTTTAACAGGTATAGTAGAGGCTAATTCAATGGAAATAGGACAATGATCAGAACTGGTAAATGCATAATGTTTGGTATAGATATTTGGATACCATTGTAAGATCTGGTGATGAATCAGAACTCTATCCAGTTTTTCATAGAGATTATCTATTTCTGTTTTGTTTTTTCGACAAGTGAAGGTATTCCCTTGTACTGGAATATCCAATAATTCGCATTCATTTTTAAAGTGTCTTAATCTAGCAAATTTTGTTAGAGGTGGAGTAGAGCCCCCAAGTTTTTCAATACGATCTTGTATTTCATTAAGGTCACCCATAATGATACAGGGATAGGCGTTGTTATTGATAAATGAAATAATTTTTTCCCAGAATTCATTTTTACTAGACTCATTTGGGGGAACATAAGTAAGAATGAGCAATGCTTTAATGTTTGTGCATAGATTCATGTATTTAATACTGATAAATCTAGGTTCGATTTTGTCTAATTCAAGTATTTCATTTGTGAGTTGGTATGTTTTCCACATAATGCAAATGCCACCTGAAAAGCCAGTAGCAGGAACACAATGGAATTGATCAAATCCAGTTTTTTTCCAAACTTTTTCACTAGGTTCTTTGTTCGTTCTAGTTTCAAATAGTGCGAGTAATTGAATTCGTTCTATTTTACAGAAGGATTCAATATCCATTCATATGTTTTTTTCCTATCCCACGGCAATTCCATGTTGTAATCTTCATAAAAAAACCAATTGAGAAATTGCCCCATATCCAACGACATTTAGGGGTCTTATTTCGTAAATTATTATGTTTAAACATAAACTCTTGTTTTGTGTTAGTGCAAGGTTTCCACGGATAGGGAATAAGTTGATAAAAATTGTTGATTCCCCACTTGAGATTTGCAGGGTAAGTTATATTGTTTGTTAGTGTACTAATTATAACATTTCCACAGTTGTGATGCCCTAACAGTAGAGAACACAGGGCGTAGTTTATTGATCTATTTTGAGGTATCTTATTATAATTATTTTGATTGTAAATGCTATGCTTTATTCGGGATAGATTATGCATCTGGTAATTTTCCTTGTTTAGCTTACGATACTCAGAATAAATCCACATAGTAATCATAAAAAGACTATAATGGACTGAAATGTTGTCACATAAAAGATTGCAACTGTATGAATCATTCTTCACAGAATAAATCCATTGCCTAAGACAGTTAATGTTTGTACTATAGATACACTTCATTTGAATAAGACTATCATTTCTGTTGCGCAAATACCAGGAATCAACACTCTTGAGAGAGCAAGCTTGATCGAAGTTGCATAAACCAAGGCCAGACCTGGTAGCACACAAACATAGTATAAATGTTTTCATTTGTCTCAACATCAAACAATAATTTGTTCAAAATCATAATCAAAACACAGATGGTCATAGAGTTTAACCTCCAGTTAAAATTGTTCATGGGATAGGTTGTCACTTTTTATTTAGTTTCCATAGGATTATAGTTTCCTGGTGTATTGGTTTGGGAACCAACTCCAGATTTCAGCATTTGTTTTTTCAAGAGATCTTGAGGTTTGTGTATCACTGTTTGTGAAACAAATAGCAAATTAGAAATATAGCAAAGGAAGTCATGGAAAATAAAGGAGAGCGTAACCTCATTCTTTATGAGTAAATCACAGTGATCAACCCCAAAATGGAGGCTAACCACAACTTTCCAGAGGTATAGTAGCAACTTATTAACACAATGCCACCCTTTTTAGTTTTCAAAGTCAAGGTCAAGTAGAATGAAAAAGAAATCACCAGAGAACAAACGAACCAAAGTCTGAATATTTGATTTGATTTGAGGTTAAGACCTGTAGTAACAAACATACAAAAATCAATATCTAGATAGCTAGAGAGAAAACTATCATAGATATGATCCACACAATCATTTTCATAGTTCAGCCCTCTAAAAGAGCACACCAAACTCAACATCAAGGGTTGTTGTTCATGGTCATTTCTACAATCATTGTCAGATCAATATTTATTCTCAGATTTAAGCCATATCCTTTTCAAGAAAAGATCAAACGTAGGATGGTTGTTCATGGGATATAGATTTTTACACAAACGCTCAAGCCACTTCAAAAAGAAATGGACCACAAAAGCAGGTTTGGTCAGGAAGAAATCCTGGTGTTTCATAGCAGTAGCCAACATATAGATAGTAAGATTCCAGTTTTCAATTTGAAAAGAAAGGTTCTTGTTGAGATCAACACAGAAAAAATTATACATTAACAAAAAAGAGAAAGTTAAGGAGAGATTACACCTGTGCAGCAGTGTCCAAGATCTAGCAAAGCGGGAGGGAGTGAGCGGTTGACCACACCAGAGCTTCTCTTGATCAGCCTTGGCAAGATTATGGTAGCCAACGCAGAACCAAATCTGGACCTTTGAGCAGTGTTGGAGGTGCAGAACCTCGAGATGCATGACAAGCACAAACGCGCAAGAGACATCTCTACTTTTGCCAATTGCAGTCTGATTCTCCAGCAAACCCGGATCCCATACCGGCACCAAGAAATATCCTTTGATTTTCCGAGTCCAAAAACCCACAAAAGCAGCGGAGTTGGGATGGTGACTGAACCTCGGACAAAACCGCTCCATAGAGACAAGCCGAAACCTCCCCGAGCAGATCCAACTCCAGCAGAGCCCTTGACGATGTTGGACCATCATCCAGCCCTTGACGATGCTGGACCATCATCCAGCCCTTGACGAGCAGAGCCAACTCCGGCAGATTCCCATTCCGAGCAGTAAGCCCCAACCGCAAAGAAAAGATGGAACCCAAGTTCGAAAATCACAAACACCATCCCAGGATAAGACGTACCTCTGAGATCTGGATTTGTGGAAGGTGAGGTGGTAGGTGGGTTGAAGAGTCAAGTAATGAAGCAGGTGAGTCACACAGAAATTGTGCAGGGAAAGAGGCAGGATAATCTCCTTCTTTTCCACTTCCAGACCGATGCCGAGGCAAACGAAGCTTTGATTTGAGGATTGAAAGTAAGGATAAACATGAAGGGTTAGAAGATTGTAGTGGAAGAGGATCAGGAAGAAGCCGATCGAAAAATCGAGCGGCGGCGGCTGTTCAGTTTTGGAGTTTTGAACGTTGGAGTTTTGGGGGGTAAAAGAGAACGTTTTAGGGTTTCGCTGTTCCATCCTCATTGGGGGATTTATCTTAGTTTTATTTAGTACTCCGTATATTTCCTTTCTCAAAAACTACCAATATATACAACTTCTATTATGCCCATTAATTATTACTAAGAAGTAAGAACTTTAAGGACATGTTGATATTTAGATCAAGATATTATGAAATATTATGGATCAAGAGTAGGATTACAAAAGGAAAAACACATATTATACATGTAATTTGAAAGATAAAGCTATAAAACAATATTCCCTTTCTTCGGTAATACATGTCGTATAGTCTTTTGTTTTTGTTAAAAAATAGTTGTCGTTTTAGAATTTTGGATAATGGTTTATTGGTGAGTTATAAATTATGTTATTGAAAATTGTATATATTAACATTTTTTATGTGAATTCTGTTAATTTCTTGGTTAAAATAAAGTGGATAATTATTACTTTGTAAGTTTTAGTAAAAATTGTAGTATTTTAGCTTAATAATTGCAATTCTTATTAGTTATGTTAAAGGCTAAAATGAAATTATTATTAAAATAATAATATTATATGTAAATCGAGATTCAAAGATTACAATAATGAGCATCAAAGATTTGACTGGGAGGGAGCACTAAGCTTATGTTTTGAATTTGCTACGTGCTGTGAATTCACCAAATAGTGTCTCAAATGCATATTAAGTGATGTAAAGTAGAAAATGGGATGTACCAATTAATAATATGTTAGCTATGAGTGCTCGACTATCCCTTAGCAGTAATTCTTAATTTCCTTCCCGCATCATCATGCATATATATAAGTGGATTTGGAGCGGCCAAACTTAAGAGTCTGACGTATTTAAAGGTTAGTTTGAATTAAGTAATTGTGGGTGGGAATGGCATGGTTTACTAGCCTATCTTACTAAATAAATTGATTGGTTTTGTGCTTCTAGAAACCTATAAACAGAGCCAATCTATGTGATATGGATATGAAAACATGAATCATCCACCAACTTTATCTTTTCCCTTAATTAAACAGGTGCGGAGTTGAAAGATGCGAGGAGAAAAATCAGAATGGTGGGACCTATGATACAACATCTCAAAACGAAAAATTAATACAAAATAGTGAAATTTAATAGCCCAACAAATTTTTGGACTAGCGGAAATCCGAAAACAAATATACCCGCACAAGGTTTGATAAATTATAAAGGAGATGCCATCTGTTTTCATGAAGGAAAGTGTGGTAATATCTCGGCGGCTTGGCCATGAGAAGTGAAACAGTAGTCTTTCCAAATGCTTTGATAAAGGTAATAGAACTCAAACTGGATAAAATTGAAATTGAAAACGATAATTTAACAATTGTTAATGTTCTTAATGATATTTGGGTCTGTCCATGGGATATTGAAATTATTATTTTGGATATTCTACTACTGTTAAATTCATTCTTAACAGCCCAGATTAGTCATTTATTTCGTGAAGCGAATTCGATGGCCGACCACATTGCAAAACAGAGCCATGACTCTTCACTTTCAGACATAATCAACAATCATGAACTTCGTGTTCTCATCCGTCTGGATGATTTGGACAGAGTTTTAAGACGCTCTTGAAACTTTCCCAAATTCTTACCTTGATAAAAAAAAAAAACGCACAAGATGCCTGGAGTGGCATAATGGAATGAGAGTTTAGGGGATTGTAGCGTAATTTTGTGTCGGACAATAATTTTTATATACGTTAAATATAAAATATTAACGGGAATTCCGCCAATTATAATATTATTGGGAATTCCGTGAGATAATCCGGAGATTTTGTAAATTTCACGAAGCGTCTTTAACTATTCTATGTGGTAACCCTTAATTTTTTTTAAAATTCCGTTAAATAACCCTCTGTTACTTGAATTGTTAAAAGAAATGTTAAATTATTATTCTTAAGGTAAAAAATTGTTATTTGATTTTAAAGGAAAGGGCAAAAGGAAAACAAATGTTAATAATTAATATCACACATTAAAAATGAAAAACAAAAGAAAACAACTGTTAATTTGAGACATGGGTCGTGCATATTCTTCTACCTCATAAAAATAATAATGAAATAACAACTTTTTTACTTTAAAAAATAATAATTTAACAATTTTTGTAACAATTTAAGTAAATGAGGGTTATTTGACAAAAAAATTAATAGTTGAGGGTTACCACGCGAAATAGTGAAACTTGTGGACGCCTCGCAAAATTTGCAAAACTTACCTCGCGGAATTCCCGAAATATTAATAATCATATGTATTGATTAGAGTAATTAATACTACTATTGTCATATGAATAAAGCAATTATAAAGTGCTAAATTTACAATCAAGTTAATATTTTTTTTAATAAGTTAAAGAAAAAATTGGTTATCAACATAAAAAAAAAAAAATTTAAAATAAGAAGCAAAAGCTTAAACAGATTTAGGATAAAAATATTTAATACATAACTAAATTTATTTTAAAAAAATGAGAAAATGATATGTGACAAATTCAATGAGGGGGTGTGATGTATGAGCACAGTTCGGGTAAACCGAAAATTTGGATCGAACCGAGGTTTTCGGCTTACATATTTTGAGATTTCGGTTTGGTTCGGTTGAAACCGATTATTTGATACATATAGAATAAATCCTTATTTTCTACTCCATTTCTCTTTTGATTTGTGCACCGCACCCAACCAGTCTTCCACTTCGCTTTATCTCTCTCGAGTCTTGTGTAACACCCCCGACTTACGTCGGTAGTGCCACACGCCAATGACCTCAGACGTTGTTGTCCGATGTCACCCAAGGCTTTAATCGGAACAATTAATCTTAAATAAACATAATAAACAACGAAAGAGTGAAATTACAGCGGAAGACTGTAAGAATAAACCATTTTTATTAAAAGATTTCTCGTGAACCGTTTACAATAGAGTGAAATTACAGCGGAAGACTTTAAGAATAAACCAATTACATGAGTAGGTTATAAAAATACATATTAAAGTAATACTTAACGATCTTGAAATACCGGCACTTAAATCTGCGACTGCAAGTCTCTTCTTCAATTTGTTTACTTCGAGTTTTCGGGAACCAACCACTGATGTGCCGTATAGGACGGATGACACCAGCCAACCATGCAAGGAATAAAACCCGGTTGGTTAGTCTAATGAATGACTATGCAAGGGTGAAAACATATGGTTCTAGTGATCGTAACCGTTTACTATCATTGTCCCTCGAATAACAACTGAAGGAACGATATATAACCCGTAACTTTCACGGAATGATTAAAGTTTAGACATGCTCTGAAAAGAAGATTCCAAAGGAATTGGGTCTTAAGGGAAACATATGAAGAGAAGACTCCAAAAGATTGAGTCTTACGGGAAAGTATGACAAATGTTTGGGAACGTTATAATTTCACACAAGCATTTAAAAAGACTTGACCATTTGGGTCCACGACCAACCTCACCGCGTAATGCGAATTCAGATTTGGAAGGAGGACTTACTCTAATCGAAGTCCGGGCGGTTTCCACGTTGTACTCCTCGCCCGAGGGTATATTAATTATGTGCACAACGACACTTATCTTGTTTAATTCCAAAACGTATATTCATGTTAAAGCTTTTATCATATATCATCTCGAGTAACTACGAAACTTTACGATATCGAGTAACTACGAAAGTCTACGATCTCGAGTGACTACGAAAGTTTATGATCTCGAGTGACTACGAAAGTTTATGATCTCGAGTGACTACGAAAGTTTACGATCTCGAATGACTACGAAAGTTTACGATATGGAAAGCATTTAGAGACTGGTTCCACTAATACTGAGTTATAAAGAAACGATTAATCCTCATAAGGAATTAACGTTCCTACGAATACTCGTGCTAATCTAGCATTAAAGTTTACATTTAAATCCACAACAAAACCATTATAGTCATTAACAAGTATAATAGCGTTGTTTTCTAGTAATATATATAACCTACTATAATATCATATTTAATCACGTTATTTATAAAACCTGTTCCCAAACGAAAACAACAGTTCACTCCGATTTAATTAAAAATTAAAAGCAATTGATAATTAATAGAATATGGAATGATTAAGCAAGAGCGAACCGCCACTTGCCTTAGTCTAGACGAACGATTGAGCGACGATGGGTTTTTGGGTCCGAAACGGGAACGGAAATCGGATTACAGATTCCTATGACGACGACCCACAACGAGACCCTAGGTTAGACTCGACAATCAAATAATACGAATCTAAGAAAGAACGGAATCGAAAGAACGGAAGTCTCGCCCGAGACCGGATCGTCCAAGGCCACGATCGCGATTGCCAAGGCAATCCGCGGTCGCGGATTGGATTCCGCGGTCGCGAGCGTCGAGGACAGCGTCCGCGAGTGTCAAAGACAGCGGCCGCGGACGCGGCCGGCCTTGTCACTGCCGCGGTCGCGGCAGTTCATGTCCGCGGCCGCGGCCATGAACTCCGGCGACCCAAAATGGAGGAAACTCACCGGTGACGTCGCAAGAGGGCTCGATTCGAGGGGGCTTCGACTCCAACCTTCCTTGTGCCTCCAATGCACCACTTCAAGGCTGCTACAACTCTCGGCGAGGCCTCCGGCGACACTTCGAAAATTCCGGCGAGCAAGCAAGAGAGAGAGAGAGAGAGAGAGAGAGAGAGAGAGAGAGAGAGAGAGAGAGAGAGAGAGAGAGAGAGAGAGAGAGAGAGAGAGATCAGATTTGGGTGCCAAAAACCCTCCCATCTCGGCCTCTATTTATAGCCAAAGGAGGAGAGCAGCCCCTGCCCAGATCGACGGTGGCTCAGAAGATCGACGGCGACGAAGAACACGCGGCACGCATGCCGGTCTGCACATTTCTGCGGTCGCGGAAAATTCCAATGCCCAGCTCCTCTGGGAGCTATTTTTCCGCGGTCGCGGAAAAGGCATTTTCGCGTCTGTTTGCCCGGGAAAAGGTTTGGAATGGGTTTAAACCCCGGATTATATATATATTTATACCCAAACAAATATTCTAAGCCCCAAAAATACGTCGAATGTATTTTCCAAGGCTCAGGGAATTTTTACAGAGATCATACACGTTACAGAAATTCTGAATTTTGCCAAACGCGTCTTGCTTTTCCCAACGAGAGTTGGAAATTTACCCAAATACCCTTACTAAAAAATGAGAGGTATTACATCTTGTCCCGAGCAACAGTTCATCTCTTCATTTTTCAATTAATCATTCTCATATTTTATTTAAATCTTTTATATTTAATTAATAGTTGAAATAGATCAAATTCCTTGTTTTTCAAGGTTTTTATTTAAATTAGTTAATCAATTATTAGTAGCTAGCTTATTGTTCTTTGCAAAAACACTTTTTTTTTTATACATATTTTCAATTAGTAATCAATAGTATAACTAGTTTAAATGATCATGCAAACACACCCTTAGTCAACAAATTTCATGTATTGAAGTTTTATAATAACTTATCATAAAATGTTATTATTGAAAATTTATATCTTATTTTAAAAACATTTTTTATATTTTTGTACAATCTTATCTTTTATTAGAGTTGTTGTATAATGTTGGAATGGGTAAATCCTTAGAAACATATAACTAAATAATTTTTTATAAAAAATTATATGCCTAAACTACAATAATTCTTATTTATTATTTATTATGTTTTTCGATTTGAGTTTATAATCTAATATTATTTTCCAATGCTAATGTAAAATGAAGGGGGTTCATATTATATATAATTTATATATACTTCTTAAATTAGTCGCAAGTTCTTATCAAGCATGATTTATGTGCAACAAATATTTATATATAATTATAAGAAATTTTAGTTGGTATTCATAAAATTTAAGGTTATTTTAGTTGGTATTTAAGATTAATCTTTTTTTAGTTGGTGCTTTTTATATTTTGGGCTTGTTTGTTTTGTAACAAAAACTCTTCCATATTTAGAAAGAGAATGAGCCCGAAAACGCTCCCCTATCCTCTTCCCACCCCAACCCCTGAAACCCTAGGTTTTTCTCGGTCACCGCCGCTCTTCGGGCTTAGCAGCCTTAACCTTCCCCTTGATCTCATCCTTGATTGCGACCCCTTTCATCATTTTGCCAAAATCGATCTTTACCTGATCCAACTTGTTGTTCGCCATGGCTTCTCTGAGAGGGATACGAAAGCTAGGGTTTGGGAACCAGGTTCGCTGGAAAAAGAGACTGATAATGGTGAAGGTGGTGTCGTCTCCTGCGCTCATGAGCTTCCCTTGCAGCTCGGGGATTCGTTCATCCTTCTCTGCTCTAAGGACGAGCTGTGTTTCTACGGTGAGCGCCGTTTCATCGCCTCTGCTGAGTGTGAAGAGATCGAGTGTATTTGCCTCTCCTCGCTCTCGGTCGCTTCTGGCATCTCAGAATGGAGGGTGATGTGGAGAATGGTTTCCGGGCGCCACATGGAGAGTGTGATCTGGTGTTGCGCCGATCACCCTGAGCCCTTCTTTGGTGCGAAAGATGGGATTTGGATGTTGGTCTTCGCCTCTGCAGAAGAGTGGAAGATCCATAACAGATGTTGGAGCCCCCAGCATGGCCTTGGTGCCCATCCCTCCCCGAAAATCATGTGTATTTTCTCCTACTCTCCTTTGTGTTTTTGCTGGTTTATTTGTCTAGCCTCTTTTAAGAAGGTTACTGACTTTTATCAGTTATGCACTAGTGTTAAATGCGGTTTTGATTTTTGTTACCTTGAAGCTTGTTTCATTTTGATTAGGCAATGGTATGTTTATCCTTTGACTCTTCAATGTTATCTCCTGCTCTATATTGTTGGTACTTCTTCCTTGAAATTTTGTGTTGCTCTGTGGCTCTGTGTTAGCCATTGGGTGCTTCATTAGCTGAATAGTACAAACTGAACTGTGATAATCAATTCAAGTTGAAAATTTTCCTTGGGTTGTTGTACCCTCTGATATTTAGAACTCTCTGGCTGCTGAACATTCTGGCTTTCTTTCTTGGTGAGCTCAGTTTTTCTTACAACACATTAGCTTTTTGCCTTGTCAACCCTTACAATGGTAAGGTTTGTCTTTCCCTGGCTTGTCTTGATATACTCTACAATTACTCTATATTGTTCTTTGGATTACAATCCCTGATACATACAATACATGGAATCATAAACAATCAAATATGTCAATCTGGAGTTGACTTTCAAGTCAATAAACCAGCACTATGGAAAACTATGGAAACGAAACAAAGAATGTCAACCTATTCTATGAAAAATCAGTTATGGAGATTCAATTCATTGACCAATTATGAGATTCGATTTTTACTACATATTCTGGTGTTTAACACTGAAATTTGGAATGAAAATAGTTATATCCTTTTGAATTACCAGGTTTGGATGCGTTCCTCTGGATCACAGGGTCAGAATCTTCAGACCATGTTTCCCAGGTCTTTCGAGAAAGAACTCAAGGGCAAGGATAGTGCAAAACTTTGGCTCATGAAGAAAAACCAAACAATGAACAGTCAACAACTGAACAAATCTTTTTGGAGTGTATACTCTATGAACAACTACCCTCAAAATTTTGTTTCTCTGTGGATTATGCCATTGATTGTATATCTTATGAACACATTTACTCTGTATGAGTGGCCCCAAACTAATCTCTGGTATGCCTGTAAGCTTCTATTAAAAATTTGCAGAATCTTACATCTTGGCATTGATAGAATAGCTGCCTGGAAGCAGGTGAAAATATATGTGTTAACAGGGGATCAAAATCATGAAAATATGGCTAATTGTTTGCGTACAAACAGGAACAAGGATTTGATTGAGAGCAGAAACACAATTGTTCTTATGTTCACGAAAACTATAATAATTAGAAACGATTATAAGTCCCCTAAATGTCTAAGGATATGGGGGATAAACACAATTGTTTTTTTTATGAAGATTACAACATGGAATTGTCGTGGAATCGGGAAGAAAACTTTTTGGATGGATGTTGAATCCTTCTGCAAAATTGAACGAATTCAATTAATTGCACTCTTTGAAACAAGAACAAACAAAGAACCAAGTGAAAAAGTGTGGAAAAAACAGGATTTCATCAATTCTACTGTGTCCCGGCTACGGGATTCTCGGGTGGCATTTGTGTAATGTGGAAAACCTACCAACTTACAAATGAAATCATCGAAATTGACCAAATTGAAACAAGATTTTATAGTATCAAGTATACAAACCAGCTCACGAACATAAAACATATGTTAATCCTAACTTATGCTCCACCAAATGAATCTGCAAAGAATGTGTTCTGGGATTCTGGGACGGACTCAACTCTTTTATTAAAAATTGTTCTCTTTCGTGCATTATTATGGGAGATTTGAACGAATTACAAGACTCATTTGAAAAATTAAGTGGTTTAATACCACATTTGACAAAATTTGCAAGATTAAGACATTTTAAGAATGAATGTGAACTACTGGAGACCCCTATTCAAGAAAACATCTATACCTGACAAAAGAACAATACAAAAATAGATAACATATATGAAAAACTGGATAGGGTACTCATTCATCACTAGATCCTTCAATGGTACCCTGATATCTGTACTAAACACTTTGCTTTTACCAGCTCAGACCACTGTCCCATCTCTATCGAGCTTGACTCAACAATACCTTTTAAAAATCAGCCGTTTAAATTTGAAAAAATCTGGATGACCAGAAAAGACTTTATAAATGTTGTCAAACAAGCTTGGAGAACTAACTATCATGGATCGAGATTGTATAATCTTGTATCCAAAACAAAATTACTTAAGAAACATGCCAAGATCTAGAACAAAAGTACTTTTGGCAATGTATTTACTCAATTATAAACTATAGAAAAACAGTTCTCTGAAATCCAAACTGAGATATGTACTTACCCTACAAATAATCTCATTATAAAACAAATAAGAATCATAGAAAAAAAAAAACTTCTAAGTTTCTAGAAAATTTACTAGAACCAAAGAGCTAAAGTTAAACACATTAAATTAACTGATACGAATGCTAACTATTTTCACAAAATAGCAAGTGGAAGAAGAAATACAAAAATCATAAAAGAAATTAAAACACAAGAAGGAACAAGTATTACTGGAGAAGAAACATTAGAAATGAAATCAGAAATGATTTAATTAAAAGATTCAAAAGTGAGGATATAAACCATAGACTATTCCAGGAAAATCTTGAATTAATTCAGTCTGAAATTTCTACAGAGGACAATTTAGAATTAATAAGAAACGTATCCAATGAAGAAATTAAGAAGGTTGTCTTTAACATTGGCGCGGATAAATCACCGAGGCCTGATGGTATGACAACATAATTCTATCAAAAATATTGGGACATTGTAGGTCCTTCTGTTATTCAAGCAGTCAAAAACTTTTTTCTTTCCGGGAAATTGCTCAAACAAATAAATCACACATTCATCTCTTTGATTCCAAAATGTGACAATCCGAACTCTACTAATCATTATAGACCCATAAGTATATGCTCTACAATTTATAAGATTATCTCGAAGATCATAACAACAAGACTTAAAGGAATCATGGAAAAATTAATTCATCCCCTACAGGGTGCCTTTGTTGCTAACAGAGCCATTCAAGATAATATCTTGATTGCCCATGAAATCTTTCACTCATTCAAATAAAAAAAAAACAACTGAAGGCTTCATTGCCCTAAAATTAGATATGGAAAAAGCTTATGATAGAATTGAATGGAACTTCATTATTAAAATTATGGAAAAGTTTGGATTCCATGAAAAATTTATCAAGTGGATAAAAGAATGCATTATAACGGTATCTTTCTCGGTGCTTGTAAACAACGGACCCACAGAAAGACCTCGATAGGATGACTCCCTTTCCCCTTTCTTGTTTATTTTAGGATATGAAATCCTTGCTAGAAAACTCCAAAAAGCTTCAGAAAGACCTCGTAATCCTCTAGGATTTCAAATCACTCAACAAGGAACACGAATTCCGTTTCTGGCTTTTTGCGGATGACATTGTGATCTTCTCAAAAGCTAAACAAGAAAACTACAAGGAAATCAAGGATATTATTGATGAATATTGCAAAATCTCAGGACAAAAAGTAAATCTTCATAAATCGGCTTTTCAAGTCACAAAAAAGGTTACCAACCAAAAGAAATTAGCAATACAAGGTATTCTCACAATCACAAATATGATATCTCTCAAAAAATATCTTGGTTGCCTTATCATTAATGGTAGAGTCAACTCGAATACCTTTGTTGATCTCTTACTTAGCACACAACAATAACTGTCCAAATGGAAAACAAACTCTCTTTCCCAAGCAGGAAGAACAACACTAATAAAAACCAATCTGGCATCTAGATCAAACTATCTTATACAAAGTTTTATGTTACCTACACACACACACAATGAACTTGACAAGTTAAATAGATTTTGTTTTTGGAACAAAGATAACTCCTATAAACCTCTTATAGGCTGTGAAAAAATATGTAAACTGACACAACAAGGAGGTCTTGGATTGAGAAAATCAAAGGACATGAATAAAGCCCTATAATTCAAATTACTATGGAAAATCTTAGCAGAACCGAATAACTATTGGGTCAGAGTTGTTATTGAAAAATACTTGAAAACAATCCATATATTTCATTACGAGAAAAAAAGGAAATTGCTCTTGGCAATGGTCCAAAATGATTGAACTCATGGATGAATTCAAATCTGGACTAATTTGGCAAGTTGGTAATGGCAGAACAATCAAATTCTGGTCGGATAATTGGGTCTTGAACACCCATTTATGTGATATCATAAACACACAATCAATCCCGAATAAGGACGCTCTGGTAGTTGATTTTATGTTGCCAAATAAAACCTGGAATAAGGACCTAATAGAACAATGTTTACCACATGATTTAGCCAAAAAATAACTTTTATCCCGATACCTTTAAATGATATTCATGATAGAATGTACTGGAAAACTAGCAAAAATGGTTGGTTTTCTACGAACTCTGCTATGGACTTAATTAACAGAAACAAGAGATATACTGTCTATGATTCTTCATGGATCTGGAAGATGGACACATATCCCAAAGTTAAAACTTTATCTGGAAAATAATGAAAACGGACTACCAACAAAAGCTAGATTAGCAGAAAAAGGTGTAGCAATCCCTCAGGGTTGTATCCGCTGCAATCCTCAATTGGAGGATCTGAATCATCTCATATTCTAATGTAACCACACCATAAAAACAATAGAGAAAATGAACTATCATACCTATGGTATCATTACATCCCTAAACATAGGAAATCAAAAAATCAATGAAATCATTGAGGAAATTCGACAAAAAACTGATAGATCACAATTTATAGAATTAATGGTCTCTTGGTGGAGAATTTGGTTTTATAGAAACCAACAAAGTTTTGGAAGAACAAACGATGATGCCGATTCCATAAAGGATGTACCAATTTATATTAAAAAACAAATTGAGAATTGGAATAAGACGAAGAGTTGGAACCCCGACTGCTTAGCAGAGGACAGACTAAAAACACATAGAATGAACAATGTTAGACGACCAATAAAGAAATAAAAAACCATCGGATAACATTATTAAAATCAATACATATGGATCCACTAATACTAATGGTGAATCTAGCTTTGGCTACATTTTTAGGAACAACACGGGTAAACCAATTTTCCTCTTTGGGGATAATTGTGGTATCTCAACCCCTTTAAAAACAGAAACACTTGCAGTAAGAAATGCCCTAGTAAAGGCCTATGAATTAAGCATTACCGACATTCAACTTGAATGCGATAACCTTACCATTGTCAATCTAATCTGGCACTGTCCATGGGATATTGAAATGCTAATTTCTGATATCCTGTGTGTTTTACAACTGTTTTTCTCAATGCAGATTTTTTATGTCTTCCAAGAAACAAATGTGGTGGCCGACTTCATCGCAAAGACGGTCCAACGGAGTTTCTTGGAAGATATTTGAGCTAGTCTAGAATTTGTAATTCTCATCCGTAAGGATGCTATAGACTGATAAACCGTCTCTTCTGTGGTTTCCAGTCTAATTTTTACCTAATCAAAAAAAAAAAACTCTTCCATATTTGTACCTTTTTGGGTTGAAATGATTAAATGAAAGTCCATCATTACGTTTCTCGCTTTCAAATTAGTAAGATCTGACCCTAAAACATTCAAATCCATACCGAACATTCCGGTTTAAATCTAAAACAACAATCCATTTTCAACCTCCGATATTTTGACAGGATTGCTCAGCTGTGAACTTTAATGTTTTTAGGGTTAAATCATACTAACTTAATTAAGAGCGAGGAGTACAAAAATAGACTTAGATTTAATCAATTCGTACCAACGTACAAATATGCAGAAATTTTATTATGAAATAAAAAAACAAAAGCTTAGAAACTTCTTAGTGCTCGTTTGGTTGGTAAATAAATTCTCATGATTTTAAATATCTTAGAAAGTGATATCAAATATATGTGTTTGGTTGGATTTTTGTTTCTAAAAAGTTTAGATATTTAAATTTATGGAATTTTCAATTCCTACAAAACACATAAAGTACAATCACCTAAAGAAGGGTGAATAAGATTTTCTTCCTCCATATTTCTCATGATTTAAATTTTAACCAAACAGAATTTATCAATTTCCACAAATTCAAATTCATATATTTTGATTTCACATGAAGTAATTTCCTATAAATTATAATTTCCGTATTCGACCAAATGAGCAATTAGAACACCAACGCACGTGTCTTTGAACTCACAAACACCAGATGAAATTTCCTATAATTATGTAAATTTGGTTAATTAAATATTCGTAAAAATACTTCTAGTAAGTTTGGATAACAAATGGCCTATATAATTTGTACTTCTTATCATGAAATTCTTATTAACAGTATTTATATATAATATACTTTTAATTAATAATTTATGTGCAATTACATTTCTTATCACGAAATTCTCATTATACATGATTTATATATAATATACTTTTTAATAATAATTTATCAGCAATGTATAATGTCAGCATCTTCACTAAACTAGTATTTTGCATCGATCTTCAAGATTAACATAATATATGTAGACCAATTACGTAACAATAGTACAGCGTAAGGGCCACTTCGGTGGTGGCACAACGGTGTGGTGCTTGGGGGGTAAGGAGCAGGTCCTGGGTTCGATCCCTGCCTGCTCCCCTTTCTCTGGATGTCCCCTTCCCAGAGTTCACCAGGCCCACGCCGGTGTGTCGAGCCGGTCGGCTCCGGCTGGTTTACCTGGCTCGTGGTCTTTGTCGGCTAGGTCACGGGTCCGCGGGTTGGCTCGCCCCGCAAGTGGTGAGTTCCCGCGTCACCAAAAAAAAAAAAAAAAGTACAGCATAAGGGCTAGTAATGTCTTGAAACTAAATCTGCTAATTATATTTTATTATATGGGTGCGGATCCGGTGAGAATGGATGAGAAATGAGAATATCAAAGACTATGATTAAATTATCATTTAAGTGGTCATGCACATGACCACTTAAGTGGATAATTAACCGGTCACCGGTCGGTCAACGCCAACGGCCAATGTCGGAGCTCCGGTGGTATGTTTTTTTTTTTTCGGGATCACTTTTTTATTTAAGATGACATGTGCATACATTTTGGTTTGTGTGTGCATCTATATTATCCTATATGTGCATCAAAAGTTTATAAGGTGTTGTCCGACCTAAGTTTTTATTTTCAGCCCATTTTTTTCCGATTCCACTTTTTGCTTGCGCTGACATGTGCACAATTTTTTACTTGTGTGTGCATCAATATTAATTTGTATATGCAAAAAAAAGGGTAGGAAGGCTTTGTATTTTGGGCTTTTGGAGGGGTAAACGATGTCCGTTTTGGACGAATTTTATATGTACGGACTCGTATTGAAATTCTCTACATGATTATGGGAAAAAGTGCAACTTTTTTTAGTATGGTTTGCCTAACTTAGGCACACCAGATAAACTTGCAAAAAAAATATTATGGTGCGCCTAAGTTAAGCGCATGGTCCATGGTTGCGCTTAAGTTACAGAACGGGCCTGCCATTAATGGGCCGACCCAATACGTGCTTGCGCTTATGTTAAACGCATGTGTATGCGCCTTAGTTAAGCGTGTACGTCCTAGATATATTTTTGAAAATGCCCACTATACCCCTCTGCGCTTAAGTTAAACGCACAAAACCGTGCTTCTAAGTTAAGCGCACACTATAGCGTACATTTAGACAAAAAATAGCGTGTATATAGCCATTATCAATTTTTATTGTGCATGATTTTAGCCCCCTCTGGGGTAAAATTCTGGCTTCGCCCCTGAGTATGCACATACAAGCGAAAACTCATGCACATTTTAACCCAAGAAAATAACGCACACAAGTAGAATTTAGATGCACATACAAGTCAAAATGTATGCACACACATGCCAAAACATATGCACATTCTGTGAAATGCATGCATAAGTTTTTACATGTATGTGCATGAGTTTTTACATACACAAAGTTTTTCATTTTAGAATACCGTTTCTTTTTGTTATAGATGATAAATATTTGAATGAATTTCATTCTAAGTGTCTTTGGTATATCTAAGGATTAAATTTATTTATAAAACTTTTTTATATAAAGAAGTAATTTTAATTTTGGAATTTTAGATAGTATAAATAAGTATGAAAAAGATAAACAAAAATATTTTTTAAATATTTGGTCAAACAAAATCAAATTTTGGTCAATGTCCAACACAGATCTATATGAATACAAAGTAAATGAGTGTGATAAAAGAATAGAGATCTATCAAAGATAAAATATATGAATCTGTAATTGTATCAAGTCGAGGTGGTCGAAAGACGATAGAAAAACTAAGCACTCACTTACAAAACTTCGGATAAAGACGAATATGTAATACCTACGATATTCCTAGTGAATGTAGTCTTTTTTAAGCTTAACATAAATGAATTGATCGTTAATTTTTGAAGATAACGATAATTTAACTATAACTTACATCATTTTTAATTTTCAAGAGTATGCTAGGTATTTGCTAAATAATGATTTTCATTTTATTCCCGTGTAAAAAACAAATGATCTTTTCAGTTTATTCCAACAATATAGATATAAAGTATCGTCAAGTATAGAAAGTGAATCATCCTACGATAATACTGGTGAATTATTTGAGATTTTTTTAATTCATTTTTTGAAGCACTACTACCAAACATAAAATAATACTAGTATTGGAATTATTTGAGAAGTCGGCCTTTTGATTTGTTACGTGCTTTTGTCACTTTGCTTCCCATCTTCTTTTGAGGTGGTGCATTTTTGTTAGGGATAGATTATGCATTATGCATGCCTCTGATAAATATTTTAGCAAAATATGTTAACAATATAAAAAGTGCGATAAAACTATTGTAAAAATAACAATGTATTTATATATAGGGAGTTTTGTGAAGCAAACAATGGAGTATATATGTTAGTGGTGGACCACCACGTATACCGGTGGTTGAATTATTTACACCCATGGCTATATAGCCAGAGGCGGTTCGGGGTGGGGGTGGGAGGGTGTCCAGTGACCCCCCTTTCCATGGTCAAAATTATATATACACTATTTTTTTTAAAATATATATATATATATATTAATTTGTTGTGTATGATAATAGAAAGAACTATTAGCTCAAGTAATTGTGGTGCGAAAAAAAAAAATAGTACCAAATTGAACGCCCTAAAAAATATGAATTAATAATTTATCGCAAGTTACTCAAACACTACGCATAAAAAAACATAATTGTACTATTTTCATACACACGTACATTGTTTAAAATGGACCGCAATAACAAGTTGTGAAAAATTACTATGGATGTGTCTCAAACCGTGCTAATTTAACCCATTTAACATATTTGTTACACAGAAATCAACACTGTTTTGGGAGACCAAGTAAATATTAGACCAATTGAGTATTGACATTATAATTAAACATCACCAAGCAAATATTATATACTCCATAATCCTTATGTTGACTTACATTATACGCTCTGGTATTCTTTTTGACAGTGCATCATGGCTTATAAGAGTGCGGTTCCGGTGCGGAGCACTTTTCCCGTGCGGACGTGCGGACATATATTATAGGGCCTTATTTGTACATTTTAGAGACTTATTTATGCACTTTTGTAAAAATTTTGAAAAATGCTTAAAAAAGAATTTGTAAAAGAATTTTTTTTAAAAAAAAGTGCACAAATAAGACATTAAAGTGTATAAATAAGGTCCTAAAATACATGCTTCGTACTTTCGCACGGAAAGAGTACTCCGCATATGATCCAAACTCTGGCTTATAAAGGGCACAAAAAGTGTCATACAATGGAGCAATCAGACAACAATCCGAGTGAGGAAGGAAAACAAGGGAAGTCACCTGCCAACGTATATGGATTGAGTCAATGGTCAAAGTAGATGAGCTGGCTTTACGTGATTGGTTCCCCGTTCAATTACATCAATTGCGATCGAACCTTCCTTTGTCAATGATTTTTAATAATCTGATTTTTCCTCATACGTCTTTGAGATTAGGCAAAACTTGCAAAATCCGTATCTTGTATGGGTGAACTTAAATTTATAAAATTATTAATAATTATTTAAGAAGAAGAAAATCTTATGGATATTGTTTAAAAATTATATAAATGAAAGAATATATGCAATAACATAATTTTGTTATTTAAAAGCAATTTGTTTAACATTTTATTGTTAATTATATAACTTGTATAAACATATTATATTTTATGCATACCCATTCTCGTATATTTATCCTTTTTATTTTTAATCATGTAATTATTTTCATACACGTGATATATTTGTTGAAGTCGTACGTATTCCACTACCATTTATCATGTATTTTCAATTAACTATATAAATTAACATAAAATAGTAAAATTATGTCAAATTTTAATATTATAAATTATAAATTAAAATATTAGTTAAACATAAATATGTGTACTTATAAAAAAAATCTAGCTTTAAAAGTGATATGTTGAAATGTTATATTAAAAATATATTGTTCATAAATATGAAAATATCAATCATATTAACTCAAAAATGAAAAAAAGAAACACTTTAATGACTAATTGTAAATCATTAGTCCAAAAAACATCAAAAAAATTGAAATAAAAAAGTTTGGGATAGTTAGAATATATCAAAGGTTATTCATGTTTGTTATAATGAGTTTATTTAGATGTGTATTTATATTTAAAGAAAGCAGAAATAAGTTTTTAAATTGAAAATGTTTGGATAATTAAAATATACATTAAACAGTTAATGCTAATAAAATTTTATATCGTTTTCTAACCTATGTCCTAACTCCTAAGGACACATGTTAAGAATTCTCATTTTAGAAATTGTTCCCTAAAAAGGAATGTTTAAATCTTTTTACAAAATATTAAAATTCATAATATAATTACACCTAACAAAATCCTTCTAAAATTTAGGGTTGACCACCGGTCCAAACCCGGTCCGGACCGGACCGACCCGGAACCCCAAAAATGATGGACTGGAACCCGGACTGGTCCGGTCCTATTTGGACCGGTTTATATTTTTGCTAAATTTAAATATAATTTATTCAAATTTAAACATGAAAAAAACCCTCAAATCTAAATATAATTTACCCTAAATCCTAAACTTCAAATGTAAAAAAACCTCAAACCGGTTAAAATTTTAGAATTTTTAAAAACACCGGGCCGAACCCGGACCGGACCCGAACCCGGAAATCCAAAAATCTCTAGACCGGAGACTGGACCGATTAGAACCGGTCCGGTCCGGTCCAAATTTTCGGGTCGGCCCGGATTTTGCTCATCCCTACTAAAATTAAGTGCTTAACCTATGATAAGATTGTCATTGGAATAGTAACATAGATAATACTATGATTTATATCGAAAAGAAGAGTAAACCTATGATAAGATTTGTCATGTTCTTAGAAATAAGATTAAATTGTCACGTTCTTAGAATGAGATTTGCATTAAAATAACATAAATTGAAAAGTTTGGTTGGTTAAAATCGAATTTTATAGTCGAGTAAATTAAACATAAATAATGTAAGATATATTGTTTTAAAAATCAGATGTTTGGTTGGCTAACATCAAACTTTGTTAATATCCATAATTTGACACATGAGTAATGTGGGTCCAAAATCGTTTTGGTGCTTCAAAAATAAATAGCTTTAATATAGATATATAGATTTTATAGATTATTCAATATAATAATGAATTGAAAAATCAAATAATCACGCATCAACAACTTTTTCCTGAAAACACTCTCGTGACTCTAAATGTGTGAGCTTTAATATATAGTAATAGATATAATAAAAAATAAAAAGAATTATATTAACAATATAAGCCTAAAAAGCACTCTCATGACTCTAAAAAAGTGAGATTTAGAATAATAAGTAAACATTAGAAAGCTACAAAATCGTATTGTATCAAGTATAGCTAGCTGGAAAATATACACGTCTGATTTTAACTTGCTTGCTAGAAAAAATGGGTTTTATCTGGGCTTTGATATATATGGTTGAGAGAACAAACTGTGTACTAATTAACTATTACAAAGTAAGAATATATGCATACAATTTCACTTTTAAGTTATTGATATAAAAATAATTATTTTTTATCGTTTATGGTTAAGGAAAGTCAATAATAAGTTGTTTATTAAAAATAATTAGTTTATGGTTAAGGAAAGTCAATAATAAGTTGTTTATTAGTTGATATAAAAATAATTATTGGTAGTTGTATATTAAAAATTCACGTAAATTTTATAAAATAAATTTATAAAATTAAGGAAAGTCAATAATAAGTTGTTAAGATATTGTTTTTATAATTAATTTTAAATTTACTAAATTATTGATGGGCCATAAAAATAGGCCTTCAAATTCTCCAATGAACTAATTACTAAACTAAATACTTTGAAAAAATAGGCTTTTCCTCTGTTTATTTATGTTCACACGCAAATTTTAAGTTTGCAAATAAGTCAGTTCATACGTGTATATATAGATGAGTCATGAAATATGTATGTTTAATAATATAATATAGTGAGATGAATTATAAAAGACATGTTCTATGAGTTGAAAATTGTATATATTGTATGATTTTAGGCTTAGCCTATAAATTTATATATGTCAAATTATATATGCAAACTCATGAAAATAATATTACTATGTACATAAATGAATATAGTATGTGTTTTATATATAAATTTAGTAGGAAATATATCGTATATTATTTTGACATATATTATAAAATAGTATATGTAATTTGTAGAAATTAAATTTTATACAAAAGTTGTATATAGATTTTATATATTTGAAGTTAGTTGTGATTAGATATTGTGATTTTAATTTTTAATTATTTGAAGTTAGTTATAATTATATATTGTGACTTAAAATGAATAGAATTGTTAATTTAAAAAAAAAAGTGAATTAACCATAAATTGACACCTAGGATTTGTGGGGCCAAAATCAATATGTTGTCTCTAAATTCCTTTGCTTTAATATATATTTATAGATTCGTGAGGTATTTCAAACATTTACCTATTTCATATTGTATTTTTAAATTTCGTTTTTTTCTGTTAAATGCCCAATAATTAAAATGTTAACTATGTTGTTAATAAAGGCCAAAAATAAAATCTATAACTATATATTAAAGCTCTCACATTTAGAGCTACGAGAGCGTTTTTTAAGAAAAAAATGTTGAGGTGTTATTATTTAATTATTTAATTTATTATTATATTAAGTAATCAATAAAATTTATATATTTATATTAAAACGATTTATTTTTGAACCACCAAAAAGATTCTAGACCCACAATATTCATGTGTCAAATTATAAAAATTAACAAAGTTTGATGTTAACCAACCAAGAATCTGAATTTTAAATAATATATCTTACATTATTTATGTTTTATTTACTTGACTATCAAATTTGATTTTAACCAACCAAGAATATGAATTTTAAATAATGTATCTTACATTATTTATGTTTTATTTACTTGACTTTTAAATTTGATTTTAATCAATCAAACTTTTTTAATTTAATGTACAATATTAGTGATATATATTTATAACTAAAATAATATAAATCATAATCCCACTATTTTTTTTAGCAAATTTATTTCTAAGAACATGTCAATTTAACATTATTTCTAAGAACATGGCAAATCTTATCATAATTTCACTCTTCTTTCGATATAAATCGTAGTATTAGCTACGTTGCTATTCCAATGTCAATTTTTACACCATAAAATAATTTCACTTTTCTTTTGAGCAACGGTTTTTTATTTTGAATTGATCAGGACGTGAGGCATGCCAAGTCAAACTAGCTCGCACTACGGTTGAACCGGAACTGGAATCAACTCGAACAGAAATCGGATAAACCTCTTATATCCGGTTTGACAACACCCAGAATTGGAGGTTTCGAACCGGATAAACCTCTAGATTGACACAATAATTTTGTAAGTTTAAACTTTAAACTTTTTAATTTTGTCAATTTATTATACAAGTCAAATTAATTAAGTTGAATTTTAAGTCAATTTATTTTATAAGTCAAATTAAGTTAAATTTTAAGTTTAAGTCTCAGAGATTAAAATTTTAAGTTCTAACTTTTAGAATTGTTCACTTAATTTTTATTTTAAAAAAGTTATTTTTTTACAAAAAAAAGATGTTTATTTTTCTAAAAAACACTTCAATGTTTTTTTTTATTTTCGATTCAGGAATTGGATAAAACCGAAATCGGAACTGAAACCGGTCAGAACCAAAACCTCCAAAATCGAATTAATCTGGTTTCGGTTTTTATTTTTCCAAAACCGGAACCGGACATTTCAAAACTGTGTCATGTCTGCGCGTGCACATATGTATTGTGAAACCAATGAACAACATTGAGGAACGAAGTGAAAACGAAAAGAAGAGAAGCCGGGAACTCGATTGAAGATTAATTAGTCAAATGTAGAAAGTGAATATTTCTTGATGACTTTAGCTCCAAGGCGCAAGATTTAGATAAAGTTTGACTAAGTCTTGATTACGGAAACAATATCTTTTGCTAAGTGATAAAGAGTTGTATATATGGTAATAAGATTAGTTAGAAACAAGATCTTTAATTGACAAGTGTTGACCGACTTAAAGTTAGAATGTTGAAGATCTTATCTTAGAGCTATATATACACCAAGTCTAGCATTAGGTTTTAGTACACAATTCATAGCATTTGAGCTTACGAAGAAAGAGAGAGAAAGATCAAGATACAAACTTTGTGAGTATATAATCAATTGCTAGAATGTTGAACAAGTGTAGTTAGAATGTTGAACTTTGTGTTTACTTGAGTTATTAGGTTATAATCAATTGTTTAGGAGTTTAGGTGATCTAAGAACTTTGTGTGATTATGTAACCGGACTTATAATATAACTATACGTTTGAAATCCTACTAGATTAACCATATAAAGGTAGAGGTTCTTCTTAGTTAATTTGTTAGTTGATTGTTTTTTCTCTCTAAAAAAATGTGTCATAATCTCACAGTTAGCTAAATTGCTTTAAGTATTTTTGTTGTACAGGAAATAATTTCATCGTTCAATGACTATACACACTAATAATTCAACAATTGGTATCATAGTCGATGGTTTGGCTTGAGACAGGACGAGTTTGTGAGAATTCACAAGTAATAGAAATATTGTTGTGAGTCAATTACAAATCACACATCGAAATTGTGAATGATTCAAGCCTGATATATAAGCAAATACATTGCTCATTTTATTGCCAATTAATATTAAAATGGAATTCAATTAAACTTGTCTGTTACACTTGACGATTGAGCTAACACGAACATCTCTCCCCGCAGTAGTAGAGGGATCACTTGCACAATTAAACATCCAATATTGGCCGTTGTAGACCCTTGCACTTGCATAATCAATGAATCATATCATGTGAAGTACTATTGTTTTCGACCCCCTACTATTTTTTTAACTGATTAAAGAAATTAAAAATAGTTCGTGTGTACTAACAAAATCATCTCCATGTTGATTAAACTATTTGTATGTGTACGGGTATGTCATGTTTAATTTTATATTTTTTAATAATTAGATTAGTTGATATTTTTGATATATTAGTGTAATTTGTAAATTTTTAGACCAAATTTATCAGCAAAACGATATCTGTGAGGTATTCCATTATACATTACCAATTATTATGTTATTACTGTCAACATAATAATTCTATCTGTGAAATGAAATAAAATCACTTCGTCAATTTTATAACAACGATTGTATAATTCTATCTCACATCAAATTATTATATAAAAATAGCTTAAACATTCATTATTTAGGTATTATTTTAAATATTATTTATAGAGTTGCTTTCATAAAAACCAGTGAACTTTTACCATGCTTTTAGGATGTTTGATTAAAATTAAAATTCGTATTTTTGTTTATGATTAGATTGGTTGATCTTTTTGATTAATTAGTGTAATTTCATAAAATATGTATAGTTATCATATCACAAAAATTGTATATTTCATCTCATATTCAATTACTTACTATCTATAACTTAGTAAAAATTCTATATTGTGGTGTTATTTCAAATATTATTTAAGAGTTGTTTTAAATAATCAATATACATACCTTTATTATGTTGTTAGGATTTAGTTATGTACATTCTTAGTTGACAAATATGTAATATATACTCAAAATTTTACAAAATAGTTGATTATAAAAGAGTTGTTAATAATTTTCGGTCAACAAGAGGAAATAAGGGCGCATTATGACATTTGACATGTCAAAAAATAGATTAATAAATATACAATAAAATTATTTTATTATAGCACCGTATCACAAGTGAAAAATGCTTATTTATTAATGTTTATATTTTTATATCCTTATTCATGAATTCTAATTCTAATTTTGATCACTTATTTTACAAAAAACTAACTTTACGTTAACATTCAAAATCCTAAAAATTAAATTAAGAACAAATTTTAGAATTTAAATAATTTTAATTTTTTATTTATTTATATTTTAATCATTCAATCTTATAAAAAACTTACATTTGAATATAAAAAATCAATTAATTGAATTTAGATTTGCTTAATTAATCTCTTCATCTTCTAAATATATTTACTTGCTTGTAGTAAAAAAAATTGTTTCTTTCAAAATAATTCTTGATATTGAAAAATAATTTTTGTTTAATATTAAATGAAGATATCTATTATATATATATATATATATATATATATTATGTATTATAGATTATAAATGTTAGGATGACAAAATGACTTATCGTACAAGGAATGCTGTACAAACTACATATACACCACATCCTTCATATAGTTAATTTTGAAGGAATTACGTCCTTTAATCAAATGTGCAATTACTAATTATGAAGTGAGACCATTTATGGAGATATTCAATCCGGTGATTTTAGATAGTCATAGTGCTTTGCTAGAAGTCAACTATAATTTATAGACTATATGTTATAAAGTATGTCATAAAGTCTATTGCTATTGTTATCGGGTCTTACGAGGTCACACCCTTAGAGTTTGGATTGGATCAGTTTATTGGGAGACATATTATATAAAGTATATGATATAAAGTTATATAGGATATAACTTGAGAGATAAGGTTTGTTAATAATAAAGAGTTATTGTTAATAATAAAAGATATATCTACTAATGGTAATATAAAAGGAGGGCTTTCTAGGAGAAAACCTTAATCCTAATATTCCTACACGACTGCCTCCTTCTCCCTGGAGCTCTCCCTCGTTCGCCTTCGTTCCTCACTCTAGCAACCGAGTCCTAGGTGATCCAGATCCAAGCTCGGGTGGACCAAATAGAGGAGTCACACGTAAGGCTCTATTCTCTCTATTCCAGCAGATTGAAACACGCATCAAATATGTATTTAATTCTTCCTATCTATGATCTATTTGGTTTATGCATGAAATCCTTGGTTAGATGTTAGAAAAACGTTTCCTGAAATTCCGCTTTACGCATCTAAAATCCCTACAGTGGTATCAGTTGCCTCTTGCATAAATTGATTAGATCAAATTTAAAGTTTTTAAAATTTTGATGCATGTTCATGATTACTTTGATTCAATTAGATGGAAAATTGATATGTAGATTAAATTTGCATGATTAAAATTTTAGATTTTGACTGATTGGATTAACAAAGTCTAGAACTTTCAATATGTATATGCATGTAAAATTGTTCTGCATAAAAAGTTATAAATTTTACCCATGCATAAAATTCTGAATTTTACCAAGTTCGATTCGGATCGAACGACCAATTATTCACCAATTACCGAAAAAGGATGCTGCAGGATGGAATCCGCGGTCGCGGATCTGCGCGTTGGGTTTTCCGCGATCGCGGTTCTGTGTTCTGGGAAAAATCATGTGTTTCCACGGCCGCAGTTAATGAACCGCGGTCGCGGTTCTGTGTTCTGGAAACAAATCATGCCTCAGTCAGGTTTCCACGGGTGCGGTTAAGGAACCGCGGTCGCGGTTACGTGTTTTCCAGATCAGGTTCGCTTCGACACGGGTGGCTTCGACCGGCTCAGTTCGGTATATGACTGAACCGACCAAGGCCGAACCAGCCCAGGCTCGAACCGGCATGGAACGGCCCAGAACAGGTTCGGTAAGACCGAACCGATTCAATACGTGTCGGGTTCGGGTCTGGCGTTAGCCGAAAGAACCATGGCCCGATTCAGTCTGACCGAACCGACCTGGACTCGACGGGCTCGCATCTGAACTAGGTTCGGGTGGAGCTCGCCGAGGGATTGTTGGGCTGGGCCGGTGGCTTGCGTTGGGTCGGATCGCGTTCTGACGTGGTCCATATGGCTCGGCCGTGAACCGGTCTGGTGCGAGTCGGTGGTTCGGGCATAAACAGGCACGGGTCGGGTTCGCTTGATCGAGTTGGCTCGGGTTTGGGTCCAAGTGTTTGATCCAAACCCATGTCAGGCTGATTAGGTAACCTAACTCGGATACGCAGGGTAAAACTATTTTGGGTAGATTTTACATTAAAGGAGTTTGTCCTAAAAGAACTAGATAAGATCTTATTTGTCTTATTAGATTATTTATGATATTGTCTAAAATATATCTTCCTAAAAGTTGTTAGGAAAGATTTCCACTTACTTATATTAGGATATTTGATATCTTACTTTAATTGATGTATATTTTATCCAATATTGCAATTTAATGATTAATTATGATTAATATTACATATTTATTTTATTTGAATCAAGATGATGATATTATATTATTTTATTATGAGATGATTAATTTAATATTGAATGTTGTAAATTGTTTAATCATTTTCTATATAATATGTGATATTGTAATTGCATGTCTATTTTATTATGATATTATTGCATGCGGTGACTAGTATGGCCCACAATAGGATAGATAAATACGATATGCGTATTGTTATGTTTTTCTTGTACATGATCTGTGTATTGTTATATATTTTTGTAATTTAAATTTCTGCAAGAGAGTTTATTTCAATTATATGTAAGACAAGAAGAAGAAGATCCTATGAAGACTGAAGGATGGTGATCCAAGAAGGTCGAGACTATTGAAGATTAGATCTCTTTAGGGGCCATACTAGGATCACAAATTTCATTATTATTACTGCATTACTTGAATGCTCTACTATTTCCCACTTTGCATGCTTACTTGTTTGTTTATGCTATTTTGTTCACTAGTAAATAGACAACCATTGCATGCTTAAGTCCCTTAACAGAATATTGAGATAATGCTTTTCCATATCATAACCATGAGGCCCTTGGAATTCGTTGGATAGTTTTCGCCCTAGCGAGGTGTCCTTCCTGGACCTTGGGATAGTGCGGGTATATCTAATACGGGCATGCTGCCTTGATATGGTTACACTCAACAAGAGATCAAAAGGCTCAGTTTTGGATCTTGAGGCATAAGGATGAGTCTTACATAAGATGTTGTCATCAACCAAGAATTATAAGGTGTTATAATTAGTAATGGGTTTACTTACCTTGATTACATGAGACTTGGGGAAGTGCCTTAGTACGCTCGAGTTTCATCTAAGATAGGATCTTAGAATCATTTTACTCACAAGGAAAAAATTAATTGAGTAGAATGTGCAATAACTTACTGTTTATAGATTGTCCAAATTTTAAGTTCTTGCATATCAAGCATAATTTATCTGCATGTTTTATTCCGTTTTTGTAGTTACTATGTCTTTTGAACACCTCAAATTCACTATCCGCTCAATTGTTGAGAAAAACAAGTTGAACGGCATAAATTTCCTTGATTGGGAAAGAAATATGAGAATTAGTCTCAGGTTTGAGGGACAAGAGGATGTCTTAGAAAACCCCATCCCAGAGCTGACTGCCACCTCATCTGATGAGGATAAGGGCAAGCAAGTTGACCCTTTGAAGGAAGTTCTAATGGTCAAGGGGAAAGGGTTTAAGAAAGGGCCCCAGAAGAAGCAACAGTACCAAGGGAAGGACAAGCAAGTTGTCCAACCTAAGGGAAAAACTTCAGGTATTTACGTTACTGAAATCTTATCAACCAAGTCTCATTCTTGGGTATTAGATACCGGATGTGGTTCTCACATTATTTCGAATGTGCTGGGACTAAGAAATAGGAGACGGTTGCAGAAGGGTGAGATAGATCTACGCGTTGGAAATGGAGCAAGGGTTGCTGCACTTACCATTGGAGATTATAGTCTGCCTCTACCTTCTGGCTTAGTTTTAGAACTTTATAATTGTTATTTTGTTCCTTCTATTACTAAGAATTTGATTTCAATTTCAGTTTTGAACCTTGAGGGTTATAATTTTGTCATTAAGGATTATTTTTCCATTTATAAGAATGACATTTTCTATGCTCGAGCCCATATGAGTAGTAGTGGACTATACATACTGGATCTCAAATCTGAAATTTATAACGTTGATACAAAGAGGCAAAAGTCGAATGATATAAGTGAAGCCAATCTATGACATTGTCGCTTGGGTCACATTAGCATTAAACACATGAAGGAACTCCAAACTGTTGGTAGCTTAAAGTCATTTGATTTAGAATCATTTGAAACATGTGAGTCATGTTTGATGGGCAAGATGACAAGGTCACCTTTCACTGGTACAAGTGAGAGGACTACTGAGCTCTTAGCTCTCATACATACTGACAGGGCTAAAGTCGTGATGCCTATCAAAGAAATCCTAAAGTACCTACTAAAGAGTATAGCAAGCAAGTCATGGTCGATCCCACAGAGAGTCAGGTTATCTATTCTTGTAATTCACGTCACCAACTAGGAACTAGGGGGGGGGGGGGGGTTGTAGAAATCTCGAAACAAAGTAACAAGTAAACAAGTTTGCAAGTAAAGGTTGTGAATATGATGAGGAAAAGCGCCACACTTAACAAAGATCCACACAACAATAGAATGGTCGATCACGGAATTCTATCAATCTCAAGTTCTTAACTTTCCTATAGTTGTTCTTATCTTGATCTTAGATAACTATTAGTTCTACCAGCCCTAATAGTACTTATTACTAAATCAAATCCGAAAACCTTCAAGACTCAATAAAGCAATAGCAATCAAACAAGGATTCAACAAGATACATGCAATAGAAACAACCCGTTACTATAAGCATGCAATTAACTATCTCTCACGATGAACACTCGCAACCCACTTATGTAAATCGTGCTTGCCACTAGATATGCAACCCGAACCCGGAATCACAAGTCCTAGCAATCAGGAAGATATCAATAGACCTAGGTAGCTACTCTAGATAAATCAACATAAACCAATAGACAATCAAGCGCAAGAGAATTAATCCAACTAGATAGGAAAACGAACAGGAGTAGAAAACTCACAACCAATCAATTGCTGGCTTCAAAATGTCAAGTGCAATAATGGAAGTGTAGTTCTCCATAGGGTTTGTGAGAGAGAAACTAAGAAAGGTGGCAACTAGGTTTAAGAGTAGATGATGCTCTAAAAGAGTCTTAAACCTAACTTAAATACTAAAGTAATAATTCAGAAATAAAGAAAATAAAATAACAAACTAGGAAACTAAGTCTCGGAAATAAAATAGAACGAAATAAAAACTCGGAAATAAATCTCGTCAGCGCGTTGCCACCGCGGGGTGCGGTGGACTTCATGCCGCGGGGTGCGGCAGTCTTCATTGGCCTTCAGCATCTGCGACACTTCAATAAAAACGCCACAACTTTTTATTCCCAACTCGGATTGCGCTCATATTTTGAGGACTTGCAGTAGACTTCAAGATATAACCCCTCGAATTGGAATCACTCCATTTGGACATCTAAGTAAAGAGAACGAACCATTTGAATTCAACCCACTGTTCTTCTACTCTTCTCTTCACTTCCTTTGCGTCTTTTACTGGTGGCTTCTTCCTCAGTGTCTCCTATGATCTCCAAAACAGATCAAACACCTCCAAAAACACCAAACTTTGCCCTCAAACGCCATGCACATGAATGTGTCTAAATCTACCCGAATGACACCAATAAACCCTCTAATGACTCTTACTTAAGCCCTACAAAGTAGTGCTTATCACATACCGATGTGTGTGGACCTATGAGTACAGAAGCTAGGAGAGGCTATCGATATTTCATTACATTTACTGATGATTTTAGTAGATATGAGTATATCTACTTAATGAAGCATAAATCTGAGTCCTTTGAAAAGTTCAAAGAATTCCAGAATAAAGTTTAGACACAGACTGACAAGAAGATAAAGGCACTCCGATCAGATCGAGGGGGCGAATATCTGAGCCAAGAATTCGACCATCACTTGAGAAGTTGTGGCATTTTGACACAACTGACTCCACCAGGCACGCCACAACTGAATGGCGTATCTGAGAGGAGAAACGTGACATTGTTAGACATGGTCCGCTCAATGATGAGCTTTGTTGATCTTCCTACATCCTTTTGGGGATATGTCATCACCACTGTTGCGTTCATACTAAACATGACTCTGTCACGATCAGTTGACAAGACACCACATGAGATATGGTATGGAAAAGTTCCTAGCTTGTCATTTCTGAAGGTCTGGGGATGCGAGACTTATGTAAAGCATTTACTATCTGATAAGTTAGCACCCAAATCAGACAAATGCTTCTTTATAGGTTATCCCAAGTAAATAAGAGGATATTATTTCTATAATCCCACCGAGAATAAAGTGTTTGTTGCTCAGGATAGTGTCTTTTTGGAAAATGTTTTTTTTTCCAATAAGCCAAGTGGGAGAAATGTTCAGCTTGATGAGATTCAAGTTGAGCAACAAACCCAACAACACGAGGACATAGAAGATGTCACTGAGGAACTTGATTTTGGAGGCGTACCTTCTCAAAGGGAAACCGCCCAGATTCAAGATGCAATTCCTCAAGTAGATGAAGCACCTGAGGTCCCGCATACAGATGTGGTCAACCCTTTAACTGAAGTCTCTCCTATTGTTGGACCACTTTGGAGATCAGACAGGCTAAGTCAACAGCCTATACGTTATGAGGATTACGTCCTGACTGCTAGCATTGACGTTCTACTTTTAGAGAACGGCGAGCCTGCGACCTATAAGCAAGCAATGGCGGACCCCGACTTTGAGAAATGGCTGGTAGCCATGAAATCCGAAATGGACTCCATGTCTGAGAATCAAGTTTGGGACTTGATAGATTTGCCTGATGGGGTAAAACCCAATGGATATAAATGGGTCTTTAAGATCAAGACAGACAAGGATGGAAACGATTCTATCTATAAGGCAAGACTAGTTGCCAAAGGATTTAGACAGGTTCATGGTACTGACTATGATGAAACGTTCACACTGGTCGTTATGATCAGGTCCATTAGGACACTCCTAGCGATTGCCGCTTATCATGATTACGAGATTTGGCAAATGGATGTCAAGACCGCTTTTCTAAATGGGTATTTAGAAGAGGATATATACATGATGCAACCAGAAGGTTATGAGGATCCAGATAACCCTAGGGAAATATGCAAGCTTAAGAAGTCCATAGATGGACTTAAGCAAGCATCCAGGAGTTGGAATCTTTGTTTTGATGAAGTGGTCAAAAAGTTTGATTTCATCAGATGCGAAGAAGAGCCCTGTGTCTACAAGAAGTTTAGTGGGAGTAAAGTGGCCTTCCTAGTTCTATATGTGTATGACATATTACTCATTGAGAATGACATTCCTATATTGGAGACAGTTAAGGAGTGGCTTAAGAAGTATTTCTCAATGAAGGACTTGGGAGAGGTTGAGTACATACTAGGCATTAAGATCTATAGAGATAGATCTAAGAGACTTATTGGTCTGAGTCAGAGAACTTATATAGATAAGGTCCTTGATAGATTCAATATGATGAACTCTAAGAAAGGGTTCTTGCCTATGCAGCATGGCTTATATCTCAGTAAGAGCCAATGTCCTAAGACACCTGGTGAAACTGAGAGGATGAGCAGGATTCCCTATGCCTCAGCCATAAGATCCATCATGTATGCAATGACTTGTATTCGCCTAGATGTTGTATTTGCTTTGAGCATGTGTAGCAGGTACCAACCAAACTCAGGTGATGCACATTGGTGTGTAGCCAAGAATATCCTGAAGTACTTACGAATGACTAGAGATGATCTCTTGATATTTGGAGGTGATGACGAGCTGGTCGTCAAGGGCTATACTGAAGCGAGTTTCCAGACAGACAGAGATGATTTTGAATCTCAGTCTGGATACGTCTTCATTCTGAATGGAGAAGCCGTCAGCTAGAAGAGCTTGAAGCAAGGGACATTAGTTGATTCTACAACGGAGGCAGAATACATTGTTGTTGGTGAAGCAGCTAAGGAGGCTGTTTGGATTAGGCAGTTCATAGTTGAGCTCGGTGTTGTTCCTAGCACTTCTAGAGCTATTGACGTCTATTGTGACAACAATGGCGCCATTGCTCAGGCCAAGGAACCTAGCTCTAGCTCCAAGTCCAGACACGTTCTGCGGAAGTATCACTTGATCAGACACATTGTTGATAGAGGTGATGTGAGGATGTGCAAGGTGCACACAGACGACAACATTGCAGATCCTTTGACCAAGCCCATGTCTAGGCCCAAGCATGACAGTCACACTCGGGCCAAGGGACTCAAACACATTAGAGAGTTCTTTTGAGACATTGTTTGTTTTATGATAAACCTTGTTTATTGTTATTACAGACATTTATGCTTGACTTATATATATGATTTTCATATTATTATTTAATCATTGTTTGGGATTAGATAAAGTATCCAAACAATTTAATAATTATCAAATGGGCTCATCAAAACTGTTTTGGTGAATGAAACCACATTAAGTGAACTGAAATTATAAAATTGTTAGAAGTCCATGGTCTAAATTGTTAAATTGGATACAAATGACTTAATCAAAAGACCATATTGTGAGATTGATTGATAACACCGGGTTTCATGTGTTATAGGGACATAGAGATGTCTAATCGATTACATAGATGTGTATACCGATACACATCGGACAGACCGATCTTAGGACTCCTCGGGACTTTACTACGGAGTTCTAGGATTATTCATGATTAGTGAGTTCCTTAGACATGAGTATGATATAGTTATCATTTGACTGCTGATATGTCTTTGACGCTGTCAAACGCTGACCGTAACATGCAGTTATAAAGGCAGTGATTGGGATTGCCAAAAGTTGAGTGGGAGCTGTAATCTTACAAGATTGAATATGTCCTCCTATTTCGTGTATACCACGATACATTTGGAAAGGATTTGTGTCTCAGCCACTTGAAGAGAGAGAACTGTGTAAAACGCATGGCCATGCTCGGATGGATTATTAGTAATCATCTGTACTGACAGTTTGATCTCAAGAGTTCAAGAAACGTATTTGGCGGTAAAGATGAATTTCATCATATAGTCAAATAAGACACTTTGTGACAAAGGAATTTTTAACATTACACACTTGTTTTAAGGACAAGTGGGAGATTGAAGGAATTGTGTCATTTAATCAAATGTGCAATTAATAATTATGAAGTGGGACCATTTATGGAGATATTTAATCCGTTGATTTTAGGTAGTCATAGTGTTTTGCTAGAAGTCAACTATGATTTATAGACTATATGTTATAAAGTATGTCATAAAGTATATTGTTATTGTTACCGGGTCCTATGAGGTCACACCCTTAGAGTTTGGACTGAATCAGTTTATTGGGAAACATATTATATAAAGTATATGATATAAAGTTATATAGGATATAACTTGGGAGATAAGGTTTGTTAATAATAAAAAGTTATTGTTAATAATAAAAGATATATTTATTTAGGAAATAATATATCTACTCATGGTAATATAAAAGGAGGGCTTTCTAGGAGAAAACCCTAATCCTAATATTCCTACACGGCTGCCTCCTTCTCCCTGGAGCTCTCCCTCGTTCGCCTTCGTTCCTCGCTCTAGCAACCGAGTCCTAGGTGATCCAGATCCAAGCTCGGGTGGACCAAATAGAGGAGTCACACGTGAGGCTCTATTCTCTCCATTCCAACAGATTGAAACACGCATCAAATAGGTATTTAATTCTTCCTATCTATGATCTATTTGGTTTATGCATGAGATCCTTGGTTAGATGTTAGGAAAACGTTTCCTGAAATTCCACTTTACTCATCTAAAATCCCTACAAATTTATCATTCGCCATTTAGTTTGTCTTATATGAATCATACTTTGAGAAAGATAAATAATTTCGTTATCATCGCATTTAAAAAAAAAAATTTGTTCGTGTCATTGATTTTAGAGCTATTTATGTTGGTATTTTATAATTAGTACGTTTTCTGTTTAAGTTTTTGTGTTTATTTGTTTATAACAAAGTTTTTTCATATTTGTACCCTTGTGATTCGAATTGATCAAATTCAAGTCTATAATTGTATTTTTGGTCATCAAACTAATAGAATTAGACTCATAAAACACTCAAATTCATATCTAAACCATCTCATTTTGAATTTCTAAGGTCGGAAATAGATTGTTGTTTCAAAATTCAAACGAGATGGTTCATATATGGATTTTAAGGTTTTAGGAGTCAAGTCCTATTAATTTGATGGTGAGAAAAACAATAGTAGACTTGAATTTGATCAATTCAAAACGAAAGAATATGAATATAAAAAACCTTAATTAATACAAAACCTTCAAAGCACTAACCAAAAAAAAAATCATAGAACATCAGTAGAATTAACCTAAACTATAAAGCAAAAAAGCATTTTTTAGAAATTAAAAACAGAAAATTTCAACTTCTTTTTTGTCAAAAATACAATAGAAGATCAGGCCTACTCGGTACGATTTGGATGTTTGTGAGAATGGGCGGTGTTGGATTCATTAGCGATATGGACGTAATTTGAGATGTTTTGTACCAACTTGATATAAGTGCATCAGTGCATGTCAAAATCAAAAGTCATTTCTTACATGTACTAGAAATCAAAGCCGAAGCACGGGCTTTTTGTAGACATGTAGTGTCGCGGTTTAAATGTAAATTTGTAATATATGGATTGTTATTGTATGTTTTATATTAGACGATATATTGTTTGATATTTATTTAAATATAATATCTAAGTATTTTAGGTATAAAATGCTATGATTATACAAAGTACAATTTTATTTATTTATTTTAGTCAGAAGTTCATTTTAAATTTTGAATTAGGTGGTAGTTGTTTTTTATAGGGATGTATTTTTTTTCTTTAAAAATATTTGAGGAATATTTTAGAAATGTCTATCTAATTATATGTTATGCTTGAACTGGAGTATTTGTAAGAAACTTGCTACAACAATTCTCATTTCTTATATGTTCCAATACCCTCCACATTTCTATTTTTTTGCCTTTATCTTACAAATTTATTGCCTTTTACTAATGTTTTTTTGTTATGCTTTAGTTATTAATATTCATTAATATATCATTTTATTTTTTTGGTTTGGAATATATATCATTTTATTAGTCATATTGACTTTACATATTCCTAGACATTAATATCATTTTAATTAAAATATATTAGTCATTACTTCTTATTCTTATTAAATACGAAGTAATAGAAATAATTGGTGACTCTGCATATTCTTAAACCTTGTTACATTTTATATAAAAGTACATTAGTTATTTTATCGGTATATGCTTACTCTTCTTAGCCAAATTATAATTCATAACTTCCTCCTTGTACATTTCATATGTGAGAGTGAGTACATGTCTATTATTTCGGCTTCCATCCTTGATTAATTCCTCTAGACCAAGACAAATGAGGATAAATTTAGTATATATACACGATGAGTGTAAAATGAATATGTTTAAAATAGAACAATAAAAATCATCATTAACCAAACTAACAACACACTTACCTACATCGATTTAGTACAAAAAAAGGAACTAAAAATACAAACCTAATTGAATTTATGCTACCAATAGTTGAAGGGTTTACATCGTCCATAAAATAGTTTGTTTTATTCGTTACTAACAATCAGTCGTCCTAAATCGATTGTCTTTGTCCTCCTTCTAGTGAAAGTTATCCGTGCATGATGTAAACAATCGATGCCTCAATAATGCTATTGATTATCCAATTCTCTGACATCTTCACATAAAATTAACCTATCTCAATCAAAAGACAATTATATTAATAAATTTAAACTGGTATATGTAAGTATTTAGTGCAGATATAGACTACAAAAGAGATCCAAATACATATAATCAATGATAGTTTACCATGAGGTGGATATATACTTGCATCCTCGATAATCGGAAATCCTCATTCACATCTTTAACATAATAATTATGCTTACTTCAGCAACCATGTCTTTTTAAGGTGTTGTCACTATCTCCCAAGCTTCACTATATGACTTTCTAAAGCTAATTTCCATGTAGAAGAATGAGATGATGGATGCCCAGAGCAAATGAACGGAATACCACCGCTTTTTCCCTTTTATAGATGAAAATGTTACTTGGAAAGTGAAGTCATTTTGACATATAACCGTTTAGACATCTTGACTATAATTTATTTCCAACCATTCATTGTGTACTAAATACGGAAGTTACGTGTAGTAATTGGATAATATTAAAACAGGAGTAAATGAGAGAAAAATATAATGTATACACTATGTAGTAATTATCACTAATTGAGATTTAGGTGAAAAATTGAGTCATAACTTAAAGAGTAGTCCGTACGTAGAGACAAGATTTAACTGAAAAAAGTGTGTGTGAGGAGGGAATAATTACTTACAAATAGTGCTCATTTTTATATATACACATAATTATGCTATGATATATTAAAATAAACAGAGAAAAATTAATTACTTAAATTACAAAGTAGCCTATAATTATACTTATGTATTTTATATTGTTTTATAAACCCTATAGTAAAAATCGGTCGAATAAGCTAATATATTATATAATAAGGGTGATAAACTAACACCACATGCAAACTATACCTTTGGGCTCATTTAAGCCTTTGATTTTGTCTTTAAAAGTTAGCATTCAATGACCTAGAATGCTAACTTTTAAATATATATATATATATAGATAGATAGATAGATAGTAAATTTATTATGATGAAAACATTATAATGAAATAACATAATGGATGCTTTCATTTCCACTCGACAACATGAAATATTATCCAACTTCAAAACATAACACATTAGATTATAAAGTTCAACATTATAAACAAATAAATATCAGTAAAATCATTCAGTTATTCTTATATAAAATGTAACTATGTTTTGTACTATAAATATACAACACATTAATATACTTAGTATGTGAATGAAAGTCTAGTGTTATGATGAAATAAAGTTGTGCCTCATAGTATTTCTAAATAATTTGGAGAACCATTTTCTAGTAGGTTGACCCTGTACATCACACGGGCAATATAGTGTTTTAGTAATTTATTTTTAAAATTTACTTGTTGAAGAGAACATAAATTATGTAGTTTATTCGCAAATATAAGATTATAAATAATAAATTAAGAGTAAAATATAATTAAGTCTAGAAAAGTATAAATTGTAATGAAGAGAATAACGAATCAATGATATAGCTCTTTTTGGTGTTATAAACTTGTATAATTATTAGTATAATATCTGCACATAAAATTGTACATACCTCAATTCATTATAAATTAAAAAATATGTTTATAAATTATTTATTTTTCTTGACTTAATTGCTAAAATCATCATACTTTTAATATACCTTAAGAAACAACATTTTTTTATTGTTTAGCACCACCTAATTTTATATAGAAATTACCACATATTTCAAAAATATTATAATTTATTATTTTAGAAACATATAATGTTGTAATTTTTGTGTAAGACAACTACCCAAAGTACCCAGACAATTTCCAAATTTTCCCCCTTTTTTCCCTTTTTTCCGTTCTTCCCTTGTTGGATGTTGTTTAGGTCTATGCTGGAGCAGGAGACCGAAGGCTCCTCCAACCTACAAATATGTAAGAACATGTTCCAATTCAACGATTCCTAACCCCCTTTTCAAAAAGAGCTTGTAAATCCACTGCAGAGCCCCCTTTTAAAAACCCTTTTCCTATCTCAAAGCAAATAATTTTTCCTGTTTTCAAGTCCTCCAATTAAAGAATCCCTTTTTCTTGATTTCTGCGTTCATTTGATCTTTGGAGGTTGGATTTCAGATTTGGGGGCAAGAGCAGGGAGAGCTTCAAAATCTAGCTCGGATGAAAGTGGGATTGGTAGTGTCCTGACATTCGAGGATTCCAAGCTCTAACCATTATGCCCACTGGTTTGCTTTTGGGATTTTTCACTCTGGCATTGAAGGTTATTCTACCGTGTTCTTCTTCTTCTTTCTGTTTGGAATTTTAGTATTCTGTTGTTATTTTGGCTTTTTTTTGTTCTTGATTGCCCTTCTATTTGTGGTAGATTTGTGTATTCTGATGGATCTATTGGTAATCTTCTTGTTTCTGGGTTTTTATTTATTTTTATTGTGATTTTTTACTTGTGTGCTAAATTATTTTGGTTTTTCTTTTATTATGTTGCAAATTTGCAATGGAAGAGGGAATTAGGGTACTGGAACTTAGTAATGCTTGGTTTAATGCTTTGAAATATGCAATCTCATGCTTAAAACCCCCAGGAATTGGATTATCATACCTTATACCAAACCTCCGTTTGGCTAATTCCAAACCATAAGAAAACATGAAAAAAAAATCAATCCTAGAGCTAATTAAACACTATGATATGCAGTATGGAGTTCCAAGTACCTGATGGCAAAATGTAAGCCAAATTAAACACTATGTGTTAATTGATTTTTTTGGTTAAAAAGTTTAATTATTTTATTTTATTTTTTTGAAAAAAAAAAGTTTAATTGTTGCATGGGCATTAATGGTTAAATTTTTTATAGACATATAATTGGGTTCAATTTCTTTCAGCAAACATATTCACACGTGCAGTAGGAGTTCGCACATGCATGTATGGCCCAATATCTGATTGCAATTTTTTTGTCTTCTCAAATCATTTGTTGACCCAATATATGAGGGTAAAACATATTGTTCAACTCTATTGTGAAACAGAACAACTGTAGAGATTGAAGTGCAACATTAATGGGGGTAAAAAAACTCAACTTTTATATAACAAAACAATTGTAGAAAATTAAAGTGAAGCATTAATGAGGGCAAGAAAACCAATTTTTAAGTAGATATAGATTGTTTAATTGGCAGAAGAAGAAGATCAAAGAATTCTTATGTCTGATTAATATTATCCTTATTTATCATATTTAAAATTTATGCTTATATATTTAATTAATTTTATTTAATTAAATAAAGTTGTATATATAATTAAGATAAATTTTAATTGATTTTTTAATAAAATTCCAATAGGCTTATGTGTTAATTGATTTTTTTGGTTAAAAAGTTTAATTGTTTTTTTTTTGTTTTTTTGAAAGAAAAAAAGTTTAATTGTTACATGGGCATTAATGGTTACTTTTTTTATAGACCTAAAATTGGGTTCAATTTCTTTCAGCAAACACAATCACACGTGCAATAAGAGTCCGCACATGCATGTATGGCCCAATATTTGATTGTAATTTTTTTTCTCAAATCATTTGTTGGCCCAATATGTGAGGGTAAAACATATTATTCAGCTCTATTGTAAAGCAGAACAACTATAGAGATTGACGTGCAACATTAATGAGGGTAAAAAAACTAACTTTTATATAACAAAACAATTGTAGAAAATTAAAGTGGAACATTAATGAGGGCAAAAAAGCCAACTTTTAAGTAGATATAGATTGTTTAATTGGCGGAAGAAGAAGATCAAAGAATTCTTATGTCTGATTAATAATATCCTTATTTATCATATTTAAAATTTATGCTTATATATTTAATTAAATAAAGTTTTATATATAATTAAATTAAATTTTAATTGATTTTGTAATAAAATTCCAATAGGCTTATGTGTTAATTGATTTTTTTTGGTTAAAAAGTTTAATTGTTTTTTTTTTATTGTTTTTTTGAAAAAAAAATGTTTAATTGTTGCATGGGCATTAATGGTTAAATTTTTTATAGACCTAAAATTGGGTTCAATTTCTTTCAGCAAACACATTCACACATACAGTAGGAGTCCGCACATGCATGTATGGCCCAATATCTGATTGCAATTTTTTTGTCTTCTCAAATCCTTTGTTGGCCCAATATGAGGGTAAAACATTTTATTCAACTATATTGTAAAGCAGATTAACTGTAGAGATTGAAGTACAACATTAATGAGGGTAAAAAAAACTCAACTTTTATATAATAAAACAATTGTAGAAAATTAAAGTGGAACATTAATGAGGGCAAGAAAGCCAACTTTTAAGTAGATATAGATATAGATGGTTGTTTTTCATGCTTAATAGAAATATAAATTGAACTATTTTGAAAATTTAACGTGAAGATATAAGAGTTATACAACGATATGAAAATGAAGATTTTTCAAATGATTAATATGTAGTAATTATATATAATTGTGAATCAAAACCTTTTTATATTATATAGAAGATTATAGATTATCAATATAATAGTTAATATATAAAATTGTCACTTTAGTACTTTTTGGATTTGAGAAATTATTTAAATTTTGGGCTAAATAAATAAGGTATGAAATGGAAGAAAAAAATTAATTCATCTTTAAAAGTTAACATTCAATGACCTAGAATGCTAACTTTTAAATTTATATAGATTACACCGGCATGGTAGAGTGTCAAATTCTTCCCGTACTTATACCATGGAAGAAGATTAATAAAAAACGGGTTTTTCGCCTAGTAATTATGAGATATTGTAAAATTCTCAAGATACCTCACTCTTTAGTACTCTCTCTGTCCCATATTATAAGCCCCACTTTGACCGGGTTCAAATGCCGATGCGAGTTTTGTATCGTTAATATCTCTAATTACATAACCCTAAAAATTATAATTTATTGATATTATCAAAGTACTCGTTGATACGAATCAAACAAAACTCTACATGACTATGATTTTTCTTATATATTGAAAGAAATCTTAAAGATTCCTTTCAATTGTCAACGGTGACAAAAAGTCAAATAAAACTTATAAAATGGGACTAAAGGAGTATATTTCGGGAGGTAATTCTGAAATTTTATTTTTTCCACCAAATACCCTACATTCAATTATTAAACAGTTTCCGTTGATTTTTTTTTTTAAAAAAAAAAAATCAAACATCAAACAAAAATAAGCAGATGACCCTCATCTCTTTCTGTGGTTCATTCTCAAACCATCAACCTCAAACCATCTCCTTCGAGCTCCTACTCCTGGTTCGAGCGCCGGCGGGCAAGGCGGCGGCACCAACAACCGAATTTGTCTCCAGTTCGAGCGGTGGCCTGGTTCGTTCGAAACAAGTCCGGTCAGATTCAAGTCCTCGTTCGAGTGTTTCAAGCTTAAGGTATGTAAATCCAATCCATTTAAGTGTTTTAAGAGGCTTCAAAGATTTTAGAGATTTAGGTTTTCTTATAAATTTGGAGATTTGGGGATATGATCTTGCTCCTATGCTATGAAATTGGGTTGTCCTATCTAAAGTTTCAAAGGTCTATCATCATCCTATGCTATGAAATTGGAAATATCTGAAACACCACTTAGTATATAGTGTTCTTCTTCCACAGCTTGGAGCAACAAGCTGAAGCAAAGGCAATTAAAGAAGCGGGAATGGAGCAAAACTGCAGCAGCATGGATACAAGTGGCCAGCTGAAGAGGGTAGCGGCTTGTGTGGGTGGAAAATGCAAGAAAATGGGAGCTCATGTGTTGATGGAAGAGTTCCAAAGTGTGCTCGGAGCGGGAGGCTCAGTTGTTGGGTGCAAGTGCAAGACTGCACCAAATGTGAGGATCTGCAGTACTGGTGTTGGTGAGGAGGGGGGCGAAGATGATTCAGTTTGGAGCCCTTGTAGCAACCCACTACTGTGTCTCGGTGTTGGGTTGGACGATGTTGGGTTCATCATGGCCAACTATTTTGGGTATGAGCAGACGCACGTTGGTGTAAGTCTCGATTCAGTAGTCTCGCCCTCAGCTTCGTACCTGTAAAACTGATATACTTACTTGAAACACATTATTTGTGTATGCATCTATCTTCATCTATATAGGTTCTACTAGATAATATAATAATCTTATTTTTACTCAACTTAAATGAGATTTTCTGTTTAGACAAATTTATGGGATAGTTTCTGTTTCTCCACCTCTTCTTTATTGATTTGTTTTCAGTTTAATCTGATATCCAAGGGTATGTATCAAGATTGATTAATAGGACTGCGTTTTGTTGTTAGTTTAGTGCTTACTGTTGGGCTTCAATTCATACATGAAATTTATCATGTGTAGATTACATTGCCTTGAATCATGATATGCTCTGATCTCAAATTTTAGTAATAGGTTCTCAAGTACTCCCGACAGCAGCATAGATCCAAAATTTAGATCTTAAAGGAAATTGAATTTCAACAAAGCTCACCTACTTCAAATTTCGTATTACTTTGTTAGAGTTGAGAATATGAACGTGACTCTTAAAATTATACTTTCTCCATCAGGTACGCTTTAAAAGTTAATGAGATTAGGATATTCTTATATTCAAAACCTTGTCTAAACTAACTAAAGTATAACTTACAATATTCCCAGATAAAAAACATATTATATGACATAAACAAAGTAATATATAGGGTAGTTATTGATATACTCGTGCGTCAAAGAAAGTAACAACTACAGTCTACAACTGAGCAATTGGTGCTGGTTCTATGCACTTATTATTGGGATATTGTATTCTGCTTACTAGATATTTGTTGTCATGTGGCTTCTACTTTAGCACTTTAGCAAGCTATATAAGCTTGGTGTAACAAACTAATGAAAGCCTCAGAGTTTCTAGCATCTTCTCCCCCTTTCTCTTCATCGTTTTCATGGCTTCTCTATAAGTCATATTTGCTTCCGCACTTTGTTTTCATGGTATCAGAGCCTCAGGCTGTAGATCTGAGGTTCATATTCACAAATTGAAAGTTTTCGTTCCAATTTATACACAAAATTTCGGAGAAGATGCCAAACACAGAAGTCTCGACTGGATCAAACAACAACGATCCATATTTTTTGCATTCGAGCGATCATCCTGGTCTCACTTTGGTGCCAGAGGTTCTCGAAGGCAACAATTATGGAGAATATCCATGAAAATTGCTCTCTCAGCGAAGAACAAAACGGGATTCATCAATGGCGTTTTGAAGGAGCCAGAGAAAACCGATTCTAATTTTCTGCGTTGGGAGAGATGTAATGATATGGTCCGCGCCTAGTTATTGACAGGACTAAGCAAGGATATTCGCCAGAGCGTGATTTACACGGACACCGCTTATGGAATTTGGAACGAGCTCGAGGTTCGCTTTGGTCAAACAAGCGGAGCTCAACTATATGCGGTTAAGAAGGAATTAAATGGATTGACGCAAAGAACTGATTCAATTTCTGTGTATTACACGAAGATGAAGACGCTATGGGACGAGCTAGGGAGCTTGCGTCGTCTTCCACAATGCACTTGTGATGCTGCGAAGGAATTGTTGAAATATGAAGATGATGAACGTTTGATTCACTTCTTGATGGGGCTTAACGATACATATACAGCTGTTAGAGGAGCTATTCTGATGATGAAACCATTGCCAAGCGTTGGACAAGGGCACAAGGCTATTCACTGATTATGCAAGATGAGAAGCAGAGGGAGATGCGAACAACTCCACAGTTTCAGAGGGAATCTGCAACGATGAATGCTGTAGCAAACAAGCCAGTTCCACAAGGACAACAGAAACCTGGATCTGGTGAAAAGAAGACCTTCTATTGTACAAACTGTAAGAAAACTAACCACAATGTTGAACGATGTTATTTTCTACATGGTTTTCCTGCAAATTGTAGAGACATAAATAGGAAATCAACACCTGAAGACAAGTCTGCAAGATCTGGTAAGAAATTTGTTGGTTCTTCTATTAGCAGCATCAATGATTTGTCCGCTGAACAGTTGAACAGGTTGTTGAGTTTGTTGAGCACTGATTCTAAGAAGAATAGTCAGACAAAAGGGGATGATTTTGCCGGATTCACAGGTACTTATTTTGCATCTAAAGTCTTTAATACAACTACTTGGATTTTGGATAGTGGAGCCAATTGCCATATGTGTTGTGATTTGTCTTTGTTTGAGACGACTGACAAGTTGTCTAGACCTTTTGAGATCACTTTGCCTACTGGATATAATGCCAAAGTTGATACAGTGGGGACAATTAGCCTGAGTTGCAGCTCAAAGATGTGATTTATGTGCCTGTGTTTCACTGTAATTTGCTTTTAGTGGGGAAATTGATCAGAGAACTGCATTGTCAGATTGTGTTCACTCCTGCTAGGTGTCTTTTGTAGGCTCCTTTTATGAAGACACCTCTGGAAATTGGTAGGATGTTCAAAGACTTGTTTCTGTTGGAATCCAGGCAAGGCAATCACAGTGGTCCAGAAGAAGTTGTAGGCTCAACAACATGCTCAGTTGATCCCAAGATGTGGCATGTTAGACTAGGGCATATGCCTTACTATAAACTGCAAACATTAGCATTTACACAAGTTAATTTGTCAAGTAAAGGTGACATTATACCTTGTGAGATTTGTGCAAATTCCAGACAGTCTAGATTGGCTTTTCCTTTGAGTTTTATTACAGCTATTTGTCCCTTTCAACTTGTTCATGTAAATGTTTGGGGACCCTATCACACACCTACCTTTAATGGTTATAAGTACTTTCTTACCATTGTGGATGACTTCACTAGATCTACTTGGGTGCATTTGATGTCAGCTAAGAGTAATGCCTTTACAGTGATCAAAGGTTTTATTGCTATAGTTTCTACTCAATTTGGCAGGAGAGTGCAGAAACTGAGAAGTGACAATGCACTTGAGTTGGGTTCTAGCAAAGATGCTTCAGAGTACCTTGTTGCACAAGGTATAGAACATCAAACTTCGTGTGTGGCCACACCCCAACAAAATGGAGTTGTTGAGAGAAAACACAGGCATTTACTTGAGATTGCTCGGGCTCTAATGTTTCAGTCAAAGTTGCCATTGAAATTCTGGGGGGAGAGCATCTTGACTGCAACTTATATTATCAATAGACTCCCCTCCAAAATTCTCAAAAACAAGACTCCCTTTGAAACCCTTTATCATAAGAAGCCTCTTTATGTTCATTTGAAGAGCTTTGGTTGTTTGTGTTTTGTCTCTACATTGAAGAGTGGAAGAGACAAATTTCAGGCGAGGGCTACACCTTGCATTTTCCTTGGATATCCTTATGGTAAAAAGGCTTACAAGGTATACAATCTGGAAACTCATCAAGCCTCCATTTTCAGGGATGTTGTGTTCCATGAAACACTCTTCCCATATCATTCTCCTGCAATGGCCACCCATTTCATACCACCTCAATATCCTTCTTCCCTTTTGCCACCTCATGAGGTGTCTACCTTTGCTGATGATCCTACAGTTGCAGTTGAGCCAGCTCTTAGGAGGTCTTCTAGGTCTCATGTAAGACCTTCTCATCTGTCTGATTATGTTTGTAATACTACTATGGCAGAACCTTGTTTTTGTGGCCATACTCTTACCTCCACCCTATCTTTTCCCTCTTACACATTTCCTCCTACTTACAAGCCTGAAAGTGAACCTCTAAGCTATGCGCAAGCCTGTAAATATGATGTTTGGCAGCAGGCTATGACAACTGAATTTACAGCTCTCGAACAGAACAAGACCTGGGAGATTGTTGATCTCCTTGCAGGAAAAAGGACCATTAGCTGTAAATGGGTATACAAAGTTAAGAGGAAAGCAGATGGAACTATAGACATATATAAGGCTCGGTTGGTGGTGAGAGGATCCACACAGAAAGAAGGGGTAGACTACAATGAAACATTCTCTCCAGTGATTAAGATGACCACAGTTAGGACTCTTGTTTCAGTGGCTTTGAAGAAACAATGGAATATCTTTCAACTTGATGTTAACAATGCCTTTTTGCATGGTGACTTACATGAAGAGGTTTACATGAAGGTACCTTAAGGCTTGACAGCTGATAATGACAATCAAGTTTGTAGATTAAAGAAATCTTTATATGGCCTCAAGCAGGCTTCTAGACAGTGGTATGCCAGATTGTCTCAAGCTCTTAAATCACGAGGTTATGTTCAGTCATTAAATGACTATTCTCTTTTCCATCGCAAAGTTGGAGAATCAGTGGTGTTTGTTGCAGTATATGTTGATGACATTCTGCTTACAGGGAATGACATTCCTGAGATTGAAGCACTTAAAACATTCCTGGATGCTGAGTTCAAAATCAAAGATCTGGGAATGCTGCATTTTTTCTTAGGCATTGAGTTCATTCCCACAGTTCAAGGGTTTCTTCTGAGTCAAAGGAAGTTTATTTTGGAAATGTTAGAGGATTTTCCTCTTTCCACTACACATGATGTTGTTAGCCCCTTAGATCTTCGCCAGCGATTACTTCCTGATTCAGGTCCTTTACTGCAAGATCCTCTTGTCTATCGGGAATTGGTTGGAAAGCTAAATTTCCTGGTTAATACTCGCCCTGATCTGGCTTACTCTGTTCAGTTTCTTAGTCAGTTTAATCAGGCTCCAAGGCAACCTCATCTTGATGCTGCTTTACATGTGTTGTCATACGTTCGGGGTACACAATCTAAAGCCTTGTTGCTCAACAACACTGACTCTTTGCATCTTCAAGCATATTGTGATGCTGACTGGGCTACTTGCCCCTTTTCTCGGAGATCCGTCAGTGGGTATGTTGTTTTCTTTGGTGGTAGCCTCATCTCTTGGAAATCCAAGAAGCAACAGAGTGTGTCGCTTTCCTCTGCTGAAGCAGAGTACAAATCCTTACGTCGTGTTTGTGCTGAACTTGCTTGTCTCAGCCGTTTACTGCATGAGTTGGAAATTGTTAATGTCACTCCCATTCCTGTCAAGTGTGACAATCAAGCTGCTGTTTACATCGCGCGCAATCCAGTTTTTCATGAGAAAATGAAACATATCGAGTTAGATTGCCATTATGCTCGAGAGAAATTGCTGGATGGCTTGATTTCTTTATCTCATGTTTCCACACACTCTCAGCTTGCTGATTTTCTTACAAAATCCCTCCCTGGTGTTCGTTTACAGTCTCTTTATTCCAAGATGGGAATGGTTAATGCATCTCCATCTTGAGAAGGGGTATTGGGATATTGTATTCTGTTTACTAGATATTTGTTGCCACGTGGCTTCTCCTTTAGCACTTTAGCAAGCTATATAAGCTTGGTGTAACAAACGTAACAAACTAATGAAAGCCTCGGAGTTTCTAGCATCTTCTCCCCCCTTTCTCTGATTTTCTCTTTATCGTTTCCATGGCTTCTCTGTAAGTCATATTTGATTCCGCACTTTGTTTTCACTTGTCAACCAAGTTGAGGAAATATAGAAAACCACAACCTTAATTGAAAAACTAGTGTTGTACACAAGGAAGAAAAATTCTTTTTACAAAGATTATGAAATTTTGCATCCACATATCAAACTAATTTTGCATCCATATATTTACAGCAACATGATTAATCCAGCAAAGTTATTTACTCCAACCGCATTCAAAGGCTCCTCCGACAAGGCATGATTAAGAGTCATGTCGAGAGATTTATCAGAATCTTCTCCATCACGGTCTTCTTGCAGGGCGCTCAGATATCTCTTTTGGTGGCTCGACGTCTTTCAGATGAATGCTAGAGCTGTCCAGATCGTCATCCTTTTTAGGGCCTTCTGTAGATCTACCCCCTTGCTCTTTCCATAGTTACCTTCAAGGGATCAACTTTGTCAAAAAGACCAGAGTAAACAACAACCGTATATCAATCTCAAAATGCACCTATAAGACCTTGATAGAGTACTTACATCCATTGTGTGCAATTGGTAATCTGTCATGCCAAGGAGAATGCTGCAGCTAATGGAATCATGAGCAACCGAAGATCAACATGGAATTGACTACTCTAGTTTTTTTTTATTTTCCAAACTTGACGTACACATTGTAGGAGCTTTGCTCCATTTTGGTACACTGTGTAAATCCCCCCATTCTATATAAATTTCACCTTTCAAATTTCAAAAAAAAGAGGGTTTAATTTATCTTACTGGAATTCAAGATCACTCAATAGAATGGTTCTTTCTTGCCACAAATTCTACCTAGAGACAGAGAGTCACGGAAGCAACAAGCCAGATATTTTCAACTCATGCTGCCACCAAATGCCTATAATTCTATAACGTGTGATAGCTAAACGAAATATTTAGGCAATCCTTTGAGATTTCAATATATGTTTTACTTATGCTATGGTCAGATTCTGACTCAGACGAAGTATTTAGCCAATCCTTTGAGATAGCCAGTGCTCATCAAGCACTTGTAAAATGCCTAAATCCCTAAAACCCTAAATCCCCAAATATTCTGATTCATAAAAAACCTAAATATCTAAATCCCTAGAATCTTAAAACACTTACATGGGTTGGATTACATACCTTAAACCAGCCAAAGCTACTTTTTGGGAATGAACAAGAGAGAGTCCGCGATTTGTCTGTTTGATTTTTTTATTTTCCTTTTAAAAAAATAAATTAACGTAAACCATTTAATAATTGACAATAGGGTATTTGGTGGGAAAAAAACAAAGTTCGAGGTTACCTCGTGAAATATACTAAAGAGTGGGATACCTTGCGAATTTTACAATATCTCAGGGTTATTAGACGAAAAAACCGAAAAAAAATAAATCCTTTTCTTCTTCTTGCCATGGAATGGAAGAAAATAATTTATGTTGGGATACTCCAACTAGTATATATAAATACATTAGGTTACATATTTGTGTTAGAAAATGGATACCAACCTTTGCTTTTGTCTGCTCTTATTATTTCTCATCCTGGATCATGGCCCAAAGGGAAGCTTCGTAAGTAGCCCAAATAATATGGATCATATATTTCAATATTGGGTCAAATACGGTTTAAAGTTCTACTACAGGCCCGATTTCATATTGTATATAATAGGCTGAAAAGAACATGACATTAGTGGAAAAGAATACATGGCATACCCATTTGACTGATGTTGTCTATGGCCATGGGGCCGGCCTATTACTCCAACTGCAGTTACCATTTATGACAAAGGAAAGTGTTATGTGAGAATATGTAATAAAATGAGATATGAGAATAAATTCTAGTTTTTGGATGATAAATAAATCAAAGTCTATGATTAAACTTTTATTAAAAAGTCATGTGCTAGGTTTTTGAGAATTTGACCGATCAACATGACTGGTCAAACCAGTTACCGACGGTCAACGCCGGATGGTCAATTTTTATTTTTTCAGGCACAATTTTTGTCTTACGACTGCATGTGCGTTGATTTTTATTTGTATGTGCATCAATATTGACTTGTATGTACATCAATATTGCATAAAATCTGTATTAAATTTTTGACTATATGTGTGATTTTGTGTATGTGAAAACTCATGCACTCCTCAGTATGTTCATATGTTTTAGCTTGTATGTGCATAGATTTTGACATATATTTGCATCTAAATTCTACGTGTGTATTATTTTCTTGGGTTGAAATGTGCATGAGATTTGGTTTGTATGTGCATACCTTTTGAAGTGCATGTCTTTTTTGTTGTATGTGCATTTAAATTCCATAAATTTTGCATAGGGTTTTGATTATATGTATGACTTTGTATATGTGGAAACTCATGTACATACAAGCAAAAACCTATGCATGCATTTCACAGAATATACATATGCTTTGGCATGTGTGCGCATAAATTTTGACATGTATGTGCATCTAAATTCTACTTATACGCGTTATTTTCTTGGGTTGAAATGTGCATGAGTTTGGCTTGTATATGCATACATTTGAAGTGCATGTCTTTTTGCTTGCATGTGCATGTAAATTGAACTAGGCGTGCATATGGTTTGATTGTATGTGTGATTCTTTATAAGTGAAAACTTATGCACACACATGTAAAATCTTATACAATTTACAGAATGTGTATAGATTTTGTCTTGTAAGTGCATGAATTTTGAATTGTTTGTGCAGCTAAATTTTACTTGTATGTATCATTTTCTTGACTTGATATGTGCATGTGTTTTTTACTTGTATGTGCATACCATTTGAAACACATGTTTTTTTGCTTGAATGTGCACATGTCAAAACTTATGCACATACGTTGTACAACTCATCAGGGGCGGAGCTATGTGGGGCCCAGAGGGGGCTATAGCTCTCGTCCCGGGAAAAAAAAAATTAAAAGCTTTTTTACCCTTATTTTATATAAAAATGTAATTTTAGCCAGTCCCAATAGATTTAAGCTATGAAAATGAAATTACCTTAAAGTTTCTCCCCTTCATCTCATTTGGAAATGTAATTTCAGCCATCTCTAATAGAATTAAGTCACAAAAATAAATTTACCTTAAGTTTTTTTTTTCATCATATCATGTGAAATTACCTTAAGGTTCATAAAAAAGTTCAAAATTGATTTTTTTTGCAAAATAGGATTTAAGCCGCGTTAGATTTAAACCACACGAAATTTTTACCGTGTAGGATTTTAGCCTCCTCTGAGGTAAAATCCTGGCTCCGCCCCTGCAAATCATGCACATTTTCTCTAGAAAACAATGCATATTTTTTATAATTTTTAGATGCATATACATGCCAATATAAGCTAAAATGTATGCACATGCCATCTCAAGCAAAAAAATAGTTTTGGAAAAAGTTGGGCTGTCAAAAGTTGAATGAGAAAAAATGGTCGGACAAATCCTTATAAAATTGTAATGCACATACAAGTCAATATTGATGCACACACAAGTAAAAAATAGTGCACATTTCAGCGCAAGTAAAAAGTGGACCTAAAAAAAAATGGGCAAGAAAAAAAAACTTAGGCCCGACAATGACTTATAAAATTTTGATGCACATATAGAACAATATAGATGCACACACAAGCCAAAATGTATACACATACCATCTTAATTCAAAAAATGGTTCCGAAAAATAAAAGGTCCGAAAAAAAAACTTTGACCGGTTAATTATCCACTTAAGTGGTTATGTGTCATCACGTGCATGACACATGACCACTTAAATAATAGTCTAATCCTAGCCTTTGGATTTAAAAACTAGGAGCTATTCAAAATTTTCACCCTAATGTTCATTCTCATAGGATCCGCATCCTTCATAATAATATAAAAATTTACTCTCTTTTTTTTCGTTGCAAAATCTTAATATACGGTTAGACTATGTTTGGTTGAGTGTCTTTATCAATAAAAATATACACATATCGTTAGACTATGTTTGATTGAGTGTCTTTATCAATAAAAATACACACATATCGTTAGACTATGTTTGGTTGAGTGTCTTTATCACCTTTAGACTTTTTTGTTGTTGTTGATAAAGTAAGAATTAGACTGGAAATCACAGAAGAAACGTTTTCTCAGCCTATAGCATCCTTTCGGATGAGAACTACAAGTTCTAAGTTATCTCTAAAATCTTCTGAAAGACCTCGCTGCGCCAGCTTCGCAATGTGGTCAGCAACAACGTTAGCATCTCGGAAGACGTGGGAAATCTGCACTGAGGAAAACAATTATAAAACACAAAGGATATCAGAAATTAAGATTTCGATATCCCAAGGACAGTGCTAGATTTTGTTCAGAACGTTAACAATTGTAAGATTATCACATTCAATTTCAATATTATAAAAACCCAAGTCATGCGCTTTAAGCAAAGCGTTCCTGAACGTGATAGCTTCTGCTTTTAATGGGGTTGATATACCACATTTTTCACCAAAGATAAATAGGGGTTCACCTTTGCTATTTCTGCAAATATACCCATAACTTGATTCTCCATTAGGCATGGTTGAACCATCTGAGTTAATTTTTATAGTGTTTTTTTTTTGGGGGGGGGGGTTTCCATTTTTTCTTTGGGCGTCTTTTATTGTCTCTGTTATACTTCTTCTTTTGTTGTTGTTCTGCTTCCAGGCAGTCAGGATTCCAAGTCTTTGTTTGTTTTCAGTTATTGATTTGGTTTTTGATGTAAATGGGCACATCCTTAATTGGGTCCCAATCATTATTTGTACTAACAAAGCTTTGTTGGTTTCTGTAAAACCAGATTCCCCACCAAGAATTCAGAAGTTCTGCGAATTGGGTTTGGTCTAATTTTTGTCGGATTTTCTCAATCAGTTCATACGGTTTTTTTGTTCCAATGTTCATTGAAGCGTCTGGACGTTAATTTGTTCAATTGTTTTCAAGGTATGGGTGCAAAAAAATAAGATATGATTAGTATCTTCAATCGGTGCACTGCATCGAATGCATTCAGGGGTTAGTGAAACTCCTTTTTCAGCTAGCCTTGCTTTTGTTGGAAGTCCATTAGTCATGATTTTCCAAATAAAGTTCTTAACCTTAGGGTAGGTATCCATTTTCCATATCCAAGAGGAGTCATGGGCTAAATATCGTTTATTTTCATTGATCATGTTCATAGCAGACTTGGTTGAGAACCATCCACTTTTACTGGCTTCCCAATACATCTTGTACTCAATATTATTAACGGGGATAGGAATCGATGTGATTAGTCTACACATATCAATTGATACATGTTGTTTGACTTTTTCTTTGTTCCATGTTTTATCTGGCAACATGAAATCTGCGACCAAGGCATGCATTAATATTCTGGATTTGTTGGATATTGACTGTTTTGTTTAAGGGACTATTAGATAGCCAATTATCAGTCCAAAATTTGATCGTTCTTCCATTTCCGACCTGCTACACAAGTCCCTTTTTGAACTCCTCCAAGATTGTAGTCATTGTTTACCATTGCCATGAGGAAGTTCCTGTTTTTTCATAGTGTAAAAGGTGTTTTGTCTTTAGGTATTTTTCTGTAATGATTTTAACCCAACAGTTATTTGGTTCTGCCAGTATTTTCCAAAGCAGTTTGAATTGTAGTGCTTTATTCATATCTTGGGATTTTCGAAGCCCTAGGCCTCCTTGTTGTGTTGGTTTACATATTTTATCCCATCCTATGAGAGGTTTATAATTGTGGTATTTGTTCCAGAAGAAATTCCTGTTAAGTTTGTCCAGTTCATTGTGTGTGTTTGTTGGGAACATAAAACTCTGCATAAGATATTTTGGTCTAGATGCCAGATTGACTTTAATGAGGGTTGTGCTTTATTCATATCACCTTTAGACTATGTTTAATATACCGTTAGACTATGTTCGATACACGTGCAATAATTTTTTTTTCACTACACACTTTACATAAAAAATATACATATCTATGTAATTTTTTTTTTTTACCAAATACACTTATCAATAAAAAATCCTTATAAATATAAAAGTCTTTATAAATACTAATCCCAAACAAACCCGTAGTCAATTTTACTGTTTTTTTTTTCTTTTTTTTTTCTTCCATGTCATGTCTACCGTGTACATGATAGTTAATTAATAATTATTACAATCATGTTGGGGAAAGGAAAATAGGAAATAAATTGATCAGAATCCTAATCCTTCGGTTCCCTTCTCATCACCATAATCCCTAAATATCTTTTAATTCATTTTTGTATTTTATTTTGTGATTTATTGATTGGTGGAAATAATTTAAATATGTCACATATAATAAGTATGTTTTGAAAGAAATAATAAAAAATATCAACTACAACTAATCAAAGTAAATGAAGCATAAAATGACTATAAATATGAACCAGAGGATCTTTACTCCACAAGAATGATTGCTGTCATTTTCAGCTGTTATTTTACATACCACTATATAACAATGTCCTTGATATGAGAAAAAATATTCCAATGCCGGAAAAATTGTTGGATTTTTTTGAAGTTGGTTAGATCGATTAATATAGTTGTGTTGAATTTTAATTCAAGCTATAAAAAGAAGAAATGCAGTTGATATAGTAGTATATAGGACCACGTTTCCACGTTAGGCCATTCACATTCATGGTTAGGGATGGTAACGGGGCGGGGAGTACTCTCTCCGTTCCCGTCTCCGAACGGGGATCAAAATCTTTCCCCGTCCCTGCCGGGGCCCTGCTCCCCTTCGGGGATCCCCGTCCCCGTTTCACTACACATAATTTTTTTAAATTTTGTCTAAATTTATATATTATTACGATTTAGGGTATAAATGATTTGAAATTTTTGGTTTAACGTCTAAAGAGTATAAAATTTAGGGACTAAACAATATAAAACTTAGGATTTAAGGTTAAGAAAATCACAAAAATATTGTATACGGCGGGGATCCCCGCAGGTTTCCCCGCCGGGGACGGGGACCTCTATCCCCGCCCCGCTCCCCGTCCCCGCTCGGGGTTTAAATTTTCCGAGAATCCTAATCCTTCGGTTCCCTTCCCATCACCATAATCCCTAAATATCTTTTAATTCATTTTTGTATTTTATTTTGTGATTTATTGATTGGTGGAAATGATTTAAATATGTCACATATAATAAGTATGTTTTGAAAGAAATAATAAAAAATATCCACTACAACTAATCAAAGTAAATGAAGCATAAAATGACTATAAATATGAACCAGAGGATCTTTACTCCACAAGAATGATTGCTGTCATTTTCAGCTGTTATTTTACATACCACTATATAACAAGGCAATGGCTAAATACACGCGAGAATTGAGCTAAATGGATGCGAAACTACACGTTTAAGTTAAGCGTCCGGTTTTACACGCTTAGCTTAAGCGTGTAGGGGTATTATTGGTATTTTAAAAAAACAGCCCACAGTTCTTATACGCTTAAGCTAAGCGTGTGCCCACACGCTTAGCTTAAGCGTGTAGTTTTTTTTTTTTTCTTGTAAGTTTAAAAGCACACGCTTATCTTAGGCGTACAGTACAAATTTTTTTTCCCCCAAAATTGCATTTTTTTTCCCATAATCATGTAGAGAATTTCAATACGAGTCCGTACATATAAAATTCGTCCAAAACGGACATCGTTTGCCCCTCCAAAAGCCCAAAAAACGAACCCTTCAACCCGCGCGCGTATCTTCTTCGAACAGCCCACCCGTAAGCTTTTATAAGCTTCAATGGGGGATTTGGCAAATTTCTTGGATCCGATTGAAGCCATTAACTATTGGGCATTTAAGACCTTATCATATACGTAATTCCACATTTAATCGGATTGAATGTCGATTAAAATCGTAGAATTTTATCTCCAAAGCCACCGTGTCGTCCAAGGGGCCGATTTGAACAAATTCAAAATTGGACCAAATCATCTTCAATTGGAGAGCATGAACCATAGGGCCTTGTTGAGGGTGTCCTAAGATTCAAAATGCCTATAAAATTCCCTTCAATCGTTGCCTCAATGCATCCAATTTCGAAGTCAAAACTCATGAATCCTAAATCTCGTTACCGGTTGTGTCTTCACCGAAATTCGAGCACATGGAAGCTTTATTCTTGCAACTGTTGGTAGTACTAGCCTTGAAAATTGGTCCTTTTTCAAAGCCCTCTCTTTACATCGCCGGAAAAAGACCACTTCCATTCAATTTGGAGTTTTTCCGACGAGGTGTCAAGAAGGTATTCCGGCGGGATTGAATTTGTGCCAATTTTGCGGTTTTTGGGGTATTTTTCATTTGTTTTGTTTTAATCTTGGTTTAATTAATTAATCTAGATTAGTGAAAAATATTTTAGGATCAATTTGGTGCCCGACATATAATATATAAGTAATAAGTTTATAATATTTAACCATAATGTTTAACTATAGTATATAAGTAATAAGTATGTAATACTTAATTATAATGCATAACTATACTTTATAACTAATATATTTTGTAATACTTAACTATAATACATAACTATAGTATATAAGTAATAAGTTCATAATACTTATGATATTTAACCATAATGTTTAACTATAGTATATAAGTAATAAGTATATAAGTAATAGTATATACGTGTAACTATATGAAATATAATGAAATACTATAGTATATACGTGTAACTATATGAAATATAATGAAATACTATAGTATATAAGTCTAAGTATACTAGATTTAATGAAATACTATAGTACATAAGTGTAACTATATGAAATATAATGAATTACAATAGTACATACGTGTAACTATATGATATATAATGAAATACTATATTATATAAGTGTAACTATATGAAATTTCATGAAATACTATAGTATATAAGTGTAACTATATGAAATATAATAAAATACTATAGTATATAAGTCTAAGTATACTAGATTTAATGAAGTACTATAGTATATAAGTGTAACTATATGAAATATAATGAATTACAATAGTACATAAGTGTAACTATATGATATATAATGAAATACTATAATATATAAGTGTAACTATATGAAATTTCATGAAATACTATAGTATATAAGTGTAACTATATGAAATATAATAAAATACTATAGTATATAAGTCTAAGTATACTAGATTTAATGAAATACTATAGTATATAAGTTTAAGTATACTAGATTTAATGAAATACTATATACTATATAAGTGTAACTATATGAAATTTAATAAAATACTATAATATATAAGTTTAAGTATACTATATTTAATAAAATACTATACTATATAAGTGTAATTATATGAAATGTAATGAAATACTATAGTACATAAGCGTAACTATATGAAATATAATGAAATACTATAGTATATATGTGTAACTATATGAAATTAAATGAAATACTATAGTATATAAGTCTAAGTATACTAGATTTAATGAAATTATAATATTTTATATAGTTACACTTATGTACTATAGTATATTTCATTACATTTCATATAGTTACACTTATATAGTATAGTATTTCATTAAATCTAGTATACTTAGACTTATATACTATAGTATTTCATTAAATCTAGTATACTTAGACTTATATACTATAGTATTTCATTAAATCTAGTATACTTAGACTTATTTACTATAGTACTTCATGAAATTTCATATAGTTATACTTATTTACTATAATATTTCATTAAATCTAGTATACTTAGACTTATTTACTATAATACTTCATGAAATTTCATATAGTTACACTTATTTACTATAGTATTTCATTATAATTAAGTATTACGAACTTATTACTTATATACTATAGTTATACATTGTGGTTAAGTATTATAAACTTATTACTTATATACTATAGTTATGTATTATAGTAAGTATTACAAAATATATTAGTTATAAAGTATAGTTATGCATTATAATTAAGTATTACGTACTTATTACTTATATACTATAGTTAAACATTATGGTTAAATATTTATGAATTTATTACTTATATAATATGTATTATAGTTAAATATTATGAACTTATTGTTTACATACTATAGTTACACATTATGGTTAAATATTATAAACTTATTACTTACATATTATATGCCGGACACCAAATTGATCCTAAAATATTTTTTCACTAATCTAGATTAATTAACTTAACCAAGATTAAGACAAAACAAATGAAAAATACCCCCAAAATCGCAAAATGGGCACAAATTCAATCCCGCCGGAATACCTTCTTGACACCTCGTCGGAAAAACTCCAAATTGAATGGAAGTGGTCTTTTTCCGGCGATGTAAAGAGAGGACTTTGAAAGAGGACCAATTTTCAAGGCTAGTAGTACCAACAATTGCAAGAATAAAGCTTTCATGTGCTCGAATTTCGGTCAAGAACAACCGGTAACAGGATTTAGGATTCATGAGTTTTGACTTCGAAATTGGATGCATTGGGACAACGATTGAAGGGGATTTTATAGGCATTTTGAATCTTAGGACACCATCAACAAGGCCCTATGGTTCATGCCCTCCAATTGAAGATGATTTGGTCTAATTTTGAATTTGTTCAAATCGGCCCCTTGAACGACACAGTGACTTTGGGGATAAAATTCTACGATTTTAATCGACATTCAATCCGATTAAATGTGGAATTACGTGTATGATAAGGTCCTCTTAAATGCCCAATAGTTAATGGCTTCAATCGGATCCAAGAAATTTGCCAAATCCTCCATTGAAGCTTATAAAAACTTACGGATGGGCTGTTCGAAGAAGATACGCGTGCGGGTTGAAGGGTTCGTTTTTTGGGCTTTTGGAGGGGCAAACGATGTCCGTTTTGGACGAATTTTATATGTACGGACTCGTATTGAAATTCTCTACATGATTATGGGAAAAATGCAATTTTGGGAAGATTTTTTTTTGTACTATACGCCTAAGATAAGCGTGTGCTTTTAAACTTGCAAAAAAAAAAAAAAAACTACACGCTTAAGCTAAGCGTGTAAGAACTGTGGGCTATTTTTTTAAAATACCAATAATACCCCTACACGCTTAAGCTAAGCGTGTAAAACCGGACTCTTAGCTTAAGCGTGTAGTTTCGCGTCCATTTAGCTCCATTCTCGCGTGTATTTAGTTTGTCCGTATAACAATGTCCTTGATATGAGAAAAAATATTCCAATGCCGGATAATTGTTGGATTTTTTTGAAGTTGGTTAGATCGATTAATATAGTTGTATTGAATCTACTATATAATTACTAAACGCAAAGACCTACTAAGCCACGTGACACTCCTACAATAAGCCAAAAACAAATTCGCCACGTGACATTATGCTTTTAATTTGGACACGTGGCGCTCAATCCATTTTTTCCGACTTTGTGTTTTTTTCCTTAAATCAAAGATCTTGCAGTATATTTGTATAATAATTTATTTCTCAAGCTGTAAATCAATGATCAACCATAATATTTTTATAACAATTTATTTCCTAAACTATATTACAAAATAAACGTGAAGGGCAATTTAAGATCATACAAACTAAAAGATTTTTTTAGCCAAAATAAAAAAAAATGTTAACGAACTCACCATTTTCAGCATCCAATTAGATATGGTTGTTTTAAACCTATTTTGAAAATTATATTACTAATTTATTATGATTTAATTATTTTTAATTAAAAACCAATTAGATAGGATTGTTTAACAAAATCGCACCACTTCCAAATTTCCTTTCTACGTACTATTGTTAACGAACTTTAGAATTTGAATATTTATTATTTAATATTAATCTCCTTTTTGAATTTAAATGAGATGAAATTTTACAGGAAGTGTTTCGTTTCAAATTAATATACATATCAAAAGTTCGTTAACACTTAACAATAGTACGTAGAAATACATATCTTAAATTGATTTACATATCAAAATGTTATGCTACTAATTTCTTTTCTCACCTATCTATATACATATTAAAGCAACGAAATTTAGAACCACCATATTGATTTTGGGTCAACCAATCTTAAGTGTCAATTTGTGACTAATTCTTTAAAATTAAATTTTAAATATTTTAACTTTTTAAAAAACTTAACAAATATAATTTGGTTATATGGTTTGTTACCGGATTTTTAGTCTTCTTCAACAAATATACATCACACTCTAGGGAACAAATTAATTCTCAATTTTAAAACAAATCTTTTAAATAGGAATAAATTGTTACCGGTATCAATTTTAAAACAAATCTTTTAAGTAGGAACAATTTGTTTATCCAACTAACTAAAATCTTGTGAATTTACAATTAATTCTCATTTTTATTTGCTTTTAAAGTAACTAACTCATTTGTTTCAGCTAGATATTAATTCCATTCTATCAAATTAATTTAAGTCATTAATTAATTAATTTTATCCTTATCAAATCTTGATATCTTAACAATTAATTTATATTGTTTTATATTTGATATGAATTATCTGTTATAAATCTACCACTTTAACATAAATACTCACGGGTGTGTAGCTTTATTTGTTAAGACATTGTTTAGTTAATAATAGTTTCAATAGTAGATATCACATATTAGTGAAATCTATTTATAAGTTTTAAATAATGATAATCCCATATATGTAATTTCAGTTAACAAGAATTAAAGTATTTGTTATGATTAATATTCATACATATTTATAGTTTTATACTATCATAATGTAACTTATTGTTAATTGATTTTTTTAGATTATTTGAAGAGGTAGGTTGCAATCAAGACTTCTTATTATGGTTATTATAAAATTGACAAAATATTTTATACATTAATTATCATATATTTTATTTTTTATTGTATGTACGATATTGTTTAGAAAGGGTGTTATCGGAATATATCACTGAGTATACTTATTATATTTTAATATAAATGAATATAAATAGGGTCAATCGGTTTGGCAGAAGCCCATAAGCCCAAATTAGGTGAGCCGCGTATAAAAGCCCAATAATCGAATATATCGATTCTCTGAATTAGTAAATGATTAAAAAATGTTCTAACTGGGCCTTCTATCCCATTTATCCAATATGTTTACCAAACTTTATATAACAGTCTATATACAGATATCAGAAAACTTAAAAAGATATCAGAAAACTAAATGTACATTTTTTTGCAAAGCTTTATTAGTCCAATTTAGACCAAGTCTACACACATATATTTTACTGGGCCAATTAGCCCAATTTAAACCCGTTCAATTTATTTAAACATGGGCCTTATATTAGAACCAATGTTGTGTAAACCAGTAAATCATCAGGCCCATTATCTTAATATTTAAGTCGTAGTATTGGGCGAATAAACTCATTAACAATAATTCATTTACGCAGGCTGCTAAAGTATATTAGCTAAGTTAAGTAGATTATATATTTTTTGTTACACAAACATAATGTAAGGCCGATATATTATATTCAGAAGGTCATATTATTACATATATTGGTAATCCCATTAGTACCAAATCTTTTTAAGCCCAATATATAAAGCCCATTATCATAGCGAATTCTGTGTAAGTGAGTATATAATACAACAAAGCCCGTTAACTTGATTTGTAAAAATTTATTGGGCCAGTAAGCCCATTAACAATAATTCATTTATGTAGCCGGCTAAAGTGTATTACCTAAGTTAAGTATATTATAGTTTTTTTGTTAGCCAAATATAAAGTAAGGGCAATATATTATATTCAGAAGCTTATATTACTACATAAATTGTTAGTTAAACTACTTTTATTACTACATATATTAATAATCAAAGAAAAATATAGATAAACACGAATCTTCATGAAGAAGAATCTAGATTAACATAACATTTCGCACTTAAAACCAAAAAAACGAATGAATGAAATGTGAGCATGATATTATGCTATATTTCTATCTGAAATTTGTAAAATTTTAAAACAATGAAATCACAGAACCAGTCGAAATCACTGAAATTTGTCAAAATATGTAAAATTTGTTAACATAAGGGAATTTATGATTTCAAACATCAAATTATCTCACAAGCCAAACGATTAAAGATTGAGATTAAAACAAGAACATATTACCTTCGTTGCCTTAGGGAGAACCCCATAGCCTCCTTATTCAAGGTACCTTTATCAAGCTCCAGAAGATTACAGATGAACACATCCTCAGCAAAGTCCAGAAGTCGTCATACCATTTTATTAAAAAAACAAATTAGTCACAGGATACAAAACTGATAAAGCAACAAAAAAATAAACACAACATGAAATCCAAAATTCTCGATTTTTTTTTTAATTTTGGACACAGAACAAGTCAGATTATGATTTAAAAACGAAAAAATATCCGGAGAAGGAAATTAAAAAAGAGAAATGTTAAATACCTTTATGAAGCTCCATATCTATGAAATACTTAGGGTTTAGTTAACCCTTCTTTAGCCAGATCCAGATCTGTTGTCGTCCGTTGTCATCCTCTGGATCTGAACGAGATTGTAGAATAATCTAATTTTTGTGTGGATATGTGATAAACTTATTTGGATGAAGAATAAATCGGATCTTGAACATGTAGATTAGAGGGTTTTTTTGTGAAAAAACCAATTTGGATCTCAAAGATTTGAACAAAAACAAAACGAAGGCTTGGATGATATTTCCATAAAGATGAAATTCAAAGTTTCAAGAATTGGAAAGATTGAAAGAGGAAAGAAACTATGTGGATCGAACTGGAAAGATTGAAAGGGGAAAGAAAATTCTTGAAACTTCAAGAATACGAGTGTGAAATCCAAACACGACGTCGAGTTTCGGCGTCTGTAAAATGGTCGAGGAGTTGCTTTGGACTTGGCCCAATTACTTGAATCAGATGATGGGCTTCGTTTATATATGGACGAGGTTAATGTTGTGGGCTTGGCCGAGGTTAACAAATTTATTGTTAATTTTGTATTTTTATTATAGTGCACATATAATTAAATAATTATATTAAATGTTAAGTTTGTATTTTTATTTATTTTGTTACTAAAATATATCTGCAAAGTCCCATTGACTATTGTATGTATGAATAAAAACAAAAATAATATAATGTTGACATTTGGTGATATTAGATATACATAATAAGGGATAAATTATTGTTAATATAAATAATAACTTTTTACATAAATTGAGATTTTTGTAGTTTGGCGTCTATTTCAGTTATGCATTTATTCTAATTGGTCCTTAAAGCACATTAGGCTGCTTCGAAATATTGATCAAACTTCAGGTTTATGCAACGGGACGAGATCACGCAGCTTGGCAGTCATGTCATACAAGGGAGAATTATTTCATGCTACAATATTGGACATACGGTTTTGATTCCTCGCATGATAATGTCATCGTCAGACACTTCATTTCCTTTTAAGTTTCAACGAAAACAATTTTCCTTGACTGTCTGTTTTGCTATGACCATAAACAAGAGCCAAGGACAATCTCTTGCCAATGTCGATTTGTATCTTTCATGTCCTGTTTTCAGTCATGGTCAGTTTTATGTTGCTTCATCAAGGGTGACTAGCAAGAAATGTTTAAAGATCTTGATTTGCAACAAAGACAAGAAGAAAAATAATACTACAACCAATGTAGTATACAAGGAAGTTTTTAATAATTTATAGCAATTTTGAACATCGTGCCATCTTTTATGTTTCACGTGTCATTTTCATGTATTAGAGTTAAATGAACTTTTTTATTATGTTTTATCGATTTACATGTATTGATGTAAAAGATTGTGGCTATGCGTGTTTGTAAGACAACTTAACCAATTTTTATGATTAATAAAGTTATGAAGAGTTTCGTCTCTCTTTATATAATGTAATTTATATATCTTTAATTTTTTTAGTCAATTTGTCATTTTTAATTTAAATAACTAATCAAATATATATTAAAATAATAATTATTCGATAATAAAAATATACGATTATTACAAATGTAAAATAAAATAAAAATTTACTAAAAGCTCAAAAAGATGATTTCCTTTGGATCTTGAGTAAATCATTAGCTTTTATTCCTCCTTCCTACTTTTATGGGTTTTATAAGATGAAATTCTATTTCATGTTTTATCCCGTCTTTACTACTGTAGCTATGAAACTTGATATAAAAAATAAGTATGAAATCTCATTACAAATGGTCTTAATTACCAGTATTTTGTATGCAATCTTCCTATAAGTTTTTACATTTCATCCAAATCAAGCGTAAAAAAGTTGAAAAGGCCCATAGAAAGAACATTATTATAAAACATATCTTCATGTTAAATGTGTGACCTGTCCATTTACTTCCAACATTGTAATCTTTATAACCCCCACGTTTTATCCCCAGTTTGTGAGAGCCGAGGTGGGTGCAACGAAAATTGGTTATAATAAAAAACGATCAAGCCAATTTTCTCATCTCTCCTTCTTCTGCTCTAAGAAAATTAGTACTCCGATATATAATATACTAGGAAGGTAAATCCGCACTATGCGCATGTCTGTAATTTGGTATACATTTAATTTTGTGGATTGGTTTTGCTTGATGTTGATGGTTTTGTTTCATGGTGAGTTGCTATAACTTTTTTATTCATTTAGATTGATATAAGTTCATCATTGTAATAGTAAGAGTTGTATTCAATTATAGTATGTAACCAAAGATAAAGATTAAATATTATGTGCTTATAATATACAATATCAATTTCATTTTTAAAAAGGCAAATATCCTACCTATATACATATTGAGAGTGGGTTTATTATAGTTTATACAAAAATATTTTTGTTGGGATTTTTCATTTTAGTAAATTTGTTTTTTTCCTGGGAATATTATATCCAGATTTAAATACTATATAGAATGTCTTTTAATAAGACTAACAATGAAGGGTAACAGTTTGAGGCTCTAAGACTCTTGAAGGCTTATGTGTTCTTTATTTTTAATGTCCACTGATTGGAGTTACATTATATATAGATTTAAATACTATATATAATGGCCACTGATTTCACTACCTGCCCAATTGCATAAACGTTAGATTTGGTCAAATTTCAACCATTATTGCATGATTAAGGAGTATACAACTCGTAATAATTAATATGTAAGTAGATGACTAATTCTTAGCTTAAAAAGATTGTATTGAATATTCTACATTTACATGTTGTTTTTTGTTGTACAAATTTATGCATATGTAACATAACAATTTCTTTATAATCAATGGTTGTATGGAATAGTATACAACATGCCAAAGTAAAGATCTAGGTGAATAGTCTAATATACGAAGTATGAAATAGTCTAATTTGTGTTTATTTTTTTGAGATACAAAAAAAAGGTTCAATTTATATGAGCATATTTTTTTAAAGGTCCAATTAAATAGCAGATTTAATGTGCTCTAATGGATCAGATTTAATGTCGATAGATGTTAATAGGTCGGTCTTCAGCTTATTCCTATACTGGGTTATGTGGTGTAATGGACTGACCCTTATGTGGACTGGCCCTTATGTATTATCACATAATGGATGATTGTTTGACATCATCTTGGGCCATGATCACGCGGATTTGAGTAGTAGCATTAAATGATGGGGGATTAATTTGGTGAAAACCCCAAATGATCAATCATATGCCTTTTGCCATCAACTTAGAATATGAGGAAATTGGAACCTAGACCTCAAAATATGACTAACGGAAAGGAAAGTTTGCTAAAAAAACAGCAAGGAGAGGGTACTAAAATCTCCAGTCTAAAAAATTCAAGCTTGTTGCATTAGAAAATTAACATGTTTTAAAATGTATTACTAAAACAATACTAATTGTTGTAAAGGCAAAACCATATATCATGTACCACCTCCTCAGACACTTTTAACAACAACAGAAGAAGTGATTAAATAAAGGCGACGAAGAAACATGGTTCTTGTGTCGAGCATATGTACATCATTATAGCGTGGTCAAGGGACCAAACCTTTAACAGGTCCAGTCTCGGGCTTTAGAGGAGCCTGCAAATGCTCATTGGGTTCAGTAACATTGGGCTTCGGATACTCGAGTTCGGCCTTGTCAGCAACAACCCCCTTGGGGGAGTCTGATTTCGACAGATGAATTTGAGCAAACTCATCCACCACCTTCCTCTTATGCTCATCTTCAGCCATCTCCACCTTCTCTTTAGTCTTCTGCCCAACCTCTCCAACCGCCTTTGTAACCTTGGTGAAGGCTCCGGTTACCCACGTGGCCCCAGTCAGTACATAGTGGTTCTTCATTATAGCGTACCCCGCATTGCTCACCTTCTGCTCAACAACTGCGAACTTCTATAGACAGCTTAATACTAACCAACATTACTTTGTGACGAAGTGATGCCAAATCTGTGAGGAGGAACAACATCAACACGGCGCCGGAGGAGCGACCACGCTGGATATCGCGGCGGCACCGCCTTCCGAAATCAAGGGGCTAATAATATTGGTCATCTTCCGTTGTATGATGGGAACCTGCCACGGTCTCCATGAGCGATTGCGGCGGATATGCCGGTGTCGGACTCAGCGATGTGGAGGAGGAAGTGGATAGCGGCATTGGAGGATGATATCCAAACGCGATAGAGCCGAAATTGATGGCGGAGGAAGACCGTAACATCGATGGCGTGAGCGGAGAGAATTGATATTCGCTTGCGGTATTTATATACGGATTAATGGATGTAAAACATATTGTAAAAAAACTGAAGAAGGCTAAGGGGTGTAGTATTAAATGGATTAATGGGCATTTATAGGTTTTGAAATGTAAAACAGATTGCAAAAAAACTGAAGCATGCTAAGAGGTTTTACTGTATGTGTTTACACGTTTAAAATGTTTTTGAGACCTTTCAAAAACCCACTTAATACATAAACATTAATTGAGAATGTGGGCTTACTTTTTCCTAAGAATGAGTTGCCTTACTCCTCACAAATGTAGTCACGCCTGTAATTAATATTACCAGAATGCTAATTTTTATATAGATTAGGATATAGATAGATATAGATTTATTCCATATATATACGCATGTATTATAATCTATAAAATATGTAAGAATATTAATATTAATTTTTAGTATGTTTTCCAAAATTATATAATTCTTATTTTGTAGTTATAAATAATAGTTTACATATATTATATACATACATAGTACAACACATAATGTATATAGCTTTTACTGGTGTACATTAATTATAGTGGTAGGCATAAGACAAAGATATATACAAATAAAAAAATTATTTATGCTAATTTATTATTGTGCCATAATGGATCAGATTGAATGTGGATTGATGCTGATTGATGATGATGGGTCGGCCTTCAGCTTCTTCCTATTGCTTCACATCAACTTGGCCCAAGCCCATGCTGATTTGAGTAGCAACATTAAATGCCGGAACATTAATTTGGTAAAAACCCCAAAATTATAGTAGACTAGGAAGGTAAACCCGCGCTACGTGCGGGTCTGCAATTTGGTACGTTTGGTTTTGTGGATTGGTTTTGCTTGATGTTGATGGTTTTGCTTCATGGTGAGCTACTGGAACTTTGTTATTCATTTAGATTGATATAAGTTTATCATTGTAATAGTAAGGCTTGTATGCGATTATAGTATGTAACCAAAGATTAATAGCAAATATTAAGTGGTTACAATATAAAATATCAATTTCGTTGTCAAAAGGCAAATATCATACCTATATATATATATTGAGAGTGAGTTTGTTATAGTTTATTTAAAAATACCTTTGTTGGCGTTTTTCATTCTTGTAAATTTGTTTTTTTCCTTGAGAATATTATATCCAAATTTAAATACTATATAGAATGTCTTTTAATAAGACTAACAATGAAGGGTAACAATTTGAGGCTCTAAGACTCTTGAAGGCTTATGTGTTCTTTTGTTTTATTGTCCATTGATTGGAGTTACATTATATATAGATTTAAATACTATATATAATGTCCACTGATTTCACTACGTGCCCAATTACATAGACGTTAGATTTGGTGAAATAGCGACCATCATTACATGATTAAGGAGTATACAACTCGTAATAATTAATTTGTAAGTGGATGACTAATTCTTAGTTTTAACAGATTGTAAGTAGATTTTGGTATATTTACGTGTGGTCCTTGTTTTATTTTAAGTGTGTAATTTTGTTTTTATTTTGATTGGTCTGTTGGAAAGGACGGGTCGGGGCATTGAGCTTTGTTTGGCGCGTTCAGAATGGATTAATGTGTTTAAGTGCTTAATGTCAGAGGTGTCATAAATGAAGTGTGGATTTCCCAGGTGTCTTTTGAACTCATCTGCCGGTTTACATTCCAAGGGGCTTCAAATACGCATCTGGCAGACGCGCGAATCCTAAGATCTCTTCCCTTCCCTTTCAGTAGGTGGCGCCTATTGTCTTCTCTCTCGCGCTTGTTCTCTGGTTCGGTGGTGTAGGTATGCCCTGTTTTCTTGTTTTGTTTGTCATTGATTTTGCGCTTGCTTGGCCGGCCGTTTTTTGTGTGGTCGTGTTTGGGGTGTGTCGTCCGCGCCTCAGTTTGAGAGAGTAAAATGTATTGGATGCCGCCGTGTTCTCTGTAACCGTGTTTGATTGTGTTTTTCGCTTAGGTTTAATTGTAATTGTGGATTTGTGTTAACGTGTGGTCGTGAAATCGCTCGGGATGGGTGGGTGATGCATTTCTGGTTTATATTTCTTCGTTTGTAGTGAAGGGTTTGTGGTGAGTTGCTTGGCTTTGTGCTTGGAGAGTTGTGCATGGTGGATCCATGCTATTTCTGCTCTGTGTCAATTCAGTAATGGAATATATGTTGTGTTTGCCACAATCTGTTATTTTGTTTAGGCTTTTGTTAATTAAGATTGCTCTATCCCTGTATTGCCACAGTCAGTTTCCTTTTTAGGGTTTGTTGTTTGAGGCTATGTTTCACGTTCGTCATTGGTTGGAGCTCATAATGTATTTGGAAATTTGTTTTCATAGTGTATTGTGTTGTGTGCACTTGTTCTTCCTTTCATATGCAATATGGAATGGAGTCGATAATTTATGGTTTGTATTGATTAGTTGTTCCTGTTGTGCTCATTTTGGAAAAAGCAGTACGTTGTTTTCTTGTGCACTTATTTCCTTTAGCTTGTATATGTGCTTCTTCGTTGGAGTACTCATACACTGTGAGGATAGTGTAGATGGTTTTTTGTGTGTTATATTAGTATCAATATGCTGGCATTTATATTTGGTAGTGTGTTGTCCTTTATTCATTGTCACCGGTGTCCTGTGCCTCTGTCTTGTTGATTAAGTGGGTTTTAATTCTCGGCCGATCGTTAGTATGGCATAGCTGTTGCAGTTGTTTGGCTGCTTGGTTTCCCTTGCTTATGTTCAGGAAGAGTTGCAGTGTTTTAGATAGCGGTAGTTGGTATTCTGGCTTCCTGATGATGTTATGTTTAGCTGTAAAGCATGGTTAATACTGAATATGTTTCCATCTTTACACGGTTGACATGTGTAATGTGCAGTGTGTTAGATTGTAGGACACGATGGCGCCGAAACACTGCTTCCAGACTGAAGTGTATGAAGAATTGTTTGGCTTGCTGAAAATTGCAAGAGAAGCTGAGTATCCCTAGGGAGGTTGAGCATCATTTTATGCACGCTGTATAGTCCAATATGGTCCTTTGTTAAACTGGTTTTGACGCTTTATGGACGTTGTAGGCAAGAAGATGAGTCACGAAATGTGGATGTATTATATGAAGGAGATCGTTGCTGGAGACATGAAGTTGGATGAGCTTGCGCGTGAGACATCGAGGCTGAGGCAAGGAGTTGGTTTGATGAATGCCTCTGCCGCTGAGAATCATGAACATCTAAGGCAGATTCAAGTGAAGCTGCAAGAGGTAATCCTATTCTTTTCGCATTCTGTGCGTGATTGTTTAGTAGTTTACGTTCCGTTTTTTGTGCAGCTTGAATGGGGTGTCCTGTTTAATGGCATAAACATCAGGAGGGCAATTGATCATGCTGCTTTTTTGAAGGGCATTGTGATGGCTCACTACATGGCGTGATGCAGTATTGTTTTCCTGATGGCTACCCAAGTTATATTTATAGCGGTTGTTGTGTGTCCCACGTTTTGTAAATATTCTGGAAGATGAAAGGATATATGTGGGTCCTTTTTTTGCCAAACCTCTCCTTTTTTGTCTATATTGATCTATACTATATCTATTAAATTAGTAAAGGAAATTTCGCCTGGTATCCTCGAGGTTTTTCATAATTTGCGAAATACCTAGAGGTTTGAACATTTTCGCGCGGTACCCCTGAACTATTGTCCAAATTTTGCCAAATATCCTTCCGTTTTATAACCATTACCAAAATGTTAAATCAATTTTAAAAAACAAAATTAAACCCGGTATCAGAACTGCCATATTGCATACAGTTTAAAATGACTGTATCATGTTGTCCGAAAGGGAGGAAAAAGGCAAAATAATTTAAAACCCACTAAAAGGGCAGAGAGGAGGATCTGGGCAAAAAGAAAGGGAAAAAAATGAAAAATGAAAAAGAAACAATAAAGGTGCACAATTTATCTTTCTTTTTTGTTCGTCCTAATGGGGAAGAACCAGATGTCTTTCACCTGTCCTTCTCCTCCCTCTCTCCTCTGCCAAGTGGTTTTTTAATTTCTACATTTTTTCACTGGAAGAATTTCCCGAGTTTAGGGTTTGATGCCACTTTGTGAAGGTTCCTCTCTCCTCTACGAAGTAGTTTTTTAATTTCTACATATTTGCACTGGAAGAATTTCTCGGGTTTAGGGTTTGATGTCACTTTGTGAAGGTTCCAGAAGATTAAGGTATGAATTTCATGTCACCGAAGCTCAATTTGGTATGTTTTTTTTTTTCGTTCAATTTTGGGTAGTAAAGCAGGGAGAATCCAAAGAGGGTTAGAGTTTTGTTTGGGGATTATTGTTTGCACCCGCAATTTCTTGCGGCGCACCCCAGTTTGGGCGCATTCGGGATGCGCCCAAACTGGGGTTTTTTTTTATAAAAAAAAACAATTCCTTGGGCGCAACTAGGGTGCGCCCAAGGTCTGGGTGGATTATTTTTATTTTGAAAAATAATGTTTTAAAGATTATTGAACCGGTTTGGGTCTGAACCGGTTGATCTTGGAGGTATTTTTTTTTGTTTTTTTCCCCCCGAAAAAAAAAAACACACCTGGGCGCATCCACGATGCGCCCAAATTTGTTTATATCCAATTTGGATGTCTTGTAGTTATATCCAATTTGGTTATTACTATGGTTATATACTATGATTATATCTTATAGTTATATCTATAGTTATATCATATACTCCCTCTGTCCCAAAATATAAGCCCCATTTGACCCGGGCACATCCGCCGAGGCGGGTTTTATATCGTTAATATCTCTAATTACATAACCCTAAAAATTATAATTTTTTGATATTATTAAAGTACTCGTTGAGACGAATCAAACAAGACCCCACATGACTATGTTTTTTCTTATATATTGGAAGAAATCTTAAACCGAAGCTTCAACGGTGAACAGTGGCGCATTCCCAAATGGGGCTTATATTATGGGACGGAGGGAGTAGTTATATACTATGATTATATCTTATAGTTATATACAATTTGATTATATCTCATGATTATATTCTATATTTATATACTATGGTTATATCATATAGTTATATGCTATGATTATATCTTATAGTTATATCATATAGTTATACTATGATTATATCTTATAGTTATATCCAATTTTGTTATTACTATATAATATAATCATAAGGATATAGCCAAATTGGATATAGCTATAAGGATATAACCAAATCACATATAACTATAAGATATAGTCATATTATATAAGTATATGATATAACCATAGTATATAACTATATGATATAATATATGATTAAGCATACTATATAACTATAAGATATAATCATAGTATATAATTATAAGATATAACCATAGTATATAACTTTAGAATATAATATAGGATATAACCATAGTATATAACTATATAATATAACCATAAGATATAATCATAATATATAACTATATAATATAATGATATGATATAATCAAATTTGATATAAGACATATAACTATAAGATATATTCATTATATAGAACTATATGATATAACCATAGTATATCTATATGATGTAATATAAGATATAATCATAATATATAACTATGAAATATAACCATAAGATATACCCATAGTATATAACTATAGAATATAACCGTAGTATATGACCATAAGACATAACCAAATTGGATATAACCATATTTATATGTGATTTTCAAAGGATATAATCATAGTATATAACTATAGGATATAACGATATGATATAACCAAATTGGATATAACTATAATATATAATCATGGTATATAACTATAGGATATAACGATATGATATAACCAAATTGGATATAACTATAACATATAATCATTTTATATAACTATAGAATATAACGATATGATATAACCAAATTGGATATAACGATAACATATAATCATGGTATATAACTATAGGATATAACGATATGATATAACCAAATTGGACATAACTATAACATATAATCATGGTATATAACTATAGAATATAACGATATGATATAACCAAATTGGATATAAGTCATATAAGTATAAGATATAATCATAGTATATAACTATAGAATATAACCGTAGTATATGACCATAAGACATAACCAAATTGGATATAACCATAGTTATATGTGATTTTCAAATGATATAATCATAATATATAACTATAGGATATAACGATATGATATAACCAAATTGGATATAACGATATGATATAACCAAATTGGATATAACGATATGATATAACCAAATTGGATATAACGATAACATATAATCATGATATATAACTATAAGATATAACGATATGATATAACCAAATTGGATATAACTATAACATATAATCATTTTATACAACTATAGAATATAACGATATGATATAACCAAATTGGATATAACGATAACATATAATCATGGTATATAACTATAGGATATAACGATATGATATAACCAAATTGGATATAACTATAACATATAATCATTTTATATAACTATAGAATATAACGATATGATATAACCAAATTGGATATAACTATAACATATAATCATTGTATATAACTATAGAATATAACGATATGATATAACCAAATTGGATATAAGTCATATAAGTATAAGATATAATTATTGTATATAACTATATGATATAAGCATAGTATATAACTATATAATATAACCATAAACCCCAAACACCAAGACCTAACCCTAAACCACAAGACCTAACCCTAAACCTTAAAAAACGCTACAAACCCCTTGGGCGCAACCTAGTTGCGTCCATAATTCTGGACGCAATCTAGTTGCGCCCAAAGGGTGTGTGGGGTTTAGGAGTTTGTACTCGAATGGATGAAAACCCCAAACCCTAAAACACACTAAAACCCCTTGGGCGCAACCTGGTTGCGTCCAAAAACCCTAAATCACAAACTCTAAAAAATAATAGAAACCCCTTGGGCGCATCGTGGATACGCCCAGAAGGGAATTTTTTTTTTAAAAAAAAATAAAAAATTAATTTTTTTTTTTTTTTAAAAACAATTTCCCTTCTGGGCATATCCACGATGCGCCCAAGGTGAACCAGATTTTTTTTAAAAAAAAAACAAAATTGGCCAGGAATCGAGTTTTTTTTAAAACCCGGTTCTTTCACTTGGGCGCACCCTGGTTGCGCCCAAGGAATTGTTTTTTTTTTTGAAAACAAAAATCCTGTTTTTGGGCGCAACCAGGATGCGCCCCAAAAACAGGTGCGCCACCAGAAAATCCGGGTGCGAATATTCTACCCGTTTTGTTTTGAATTTTGTTGTTCTGGAAATCCTTTTTAGTTGGTGGAAGTGTGAAATCACCAATTTCAGGTCATTTCAGGCTTTGAGACCTTCAATTGCATCCACATCCAACTCATTTTTTCTCGCTGGAATTTGTGTGGAGTTTTGCTGTAATTATGAGCTGTTTTGGTTTTGAGCAATTTAATATCAAATGTGTGGATTAAATTATAGCGTGTTCCTTTTTTCGTAGGGTGTTAAATTATTGTTTACCATGGAAGGAAAATTTAAAAGGTTCAATTAAATAGTCTAGGAAGTATGTATGTTGGATGTTAAATTATAGCATGTTCCATTTTGTTGCAGATTTGATAGATAAATTAGAGGTGTAAAATACTTTCATAGATAATTTTGTTGGGTTGCTTTGCAGTTTTGGGCTCTGGGGTACACACTTTGTGCTCAGCTTAGGGATTATACTTGGAATATGTCGTTTGATTGTATAGATTTCGTGTATGATATTCACTACAGTATGGAAAACATGTTTGTGATATATAAATTACATTAAATGTGAATAATGTCAAGACGATTTGAACATATAGAATAAGTAAGAACATCTCTGTTTTTTTATATAAGTAGAGTATAATTGCAAGAAGTCCTACATGGATTAAAAGTTTAACAAACCATACTACGGTGATGTCTATGTAGTCTGCCTTTTCTGATGTTCATGCTCTTGCTACTTGCTATACCTGTGAAATGCGATTGTTAGAATATGGTGTCATTATAATTTATGTGAACTGCGTATTTGATTTGTTTTTGAAATAGGGCAACAACAAAATTAGAAAATACGTTAAGATGCATACCTCCATCTGTGTGCTGAGGTTGGTGAAGACCTTCCTGGACACTATATTTGTGTGTTGACGTTGTTGAAAGCCTCCTTGCTCTGGCCGATTGGTATACCTGTGGTGATAAGTTCATTAGGATGTAGGCTGATTATAATCCATGAACAGTGATTGACGTGCTTGTTTTTTGTTTGCCATGCATTAGCACTACGAATGAGTAAGAAGTGGAGTTTCATTGCTACAGACCTGTGTTGAGATTGTTGAAAGCCTCTTTGAACACCATATTTCGCGTGTAGTTCTTCGACACTTTTCCAATATGTAGAAGTAGTATTTTCAAGTCTTTTGGATCAGTTACTCTTGAAACTCCCACATATAGTTGTCCATTGACAGAAAACTGGTTTTGGCAAATATAATCCTACATGTGGGAGTGACTGGCCCTGGCTTTTATTAATAGTCATCACAAAACAGGCTTTAAGAGGGAATTGGCGGCGTTTCATGATAAATGGATATTTTGCTTGGGTAGTGCTTAAGGATATTCTTGGTATTAAGATTTTCTTGCCCAAACATGTTCTAGTTATTATCTAGGCTTCAATAATCCAGTCTCCAAGCCTTGTAATGATGAGCCGAGTGCCATTACACAGTCCTTGTGTTGGATTGACATTCCTCAGTAGCATAACTGGCAAGCCTACCTTTAGCTTTAGCATATGTGGTGGTAATCCTGATATACAGATGGCACATTAGTAATGTATTTAATTTGTTGTGCGTAATTAGAAGGTGTAAGATAACTGATGAGCTATGTATACCTGGGGGCTCTATAGTATTGAGGTACTTGGTGGTGTACTGGTGGTCTTGGTCAGCTATATCAATTGATGCTAAACAGATTTCATCTGTACTTTTGTAGATCCTGACTTCACCTGCTAGTCTATCAAACATATAAGCATTCACCTCGTCAGCATCTATGTTGAGCGGAGTCAGAATAGCCCTTTCTTGTAGATAGGCCATATTAGTTTGATTGCCACTAAAATCTGGAAAAACTTCCTATATAAGCTTCTGAATTGGGTCCGAATGGTGGTCCACTATGAATTGTTGTGGTATCTCAATCCATGTTGCTTCGTCCTCTCCAGGGAGGGCTATTGTTGTGGCATTTCCATCTCCAATCTCTTGAATCCAACGATTGAATTGTTGTTTACAGTTGGCAATCCTTCCATCTGCTTGGCGTTCATTCACTCGCATGCTCTGCGTCAAAGTAAGGACTTGGCAATGCTGCCACAAGGGAGAGTTGCTGATGCATGCTTGGACAATCTCTTGCCGTCTCCCTTTAGGTATGACTGGTAGAATCTTCTTGAAATCTCCTCCAAGGAGAACATGTATCCCACCAAAAAGCTTTTTCTTGTTGCTATTGTTTTTCAGGCCTAATATATCTTGCAAGGTTCCGTTTAGCGCTTCAAACGCATGCCTTTGTGTCATTGGCGCTTCATCCCATACAATGAGCCTTGCTTTGTGTAGTAATTGAGCTAAGTGTGAGTTTTGTGAAATGTCGCAGCTGCTAGTTTCCAGTAGTTCGAGTGGAATTAAAAACCTACTATGTGTTGTCCGGCCTCCTGATAGTAACAGTGTTGCTATACCTGTTGTGTGAAATTTCAGCGTTAATTATTAGAAAACAGTAGTGTATGGCTTATTTGTGGTTAGCTGACAATAGTATATGTACATGTGTAGGATGTGAAAGACAAACCCGATGATGCAACGACGAGGACAATGTTCCTCTCTGAGCGTATGCGTGCCATTATTATTTTGTAGAGGTATGTTTTCCCAGTGTCGCCTGCCCCATAAATGAAGAAGAACTCACCAGTTTGGTGAGTCACTGTATGTACGACCTTGTTGTAGATTTCTTTTTGCTCCGAATTTAGGGAAATGAACAATCTTCCATGCAATTCTTCCATCTCTCTAGTGTTGTATGCCAATTCTTCTTATATTAGCCGGTTGTCAGCAAGTGGTTGTCTGGCTTGGGTAGTTCTGGGTAGTCAGCCAATGATTTCTCGCTTCTAGTCAGGATTTCTTCAATATCCACCAAACAGTAGTTCTTAATCTAATTTTCAGATAACTCAAGAGTTGGGAATGTAAAGAGTTTTCTTTTTTGGTATAGTATGTCTTCTGAAAGGGCCTCCCAGGTCATTTCCCATAGTTTCTCGGGGCTGGCAACGTCGCAGAAAATGAGAATTATAACAGACAATTCCCTCAACTGCCGACCTGTTGCCCATATTTGTGCTTCTTGTACTGCGTCTATCCATTCAATGTCTTCATTCAACACCCCTAAAGCATAACATGCTTTCCTGAAAGACTCATGTACAATTCCATTGACTGTCCTGATTTCTTCAAAATTCCTTGGGCCTTTAACAACATTCAGAAGCATTCGCAAGTAATATCGCTCTCCTGCTGCCGGGTTTGTGTATACAATTCTTCCAACTGGATTTTGCTGGTCACGCTTAGTCCACTCTTTTTCACTTGCATTCGACATAAAATACGTTGGCACTTCTGCGTATGTCAATTGCCTAGCCCTAGCATTTACTGTGTTTAACGTAAACCATTAAGTGAACATGGTTTGTTTTAATGTGGGTAGGTGGAGCAGGTCGGCCAGATTTTGCGAGTCTGACAATGTCACTGGGTTCTCATCTGGGAGATGAAATGCCAACCGTATGACAGCCGGTCTATAATAATGGATGTTGAAACCGTAAATGCGCCACACAGCTTCACATGCGGATAAGTATCGGCAGTCCAAATACTATTTTACCACATCGATGCCAGCTGTTTTTCCCGTGGCATTGGCTCCTTCCTGGCCATCATCGTGCCCAATCACCGCAATAGCTTTATCTGGTCCCTTGGTAATATACTTGAACAGGTATTTTATCGCCCTTGATCTGTTACACCATTCAACATTGATGTGTGAATTATACTTCAGTAGCAGGTACCTATTGTATGGGATGACATGTCGGTTGTCAAGTTCAGTTCTTCCCTTTTTGACCACAATCCCATTGTCTCTACGCTTGTACACTAGAAAGCCCTCCTGGTCTAGTGTGGTTTCTGCGTAAAATGGTTTAGGGAAATGTTTCATACATTGGTCATTGTTCATACATGGTGCATTTTCATGTTTATCACCACAGGGGCCATGCAGCATATGCTCTTTAACCAGCTTGTGTGTTGTCGGGTCTGTATCTTGACATGGGATTTCAGCAGAAATAAATTCATCTATGTCTGTTCCTGATTTGATCATACTCCCTTCTTCTAGCCACAACTGTAACACCCCCAAATCGTAACCCATTTGGAAATGTATTACCGCCAGTGACCTCGGTGTTCCTTACCGAAGCCACCCAAGACTTTACCGGTTTAAACACAATCATGAAACACAAATGATACAAAATCATTGTAATATTTAATTAAATCATGAATCCCGGGATTACATCCCAATCCCGAATAGGACAAATATATAGAGTTAAATCAAACACAGCGGAAGTCTTTCTTAAAATATTACAAAAAGGGTTGTGATCTCTATGATCACCTGCCCAAGGATCTCAACCTGATTAAAATCATTAAAACATCAAAACAACCGTCATCTTCATAGTCAATCTAGTCTTCTCATATCTGTGCTCTATCTGATGTGCCGAATCGAACGGATGACACCAGCCCACATGCGGAGAACAATGTTCGTGGGTTAGTCTAATGAAAGACTATGCAATGGTACAAAGCAGAGTGGTTCAAAGTAGTCGTATTAGGTTAGACTCATCGTTTCTTGAATAATAACCGATAACGATAGTCAACCACCATACTTCTACTGGAATATATCAAAAGACATGATCAAGAGAAGACTCCAACGGAATTGAGCCTTATAGGAAATATTCAAGAGAAGACTCCAAAAGAACGAGTCTTATCGGAAGCATGACAAATCTGGAACATTATAGTTTCGCTTATATATATAACGTTAAAAACTGACTGAGATGCTTCGGTTCACGACCAACCTCACCGTATAATGCGAATCACCGCATGATACGACTCCAGATCGGAAAGAGAACGTACTACATTCAAGTCTAAACGAGTTTTCCTAGCCGCACTATTACTTAGCTGCGTTACTCGTCGAGGTATATTAATCATGTGCGAACCTACGACACTTATCTTATTTAATTCCAAAACACCCAATTACGTTATAAACTTTTAGGATCAGCTCATCCCGAGATGAGAGATCTTTTGGGAACACTCCCAAGATTTGTGACACTGTTTAAGTGCACCACCTCTTCACCCGAGTAAAGAGATAGGTCATGACCATCCAATTGGTATTAGGTGGGGACGAGCCACCTCTCTACCTGATTATAAAGAAACGATTGGACTCCAGGGCCTCAATGACGTTCCTACGAATACTCGTTCTAACTAAACAGTTCAGAACAGTCAAATAATCATATTAAAGCCATCACGGCTAACATCATAGATATATTTCAATCTAGGTATATATATATAATAGCGTTGTTCTAGCAGATATACAACCTATTATAATATCCATTTTAATTTCCAAAGATAGTTTCATAAAACTATTCCCAGACATGAACAATGATCAATCCAAATTAATTAACAATTAAGCAATTGATAATTAATGGAAATATGGAATGATAAGCAAGAGCGAACCACCACTTGCCTTAGATCTGACGAAAGTTCTAACGGCTCTAAAGACGACGATTCCCGGGTCTGATCAGGGATAGATCTCGGATCTCAAATCCTTCTGAAATGACCCATAACAAGACCCTAAATTAGATTCAATATCTACATATACGAATCTAAAGGAATAAGAAACGGATCAAGAAACGAGGCTTCGATCCATGCCCAAACACCCAAAACACACACTCGGCACCATGAACCACGCTTGCCACGGGGTGCGGCGGTCATGGGGCCGCGGGGTGCGGTGCCTGGACAGAGGCGAAGAACGAGAGCGACAACGGGGGAAAACTCACCCAAATCGATCCCTTAGGCTTCGATTCTTCTTGGTTCGAGTCTACCACCCTCTTAAGCTACCAACAAGCTCTAAGAACCTCCTGAAAACGGATCGAACAAGGCCGGAACGACCACACAAATTGAGTTCAAAGTTCAGCAAAATCATGAATTTCAGAGGGAAAATCAGTGAGCTTCAAGGGTTTTATTACCAAGTTTTGATCGACTTCCACTTTGAATCGATCTTCCTTTGGCTTCTAATCCTCTTAAGCTACACACCACCTTCAAGGAACACCTTCTTTTTGCTCTAACCAATGACAGAAACGCTCACAAACTGAGCTCAAAGTTCAGCAAAAGCCATTGATTTCTGGTTTTTTACAGAAGAGAGGAGGAAGAAGATGGTGAGAAGCTGAGTTCTGGCCTCTCCCACGACTTCTCCTCTTCTTAAATAGGCCAACCAAGATGTCTACAAGCAAGCCACACATGCAGAGAGGTGTCTCAACCAGAAGAAGAGCCGTGTGGAGCAAGGATCGGCCAAGCATGACGCAGACAAAACCTTATCGCGATGATGAACTCACTGACGTCTTACTACGGGGTGCGACACTCTTCTCCCCGCGGGGTGCGGCATTCTTCTCACCGCGGGGTGCGGCACTCTTCTCACCGCGGGGTGCGGTGGTGACCATAAGGAAATTGTCCTGACTTCGACGGGGCCGTTCTCTCAGCTCCGAACTCCAAATGAGGTGATTCCAAATCGAGGAGTTAGATCTAGAAGTCTCTTTTAATCCTTCCAAATTTCACATTGTATGGATTATGGAATCAAGAGTTATGACGATTTTGCTAAAAGGTCGCATTAGAATGGCCGAAGGAAGTATGGGTACGAGTTCTTTTAACCACGGGTTAAATATATTTGTACCCGAACATCCTTTTAGCCCGAAAATACTTTAACTGTATTTTATATTGCTCAGAAAAATATTACAGAGACCAAACATCTCATAGGATGTCCGTATCTTCTCTGAATTTAATCTGTCTTGCAGCATGGGCTAAAGAAAATTCCAAATTTTCTCGTACCAAACGCGGGATATTACATTACCTCCCCCTTAAAAGAAGTTTCGACCCCGAAACTTGGCCGAAAACAACTTGGGAAAGCATCTATGCATATCCTCCTCAATCTTCCAAAGCAAACACTATTAATGCAAGATCTAGATCATACGTCAGATAGTTTGCTTTATAGGTTTTCAGTTGTCTAGATGCGTATGCAAAAACCTTGCCTCTTTGCACCAAGACATATCTCAACCTACTCTTCGAAGCATCACTATAGACTATATAATCATCATCCTCTTTTGGCAGCGCTACAACCGGTGTCGAGGTCAGACACTTTTTCAACTTCTTGAAAACTGGCCTCGCACTTGTCACTCCAGACAAACTTCTTATGGACCTTGCGGAGCAAATCGGTCATGGGTAGAGTGATTTTAGAAAATCCTTCCACGAACCGTCTGTAATGTTCAACAAGTCCAAGGAAATTGCGCACCTCGTTCACATTCTGAGGCCGCTTCCAATCAGCTACCGCTTCAATCTTCTGGGGATCAACCATAACCCCATTTTTCATTAATCACGTGGCCTCTAGATGACATCGTCATAGTCTTCGAATTAAAATCGATGACCGCCTCATGACGCGTCAGCTAATCCATACTGAGAAAATGTCGCATGGAACCATGGTCATTCAGATCAATTCCTCTTCCTCAGTGTCCTCCCTCGGTTCTGTCTCAGGAACCTTGGTCTATCGGACACTACTCTTACTGACTCAGAGAGTACGGTCTTCACCTTCTCGGTGGACTACTAGGTTCTACAACCTCAAAGCATAACGAGAGAACCGGGAACTCAAGCCTATCTAGAGATTCGCCATCTTGGCTTCTTCCGAGTTCCTCTGAAGAGAACAGAATGCACCCATATCTCACGGGGCAACGAGAAAAGAATTAGTCTTTCTAGATATGGAAGCAACTTCCTATATCAGACTAGAGAGAATGCATGACTATGAACGGTTTGAAATTTATACCGTTTTGAAAATTCAGAGCCCTTGAAAACACTTTTCAATTTAAAACGAGTAAATGGTTTTCAAATACCCAACCCGTTTTAAAAACTTTTGGCTCTGATACCAACTCTGTTTTAAAAACAGAATTTTAGCTCTGATACCAACTCTATAATACCCCCAAATCGTAACCCATTTGGAAAGGTATTACCGCCAGTGACCTCGGTTTCCACACCGAAGCCACCCTAGGCTTTACCATTGAAACACAATTCATAAAGAATAATTATGATACAAAATTACCATAACTTTCATTTAAAACATAGTCGCGGAATTTCAACACAATTCCAAATGCGACAAAATACAGAGTTATTACAATACAGCGGAAGACTTAAAATAATTTACAAGAGTATTGACTTCAGTAGTCAACGCCCAAAGATCGTAGCCTGATTAAAACATTGTCAAAACACCGTTCATCTTCATAGTCGTTCTAGCCTTCATGGATCCTGCAACCTATCTGATGTGTCGAAACGGACGGATGACACCAACCATGACGATGCAGATAACAAATACAATTAGTTAGTCTAAATGTATAGACTAGCAAGGGCACAAAGCAGAAGGTTCGAAGTAGTCGTATTAGGTTAGACTCATCGCTTCTCGAATAATAACCGATGACGATAGTCAACCATCATACTCTTACTGGAATAACAAGAGGTATGCACAAGAGAAGATTCTAGAGACCGAGTCTCACAACAATCAATCCCAAAAGAAGACTCTAAATGAAATGAGCCTTATAGGAAACATGACAAATGTTGGGGAACATTAACTAATTATACACAATCACAGAATTACAGTATCGCATTCGAGCGACTAAAAGTTAAGACGAGCTTTCCTAGATGCACTAGCGCCTAGCTGCACTACTCGCCCAAGGTATATTAATTGTGTGCGACAACGGCACTTATCTCATTTAATTCCAAAACGATCATCACGTTATAAGCTTTTAAATCTCCTCACGAGAGATATCAGATCTCCTCACAAGAGATATCAGATCTCCTCACAAGAGATATCAGAGGGAATAAATCCCAAAAGATTTGGCACTAGCTAAGTGCACCAACCCTGAGTAAGGGCATGGTCATGACCAGAGAGAAGTGTTGGGGCCTGGACATCCCATCCACTTGGTTATAAAGAAACGACTAGTACTCACAAGGAGATACCAAGTAGCGTTCCTGCGAATACTCGTTCTAACTAAACAGTTCAGAACTGCCCAAAATCATATCAAAGCCATCAAGGCCAGCATCATAGATATATTTCAATCTAGATATATATATATAATAGCATTGTTCTAGCAGATATACAACCTATTATAATATCCATTAAAATCACAAACAATTATCAAAACTGTTCCCAACAAAAACAGTAAATCATCCCAAATTAATTAACAACTAAACAATTGATAATTAATTGAAATATGGAATGATGAGCAAGAGCGAATCGCCACTTATCTGGAGTAGATTCGGCGATGAATCTAGACGAGACGACTACTGATTATATCCTTTTCGAGGATATGGCCTAAGCTTCAGATAGCTCCAACGGATTACGAGTCCACACGCGATCCAACAGATCACGTTCTAACTGACAAATTAATTATCTATCAATTAATTTGACTGGACGAATTTAAGGAATTATATTTAATAAATTTTTATGATATTAAATCATAAAAATATTTATTAAATTTTCCTAAAGAAAATTACGGACAAAAAGAGATCGAAATTATACCACTCGAAAAATTTTGGGTTAAATCTGAACTCGATGGGTTTTGGGCTTACTCGGCCCAACTGAGAATTAATTAGCAAAAGGAGGGGCCCACCTCACTTTGCTTCATCTTCAACCTCCCGTCAACATAACAGAGCAACAACACAACTACAACGACGCAGCTTCAACATAGCGGCGGGGACCTCGGCCTCGCTGGGCTTCCGCCGCCTCGACGCCGGGAGGTTCTGCTCGGTGACGACGAGCACAACAACAGTAGGAGCTCGCACAGGGGCTCGGCGGAGCGCAGAGGCGAAATAGGGGAAGCCGGAGACGAGAAGGAGCTCGGCAAGGCGGCGAAGCACAGCGGCTCGCCGGGGAAGATGGAGGAGATCGGCGCGACCAGGGGAGAAGGAAGGGTGACTCGCGGTGGCTCTCGGCTCGCACATGGGTGGTCGAGCGGTGCCCGCGACAACGACACCTCCACAGCACGCCGGTGGGAGAGATATGGAGAGGGAGAGATGGCGTGATTTCAGCTTCTCCAACGAGCTCCTTAAATAGCTCCAGGAGAAGCCCCGACCACGCATGCAGGAGAGCCCAAGTGGCTTGGCCACAGGGATAAGATTGCAGGAGATCAAGTTGCCCCCGACAAGGATACATGGATAAGGTTTGCTGGAGGATAAGATTGGTATGGGTTTTAAACCCCGAAAATTATATGTTTGTATCCAAACAAATATTCTAAGTCCCGAAAATATATCGAATGTATTTTATACCACTCAAGGAATTATTTCGGAGATCATGGATGTTACGGAAAATCCAAACTCCACTGAAAGCGAAATAATTATAGAACGAAGGATGAGAAAATTACCCAAATACCCTTACTAAAATTAGGGGTATTACAACAACAGTATATGCGCATATGGAAGCCCCCTTTTCTAGAATTCAATTGTGTATATGGTTGCATAGGTCAAGTAAGAATGAATTAAATTTAACAATGCTGGTGTGCGATCACTTTAGATAAAGAATTAGAGGCTTAAAAATGACACACTGTAGATGCAGATAGGTAATGAAGTTTTTGTATTTGCACGACTTATATTTCCTACAACATCATTTTTTCTATATTATGCGATCCTAAGTTGGATAAATATCCCCTCGTTTTCAGTTCAACTGTATAGAGTATTCAAGGATGTTTATCTAGTGTGTTCCGGCTCTTAGCTGAAGCATGCAATCCAACCAGAAGTTGGTAGAGGGTAATTATTCCGATTCGCACTTAGTTTGTTTGTTATCACTTATCATTGATTGAATGCTTGATTGGTGGGCTTTCTTGCTTTGAAAACTTCTGAAGGCTAGTGGTTAATCAATTTGTATGGTCTTTGTGGCCTTAAATTGTGTTGAACCTAATATGCAGGCATTGGGGTCTTGTATGCGATCCAGAGGCAATCAGATGGCTTATGGAAAAGCCAACATGTATTCACTCATTTACTGGCCATGTTGAGAGGGCAGGTTCAAAGGTATAATTGTCAGATTTGTATTGTTATTAACCGGTAACAATTAGGATCACCAAAAGAGCTAAAAAGATCATAACGCAGATTCTGGTTTGAACTCTATGCATGATATACAATAGACTTGTCGTTTGTTTGTGATTTATTTATTTGCTTTATCATATATCTAATGCACGTGCCTGCAATACAATAAACAGTTGTATTAAAATACATGCATTTGTTGGCCCAAAAAATTGATTTTGCCTGAGATCTTCCATCAGTTTGCCTAATTTGTTCTTGAATAGTCATGACATGATCTCTGGTCTGTCGTTTGCGACTTGTACTTCTAGATCTGCTAACATCTCATCTATCTCTGGCCATTTAGGATTAGCGATAAGTGTTATGAATAGGGAAGGATTTCCAAAAGGCCTACACAGCGCCATGGCATCCTGGTAGTTTTGAATCATATATCGTGGGCTCCCAATAAATGAGGCAGGGAGGACTATACGCTTTCCAATTGATCTAGCCTCGGTGTCGCCTTTTGCAACATCATTATAGATGTTGTTGTACAATTCTGATCTCAGCTGATCTTGGTGCTTGTTAATCCACCTTAATCGCTCTTCTTCCATAGCAGTGTATGCATCAACTATGTACTGATGGTACAATCGGCCTCCTCTTATTAATGTGGTAGCTTCATTTGGCCGTTGTTGGATCCTATATGCGTAGTACTCCTTCATTGTCACACAATCTCTGTTTGTCCGGCGCCTTCCGCTGTTTGTAGCATATGGAATTTCCAAATGATATCCATCTTCCCCATGTGGAAAGAGCAAGGGGTATTGTAGAGGCATATACAAATGATGCAATTCTGATATCCTCTTTGGTCTTCCTGCTTTGGTTTGAATGTATATATCTCTTGTCCCGGTGCTCTGGCCGAAATCGCCAGCAATAAGGGCATCAATCTCAGATGCATTTGGCAAGTCGTATTGTCGTTTCGATGGTGTCCTTTCTCCTATGAGTTTGAGGGTGAAGTCCAGTGTAGCATTTGCATGGGCCCATTCCTTTGCCTTCCTAAATACCTTTGCCACAGTGCTTGTGATGTCCAACATTACCACCAACTTTTTTCACTAACCCTGTATCTACATCAAAACTCTTTAGGTTCATGCATCCCATCCTGTTTTGCACTTCATTCTCAGTATCACAAAAGTAAAGTTAGGAATATTTGGGTGGAGTGCCTTGTTCAGGCATAAGGGATCCAAAGCGGTGGTAGTTCTGGCCCGATATTCTAAAAGCATATGGTCCATGGGACTTGTTGATTTTATCATCAATTCTTGCTCCAAATGATGTGAACAAAAACTTACTGTTGTATATTCGAATCTTCTGTCGAAAAGTGGAAGCCTCTGCATTTGCACTGGACAACAGGTGTCTAAGAGGTTCTGGTGTTGGTTGCAGCTGTGGTAAACTGATTTTACCCTCTTGACAACATAATGATGAAGAAAACCTAGCTCTTATAGCATTTTTCGATTTCTCATCCTTCCAGAATTTTGCATTGCAAAAACAACATTTGAAGAGGGGAGCCTCCAGTTGTGCATATGTAACTTGGACATCTGTATTGAGGATAATGCACACATGTCATATTGATTCGTGACATTTTAACAACATTACATTAGATGCACTTACTCTTTGAGTGCAATGCGTCATAACATGTTTTAGGCCGCTAAATATCTGGTTCTACAGACGTGGCTAGGCGAAAAGGTAATATATGAGTGTCATAGTTTTGAAACATAGGAAACATGGCATACAGTGTACTCGCAAAATCAGTGGGCATAAAGTTGATGTGTTTTATTTAGACTATTTAAAATATTGCATACTTACTCTGGTCTTGCATTGTGTCATTTGTCTGTTTTGCTTGTTTCTTCTTACCTTGTGTAAAGGTTCATGGTTCATGAGGTATATGTGGATTCATGTCAGTAAACCATACAATTAATTTTGTTTACTGGCAATGAACATATTGCTATACAGAAGGCTAAAGTTTTGTAAAGCGGGTACCTAGTCTACTGCGCTTGTGTCGTGGATGTGATGTTGTAGTTTCTTGATGGGGCTGGCTAGAACCGGGTTGTGAAGATAGAGCCGAAGCAATGCCTAATATAAATGATGCATTAGTGCAAAAAACATTCATGTATGTATAAGGCATCATATAATCGCATGTTTCCTTTTTTTTCCTTGTATAAAGGAGTGCTTTACTGGAAAACTGCTATCTTGCTGTTGCAGTTTGAACTCTCTATAAACATGACATTGAGTTGTATTACTTCATTGTAAGGCCTAGATTATGTTATCGCATAAGTAGGAAGATATCGTGTCAGGCGGTTCCTGAGTTCAGTTACCAATTTGAGGGCTTATGATGGGAAGACTCAATATGTAAAGTGGGCGTGGCAGGAAGGCATAGGAATAAGCTCATCCAATGATTCATTCATTTATTATCCATCAAGCCGCACTCACTTTAAGAGTTACACAAAGGTGATCATTCACTTACTCTTCCTTGTCAGTGTGTGGGTGCATAAGATATTCGTTTCCCTCCCAGGAATTCTGAATAACTTATTTCATGTTGAAGATTTTTTAACTTATGGTGCAAATTTTCATTCTCACCTTATCTTTATAACTTACTTTTTCATTACATATTCACTCACATATATATAATTTTTCTAATCTGCATTCTGTGAAATGTTTTTTTACCCAAATAAATAAAAGGAGAGTGAATGAGATATACATAACAGGTAAATTTAGAATAACCAAATGTTAGCAAATCATTTTTTCCATTCAGAGCTAGGAATGTGCAATTGTATGTTAAAGTGATTTTGGGGATACTTGTCTGCAATTTGAAGCCTGTAAACTACTGCATTGACGAAAATCACTTCACCAAATGAAGAATACTATTGAATATACATCGGCCCTATCATTTTTTGGGTCAACATATTGGCGACAGATGCAAATCTCCTCATTTCTTGCTACACTAGTATGGGCACATGTGGCCCAGTGGATTATTTAGCACATCTACATTAAAAAATAATGAACTGTCAAATTCAGCTATTTTCTGAACTGTAATTGTTTTGTTTTTGAACAAACTAAGCTAAACCAATTGCATTCTGAAAGGTAGTCACTTGTCACAATATTGAAACCCGACTAATCGTAATGTTGTGATTAAAATCGTAATCCTTTCTACCTTATATTGGGCACATGAAAAAGATATAGCTAATCTTATAAAATATGCATAGTTGTTGCTGTTTGAGCTGCAAATTTCTTATTCTGGCTTACCAGGCTTATTTGTTTCTAATCTTGTACACTCTCCAGGTTAGCATTTTGGGTTACTTTGGGCCATCCCATATCTGTTGGAGTTGGCATGTGATACTCAGAATTATTAATGACATTACAAAGTTCCATTTTGCAATGTAGAAGTGCTTATTTACCAAATCCTCTGTATTTATTCCCTTTTTCCAAGTAAAATTGCAGGACTGGATCAAAGACATGTCAACTTCTGTAAAAAAACATTACATTTTTATCAGAATAACAACTACCTATGTTTATCAGACGTAGTCCACAATAGGTCTGATGCGTACCATCTGGCTGTAGTGTGGTGGTTGTAGAAAGTTGTATAGCAAACTCTTGGTCACTTGCTCCTTCCAATATTTGCCAAACACATAGTAAGGTAAATGTATTTGCTGTAATACTCAGTGTGCTTACAAGTATTGATCTTGAAGAAATCATACCGGCATCTTTATTATTTTCCCCTCTCTTCATTTCCTTGAAGGCAGCTAGGTACAGTACTGTGAAGTATTGTTGTAGAATGTGTGATGTTATGGTTAAGATGTTGACTGTTGTAACATTTGCAGTATTAGAAGAGGAACACGAAGGGACATATATTGGGTTTCTGTTGAATGATAGGAGTTACATTTCAAGGAAATATATACAGGTTTGTATATAGCCTTTTATTATAGTTAATCCATTCAAGTTAAGCATTTAGCAGGCTATGCAATGCAACATGCAGTTACATTCTTACATGTAACAATAATAATACTGCATAATTCATTTTTCGTGCTTATTGGTATCTATGTTTACATTTACTACTATAGTAATCTTATATTATGTCTTATGTCTTATCTTATATATAATGCACAAATAAAAATATACAATATAGCATAGTATAGTGATATTAATATGAATTCTGATTAAAACAACCATATTAGCAATAATTCTTGTAGTAATATTAGTGCAATGGTACTACTAATATGGATAATGCTAATCATGGTTATGGTAGACTCCTAATATGTGTAATTCTTCAAGGTTATATTAATGCCCTGCATACATTGTTCTACAGTGTGTTGTATTGAGCTATATTAGTGTCAATGATGTTGGAAAGATGTTGACCGTTGTAACATTTGCAATGTTAGAAGAGGAACACGAAGGGACACATAGTGGGTTTATGTTGAATGATAGGAGTTGCAGTTAAAGGGAATATATGCCGGTTTGTCTATAGTCTTTTATTGTAGTTAATCCATTCAAGTTCAGCATTTAACAGGCTATGCAATGCAGCAGGCAATTACATTCTTACATGTAACAATAATAATACTGCATAATTCATTTTTCGTGCTTATTGGTATCTATGTTTACATTTACTGCTATAGTAATCTTATATTATGTCTTATGTCTTATCTTATATATAATACACAAATATAAATATAAATATACAATATAGCATATTATAGTGATATTAATATGAATTCTGATTAAAACAACCACATTAGCAATAATTCTTGTAGTAATATTAGTGCAATGGTACTACTAATATGGATAATGCTAATCATGGTTATGGTAGACTCCTAATATGTGTAATTCTTCAAGGTTATATTAATGTCTTACAGGCACTGTTCTACAATGTGTTGTATTGAGCTATATTAGAGCCAATGATGTTGGAATGATGTGTAATTCGTTAATAGCCGTTTCACATACTAATTAATTTACCTTTTTGGGACCTCTCTGGCGTCTGGCAATTTTGAGGACAGCCGTCAGTTGTTTTCTACCTTTGTACGTGTTTGAGTTCATTAGCTTTATTGCCGCAGGTTATCAACTTTACTAGACTACAGTAACTACGAAAACTAACTTAATTAAAAATTTCATCATGCAATGATTTTGTGCCTATGAAGACACATTAACAAACCTGTAGTACTTTACTCGATCTAAGATTGTTGAGATATGGTGCAATCTAAGCTGTATAAAACCTAAGTATAAGAATAAAAACGCACAAAAATTATTACCGTTAAGTAATTCACGTGTGGAAACAACTTAGATATGAAAGATGGTACTGAGTATATTATGGAATTGTGTACATGCATGGGGGAAAACCCAATTGTATACTATAGATACATGCACACATAGAAATAACACTCAACATGTCAATTACTAAACTACAAACATGAAAAGTACATAAGGTGCACTTGTGGTTGTTGTGTGCTTGCTGACTGTCTTGGTGGCTCCCGCTTGTTAAGTGTAGGTCAAAGGACCGAGCCAAAACACAAAGGTAGAATATGTGGAAGCGTAGGTTCCTACTTCTGCATATTAGACGGCTTCAAATCTGTTGGATCGTTGGCAAACCCTGTTCAGACTGCATTTCGTCAAGACCATAGTATTCCTGCATGGGGCACTTAAATAAAAAAAATATAGATAGATCATGTAGCACAAAGCTCATGATATAATAGGAAAATTAGTGTCAAAAGTCTCACACATGGGGAACCCTTGCTGAAAGACGGGTCCAACAAAGATAAACAACCCTGAAAAATGTGTCTGGCAAAGTCTCGGGCGCAAAAACAATGGATCTCGTGAAAAAGTATTACCAAAAACAAATTGAAACCCAGTAAGTCTGCATCCTACAATACATAGGTAGGACATTATGGGGTACCCCCGCAGAAGGATTACTCTTCATCAGAAACTTGATGTCTCCTCTTCCTGTTCTCTTTTGCAAGGGTCACGGACTGAGGTTCTCCAGTCGTTGCATCAACTAGACTGCGTATTCATTCAAGTAAGTTATGGAATAATGTGATGAACATGATGGGTGTACACAAATCAGAAGGCCAAGTTTCTTACTTGGCTTTACCCTTTATGTCATGCTCATCAATCAGCCCTTCACCTGTAATAGTGTCTTATGGATCTATCTGTACAACTTCATTGACAGTCGTGAGGTCCTCTTTTGCATGGTCCTTAATTAAGTCACTCTTAGCAAAATTTTCTTCTGCATCTTCTGCAAAAACTTGGTGGCCATCCTAGAGGTCCTGCAAAAGAGAATAATGGAGAAATATTAGCGGGCATAATAAAAAGGTGTACTTGTAGCGGGATTAATGGGAAATCACCTTCTGCGGGGGCGTTGCACTCAAAACACGGCTGACAGTGAAGCTTTCGTAGCCAGCATGGGGATAGTAGGTATGGGTCTTGAGCTTAAAAACCTGGTAGGTGCCCTCTAGTTGCTCAATCACATGTGGCAGTACGTTTTCCTCGGGGTCATCCTGCACATTTGTTCAACAACAGAAGGAGTGTAAACATCCATGGTCGGTCCAATATGTCATGTTATATGTGAAATTTAGGAGGGGATTCGGAATCATACACCAATCTTAGCCAACAAATGATCAATCTTTTTCTTCAACAAGTCTCCAGCTAGGTCGTCAAAAACAGTGAGCACCAGCCCCGTGGTATTGTCTGACACATCCAAGTGCAACATGTATCTGTGTACAAACGGTGTATTAAGCATTGTGTGACACATTCTGCATGAATGCAAAACGGTTTCGACATACCGGGTTCGGGGAAATTCAACAGGCTTGGAGCATGACTGGCAAAACAAATGGCTGCCAATAAGTTTGAGGCTTTTCTTGCACTTACCGTTGTCGCATGCAATATAATACCAGTTGTTTTCTAGACGGATATTGTCAATCCTAACCTTGAGGTTGAATACAATAGACTCCTGCAAATCATTGACATGTTAAGTGTTTAAGCTTCCAACAGTACACATATTCTAAAGCATAGTCTGTACATGTGTAAGAACCTGATTGGTAACTTCTCTTTGTTCACGCCCCAAGGTCAGCAACTGTAATAGGGTGCCTTCCCTCGCTGTAGTGACTTGAGTGGAGGATTCCATTGCTGTCTCATCACCATCGTTGTAAGTATTGCAATAATTAAACCATGAAAAGTATGACATAAATTAAAAGGTGCAGATTCATAGAGGGTGATTCCACTACTCACCTCATCACTTCTCTCAAATTTCTAACTTCTAGTACATCATCACTATCATACACAAAGTTGGTTGATGTGCTAGATAAATAGATACTGCCTGTTCAAATAATGGTCAAGCAATGTCTAGTAAGATACATGTAGTTCGTTTGTGAAAACATTGGGTAGAATGCTTTTCATTTTATTGGTATAGCGTACCTTTAAACTGTCTAACATTCATTGCAGCAAAGACAGCGATGTAGGTCGATGTTGATTCCCCATGTTGCTTAATAAAGGAGTCACATATACTGCCCCATAGATTAACCTTAATCCTTGCTGATCTGTGCCAAAAAAGGTAAAAGGGCAGTGGTATATGTACGTTAGTTGCTATTTATCTTGCCCACTTAATTCCAAGTTGTTTACATACATGATTTCATTTTGTCTAACCAAAACGATTTTGTGTAAATAGTTATAATTAGATTTATGCTGATCCTTATAGTTTTCCTTGCCTATTGTATGTGTAATTGTGAGCATCTTAGATTATCTAGAGAAAACTGCATTAGACTGAATCCTACTTCACAAAACATAACGAATTGTTTATCCTTTATTGCAAGCCTCTGGTTTTCTTAGCATTTCATATCTGATAAGGGATAAAGCATTTCTGGTTTAAGTCTTGTTCTTTTATTTTTGCTACTCAGTTTCTCATGCATTAGTATGTACTTATGGTTACCTCTCATTGATCATATAGCATTCAACCAGCTGAGAGCCATTGGAAGTAGGTTTTGTCGGGCCAACATTTACTACACAGCCGAACACATCTATGAAACAACGAAGGGGCAAGGATTCAGTATATGTGCATTTGCTTAATCATTAGATATTCATCTGAGTGTGTAAGGAAACCGACCTAGTAGAAATTTCGAACCATTCAGGTCTATTTCTTCTATAGGTGTAAGGCTCAACCCATATCGATCAAATCCAACAGTTGCGCCATCAACAACCTTCACATACGTGTTTCCCTCCAGTTGGAGAAAGTTGACAACATCACTTCACAGCTTGAATACATCTCTTGCAGGCCGAACAATGAAACATTTGAGGACACAAACATTGCCCACCTCCAACTTGCTCACGAAACAATGAGCAATGGACCCGTGCGCGATGCAATGGATGGCATTCCCCTGCCATTGTGATGAGAAAAAAACAGAAGAATAATTAAAGGCGTAGGAATATTTGACATGGTGAAAAGGCAAAAGCCAAAAGGTTTAAAGATGAAGAGCATCTACCATGCTGTCAGTCAACAAGAAATTTGTGCTAAGATAATCACCAACTATGTTCGTAGCATGCCACTTCCGGCACACCATCACTTGGACCACTGATTCTGTATTCTGGGACAATGCGGAAAATGGAACATACACTTCTTGGTCGTCACCATCCTTCATAGGCGCAACTTTTTTCTTCAGCTTGGTGGTACGGGCGGAGAGGCCACAACCAACATTGGATGGAGAGGGTTTTGGCTGAGAAGAGTTGAATGCCATTGGAGAGGGATTTTGCTGAGAAGAGTTGGACACGCCGTTTGGAGTTTTGATTATCACGAACGATTGAGGTGTAGATTGGGAAGTTGGCCAGCCTATTTAACACATGTTATGTTTGTGCTACAGAGGCATTAATGGAGGCATCAATCAACCATCGTAGGCAAAACGGCAACGCATCAAACTATAACGTCCCAAAGGGCTTAATGCATATTTAATGTGCTCTAATGGATCGTATTTAATTTCGGTTGATGCTGTTGGACCGGTCTTCAGCTTATTCCTATTCTGGGTTATATGGTGTAATGGACTGACCCTTATGTATTATCACATAATGGATGATCCTAGGCCATGCCCATGCTAATTTGAGCAGTACGATTTTAGTAGCATTAAATGATGGTTTAATTTGGTGAAAACCCAAGTTTATAGTAGATTAGGATTAGGATTGGTGTTTTCCCTTTATCAGAATATATTAGCGTTACGGAAAAGCTAAATGCATGCGAATGTATGTCTAAATGGACGCTATTTTACACGCTTAAGGTAAGCGGACGGTTTTACACGCTTAAGCTACGCGTGTAGGGGTATTGTGGCCATTTTGAAAACACATGAATGAATCACACGCTTACGTTAAGTGTGTAATACATGGGCTAGTTATTTGGGCCGGCCCAAATAACTAGCCCATGCCCCAGCTAATCCAGACGCCTAACGTAAGCGTGTAACTACACGCTTATGTTAAGCGTGTAACTACACGCTTATGTTAAGCGTGTAACTACACGCTTATGTTAAGCGTGTAACCACACGCTTATGTTAAGCGTGTAACCACACGCTTATGTTAAGCGTGTAACCACACGCTTATGTTAAGCGTGTAACCACATGCTTATGTTAAGCGTGTAACCACACGCTTAAGAAGACGAGTCGTCGTCTTCCTCCCGCCGTCTTCAAACCTAAAAAAATTTCAAAATCGATTCGTCAAAATCTCTCTTCCCTTTCCTTCGATTGTTCCCATTAGCCATGGATTTGGGTTTTGGTGGGTTGGGCGACCGGATTGGCGGCGGAGAAAGGGCCGAAACCGGCGGCGGGCGAAACCGGCGACCGTGCGGGATTGGCGCGAACGGCGACAGGTGCGACAATGGCCTCCGGCGCGGCAACGGCTGGCGCCGCGGCAACGACTGGCGGCGCGAGTGGTGGCGGGAGGAGCCCGTGGCTGGCGCTAGAGATGGACGTGGAAAGCGAGAAAGAGGTGGCCTTGGTGGTTTCCGGCGGAGCTCGGACCCGAGGTGGAAGTGGAGGTCGAGCTAGGACCCGAGCGCAACCGAGGGCGACTCCGATTGAGGCGGAAATGACTCCGACGGCGCCTGTATCGAGTCCGATCGATCTCCGAGAGGTATTTTTTTTAATATTAAATTTAATATTATTTTCGTAATTGTTTTCGTAAATATATTTGTTAAGATTTGATTTAATTTGGAAAAGAATAATATAGTTAATTTGGAATAGAATAATATAGTAAATATATTTGTTAAGATTATGATTTAATTCAGATTAGTTGTGGATTAGAATTAGTTTTGCCTTAATGTTTGTATTAGTTAACATATATTTAGCATACTTATGTTATTAATTAATAATTTGGATTAGAATGCATTATCGTTTAAATTTTGAATTAATTCGGATTAGAATAATATAGTTATTGATTAGAATTAATTATGTCTTAATATTATTAATATTATTATTTATTTAGAGTTTAATATTATTATTTATTATTTACGGATTAGAATTATTGGCTCGTAAATTTCCAACATTTTATTTAGAAATTAACTAGTACCTAAACCATTATAAAAACTATCTATACAATAGATAAAATAAAATTAAAAAAGTTAAATGACATCTAACACAAATGCAAAAGTGATATACCGAAATGTATAAGTATAGTAAATTCTAAAATTAATCATATAAGTCCCTAAATGTATTAACTAGTCCCTAATCTAATAAGTATCCAAAAAATTAGAGTATATTGGCGGCCCTCACCCCAACGGGGCGTATAGAGCCGACACCGGTTGTGGCTGACCGCACACGGCGTGTTGGTGTTTCTGAGTCTATCCGTCGTCGCGCCGGTCTTGTCAGTGCTGATATATTGTCGTCTAGTGGGATATCTTCGCATCCGCCTATGACTGCTGATGATGAGTATATGGAGGACGCGGAGGACGCGGATGTAATGTCCCTCATTTTGTAAGGAAAATTTTGAATTTTCTTATGCCCATATTACAAGTCAGATTAAATTCAGAGAAGTACGGACATTCTATGAGATGTTTGATCTCTGTAATATTTTTCCGAGTAATATAAAATACAGTTAATGTATTTTTGGGTAAAAAGGGTCATTTGTGTATGAATATATTTAACCCGGAGTTAAGAATATTTTTACCCCTTGGTAAAAACGACAAAACGGGTCAAAAGGGGCAAAATTGGCCTTGACCGCACCCTGGCCGCACCCTGCCGCACCTGCGGCGAAGGCCACTGCTAGTGGCGGTCACGAGTCGGCCACCGCACCCCCACCGCACCCTACTGCACCCCGCGGTCGTCGTCATCCTTGTCGTCAGCGTCGGAGTTGCAGGTTGTAGCTCGCCTTAGTTGGCTTCCTAGCCTGTTCTTTGGTCGGGCCACCTCCTCCTTGTTGTCATCTGGTGGTCAGCTGCTAGATTGGCCTATAAATGGAAGGAAAGGCGTGGAGGAGAAGGCACAAAGTCAGCTTCATCTTCCTCCTCTCCTCTGAAAATCTCCATTGAAGCCAAGCTTTTGAGCTTTGTTTGAGAAGTGTTCAGATCTCTTTGAGTGTTCACAAAGGTGCTCCTGATAAGCACTACTTTGTAGGGCTTAACTAAGAGTTTTTAGAGGGTTTATTGGTGCCATTCGGGTAGATTTAGACACATTCATGTGTATGGCGTTTGGGAGCGAAGTTGGTGTTTTTGGAGGTGCTTGAGCTGTTTTGGAGATCATAGGAAACACTGAGGATGAAACCACCAGTAGAAGACGCCAAGGAGTTATGAAGTATTGGCGAGGAGGTGCTGAAGACACACTTTTGGAGGCCTTGGGAGCATTCGGAGCTGAAGAGACGAAGACACTGAATGAGTGGCTTCACGGCGGCCGCTGTTCACATCGCGGCGACCGCCGCCAAAGGAGTTCCAGCGACCATGGCTATGACATTGATCCGGCGACCGCCGTTTAAAGGCGGCGACCACCGTAATTACGGCGACCGCTGCAGAGGAGGCAGCGACCACCGCCGCTGTCAGAAGCCCACCGAGCCCGTTTTCCTTAATTGTTTTATTTGGACTATTTTAATTGTGTTTTAATATTTTCGTTTTAGGTTAATTTAGACTTTATTTCCTTTTAGTATTTAAGGGTTAGAAGGGAGCTTGGTCTCCCTAATCTCTCGAACCCTAATTTCACTTTTCATTCTACGTACTTTGCTATGAAGAACTAAGCCTCCCTGACTTAGTCAGACGCTGAAGCTTTCGTTTTGATTCAGTTGTGAGATTCTCATTCTTAATCTATTGCATGGATTTTATCTATTCTCTTACTTGATTGCTTATGATTGATATTGATAATTTCTAGTCTGATCAACTAGGGTTTGTTGTTATTGATCTATTGCTAGATTTAGATTGTTACTGGTTGAGCATATCTATTTCAGAGTAGCAACTGCATCGTGCTAGTATCTGGTTATGCTAGTCTTATGTAGAAGAGAACTGATTTACATTCTAGGATAAAAGCTGGTTGTTTTATGCTAGAATTGTATCCAACTATATTTCTATCCGTAAAGCTGCTGTTAAACTGCATCTTGATAGTTTCAGGGTTGTTTAATTAGTTAGTGCTAATAGTATCTGGTTGTGCTATTAGTTATATCTGAAAAGAAATTGGAATTTCCATTGCATGAGATTTTGAATGAGTATCTAGGATCAACTTGTCATACGAATAGTGGATGTTGTTTGACTAAGTGCTTTTTCCATCACTGAATTCATCAACTTTTAGTTTGTTTACTTTTGCATGCTTAGATTCATTAAAACATACAAAACCCCCCCTTTGGTTACTTTGGATTGACATACAAATTGCATATTAAGATAGACTCTGTCTCCCTGTGGACTCGACCTTTACTTACCTAGGACTACGGTTTAAGGTTTGTTTGGATATTTTGCATAGTAGGAATTAGCACGACAAATTCATGTTACCAAATTGGCGCCGTTGCCGGGGAGGCAATAATCTATTTTGTGTGTGTGATTTGTGTGCCAATCTTGGTGTGAACCTATCTTATGGTTCACACCCGTGTTACTAATAATCTACCTCTAGTTTTTGATCCAGAAATCGAGAGAACTTTTCTTCAAGCTCGCAGGGCTGCGAATATACTACTTCAGGAAGCTGAAAGAATGGCAGCTCGTGTTACTCTTGAGTCCTTGACAGCTCCTAACTTGGAGCAACCAACTCGTGTTGTGCAATTCCCTGCCCTTGATGATGGGGTTAAATTTGAGCTCAAGACATGAGTAGTTCATTTACTCCCGAAATTCAGTGGAACCCCTCTTGAGGATCCGATTCAACACCTGGATGAATTCCTTGAGGTCTGCACCAGTATGTGGCCATCTGACATTACTGAAGATCAGATGAGGTTGAGAGTCTTTTCCTTTTCTCTGAAGGATTCAGCTAAAGACTGGTATCATTCTTTACCCCCAGGAAGCATCACTACTTGGGTGAATTTAAAGAAGGTGTTTCTTGATAAATACTTTCCGGCAATCAAGTCCAATCAGCTCAAGAAGAAAATATGCAACATAGAGCAACTGTCTAATGAGTCTCTCTATGACTACTATGAACGCTTCAAGAAACTGGTGAAGAGTTGCCCCTACCATGGCTATGCTAATCATGATCTGATTCTTTATCTGCATGGAGGACTCCGTGAAGATGATCGTCGGATGGTAAATTCTTCATGTGGTGGGAATATTCTGAAGAGGACTTATGAAGAGGCTCTAGAGATATTTGTCACCCTAGCTGATGACTCTAGACAATACAGTGGGAGAGGTTCCCAAAGCTTGGTGGTTGCTAGTTCTCAATCAAAAATTGATCAAGCTGATTTTGATGTGCTGAGAGAGGAGGTGAGGTGTCTGAAACTGAAGGGTACACCTCAGCAGGCTAAGGCCTGTGAGATTTGTCATGACGACTTGCATCCTACTGATTCGTGTCCTACTCTACAAGAGGAAGTGAATGCAGTAGGAGGATATCAGCAGAGGCCCAGGAATGATCCTTACTCCAGTACATACAATCCTGGTTGGAGGGATCATCCCAATTTCAGATGGAGAGACCCAGACCCAAATCAACAATGGGGTAATCCTCAACAACCTAGGCAGCCATTTGTGCCAAATCCTCAAGGACAGAGCTCGAACTCTTCACATTCTATGGATGACATGATGAAGATGCTGATGCAGAGCAACGTAAACCTCAATGAGAATGTTGCTAAGTTGACTAAGAACCAATTGCAATTCCAAGAGACTACACAAGCCAGCATTCAGAACTTGGAAAGGCAGGTTGGTCAGATCTCTCAAGTGGTGAGTAAGCTTGACGCCAAGGTTTCTGGTAAACTTCCATCTCAGACGGAAGTGAACCCGAACATTTGGAATGTCAGTGCTGTGACTCTGAGAAGTGGGAAGAAGCTTGAAGAGGATAATTCTGAGGTCAATAAGGAAGAAAGTCCGGATTTGGAGAAGAACAAGAGCGGCGACCGCCAACTGCCTTACGGCGACCGCTGCCCAGAAAACGGCGACCGCCGTGAAGATAACGGCGCCCGCCGTGACGGTGATCAAAATCTCGGTTTTTCTGACAATGTCAGCAGCGACCGCCGCCCTTCTTACGGCGATCGCCGCCTTCCTGTAGCCGATGCTGAGGCTGAGAAGGAGTCCGAAACTCCGATTTTTCCTGATTGGAAGCCTGTTCCGCCATTCCCATCTGCTTTGAAGCGTATCAAGCCACTTGCGCAGGACAAGGACATGTTTGAGATGTTCATAAACATTGAGGTCAATATTCCTCTCCTAAATTTGATCAAGTTTGTCCCTCGTTATGCCAAGTTCTTGAAGCAGATGTGCACCACAAAGAGGAATCAGGATAGGAACAGCAAGAAGAAGGTAAAGGTAAGCGAACATGTTTCAGCTGTGTTTCAGAACCGCTTACCTAAGAAGTGTGGCGACCCAGGTATGTTCACCATTCCCATCACTATTGGAGATACCAAGTTCAATAAAGCTATGTTAGATTTGGGTGCTTCCATTAATGTTCTACCTTCATCTCTTTGTGAATCCTTACGATTAGGACCCATGCATGCGACCAATATTTTCATTCAGTTAGCTGATCGATCTAGTGTGCATCCTATAGGGATAGTGGAGGATGTTTTGGTTAGTGTTGGTGATCTTACTTTTCCTGCTGACTTCTATATGCTCAATATGAAACATGATAAGCATGCAACCCCTATTCTGTTAGGAAGACCTTTTCTGAAAACTGCCAACACTAAGATTAATGTGAGTACTGGTGCTTTAACCATGGAATTTGATGGCCAAACTATTAACTACAATATCTATGAAGCCATGAAATTTCCTTCCGATGATCACTCTTTGTGTGCAATTGATGTACTTGAGCCTGTGGTGCAAGACGTTTTTTATGAGGACCACCTAGATGACAAGCAATCTATCATTGTTGATTCTAGCTTGGATTTTGCTTCATCTACTAACTCGCAGGAAGTTGTCACTGAGTTGGACGCTTACTATAAGCTTCCTCTGGAGCTACCCGGCAAATCGCCTTTACCGTTAACTCCGAGCGAGAAGCTCGTTCCCTCTTTGGTGCAGGTCCCTGAAGTTGAGGCTAAACACCCCCCTGATCGATCTAAGTATGGGGGAGATGCAACTAAGAAAGTCAAGGTGGAGGAGCCGCTGAAGAAGAAGAATGGTCTAAGGTTCAAACCTTTCCATGAGTGGTTCAGGAAGGAGGTAATGAATGAGAAGGTTCCTAAGGAACCTGATGATATGGATTGAGGTTGTTCGAGTAGTATGTCGAGCCAACGACATTAACTAAGGCGCTGCTCGGGAGCAAACCCGATGTTAGGAAGTTTATTTCATTTCCCTTAGTCATTTTCTTTTGTTTTTCCTTTTAGTTTTTGCTTTCTGTGTCGAACTAACCTGCAGGAAGCGTATCCAAGTGAAGAAGGAGAAGCGGCGACCGACGCCCCCCTTACGGCGACCGCCGCCAACCCCCTCCTCCGACACTTTGCTTGCGGCAAATGACGGCGACCGCCGTTTAATTACGGCAATCGCCGCCATTCTCAGGTTCGTTTTCTTTTTATTTTATTAAAAAAAAATGGGCCCCGAAAAGACCTTAAACAGGGATAAAAAAAAAGAAAAAAAAAGAGGTTCTACCGGAGGCCAGCTGCCCAGCGTTTCCTATGGAGAGATGGTGCGCATCATGTTGTCAAGGAGGAGACATTAACCCCACCTTGTATTTGACAACGATGATGGCCCTATAATTGGCAGCTGAGGAGGAGGAACACTAGGGCTCATGCCATGATTACATCTGGGCCCCATTTTTGTGTTCGTTGAAGGCCGTGCAACCCTGCCATACCACTATTCACCACAGTGGTTCCCTATGGTTGCACGGTAGATGAAGATTATGGCGTTGATGCCGACACCCAAGACATGGACGTTTATTGAGAAGACCGCCAGCAACAAAGGAAGTGTCCAAGCCAGCTCGGCGATGTTGTGAGTTAATTTTTTATTTTTTTTGCTTTTCCCTGTGCTTCTATTTTTTGTCTTTCATTACATTGAGGACAATGCAATGTTTAAGCATGGGGGAGAGTTATATTCTTGCTACGTCGTTGAGGAGAAAAATGAATAAAGAGAAAAAGCCAAAATTTTGAAAAAAAGGCTATCATTGAAATCCTGGGATAGGTCGAAAACCCGAAAGGGCGGCCTAGGTAATAAGTAGGTGCTTGGACCAGCATTAGGCTGGGGTAATATGTGGTCAAGAGTGACGTGAGCTTATGTGAGTACATCTATTGGAAAATGAAATGAGTGGCTTGGTGAAAACCCGAAAGGGCGCCTTGGCAAAACGAGCGAAAAAAAAGAAGAGTGATTTTATGATTTCTCATTATTCTTAACGAGGCGTCATAAGAAGAGGAGTCAAAGAAGGATTGTCGGGTAGGTCACTCTGGGAGACATAAGGAGTAATAGATGGAGGCTAGGATTAGAGGTTACTCACACTATTGGATGTTCGGGTTTAGCTTGGGGGAAGTACTCTGCTTGCCCCTAAGCTTGTTGAGTGTTGATGTGTTTTGAATGAGATTGGTGCCAGGAGCTTGGCATGGGTTAGGTGACTCTTAGTTGGAGGATATGCTTTCTAAGACCTTGGATGCTGCATTAGAGGAGTAGGCTATTTATTAGTTTACTCGCGGACGAGCAAAGGTCTAAGCATGGAGGAGTTTGATAAGAATTACTTTTTAGGGATTAACTAAGAGTCATTAGAGGGTTTATTGGTGCCATTCGGGTAGATTTAGACACATTCATGTGTATGGCGTTTGGGGGCGAAGTTGGTGTTTTTAGAGGTGTTTGAGCTGTTTTGGAGATCATAGGAAACACTGAGGATGAAGCCACCAGTAGAAGACGCCAAGGAGTTATGAAGTATTGGTGAGGAGGTGCTGAAGACACACTTTTGGAGGCCTTGGGAGCATTCAGAGCTGAAGAGACAAAGACACTGAAGGAGTGGCTTCATGGCGGCCGTCGTTCACATCGCGACGACCGCCGCCAAAGGAGTTCCAGCGACCATGGCTACGGCATTGATCCGGCGACCGCCGCAAAGGAGGCAGCGACCGCCGCCGCTGTCAGAAGCCCACCGAGCCCGTTTTCCTTAATTGTTTTATTTGGACTATTTTAATTGCGTTTTAATATTTTCGTTTTAGGTTAATTTAGACTTTATTTCCTTTTAGTATTTAAGGGTTAGAAGGGAGCTTGGTCTCCCTAATCTCTCGAACCCTAATTTCACTTTTCATTCTACGTACTTTGCTATGAAGAACTAAGCATCCCTGGCTTAGTCAGACGCTGAAACTTTCATTTTGATTCAGTTGTGAGATTCTCGTTCTTAATCTATTGCATGGATTTTATCTATTCTCTTGCTTGATTGCTTATGATTGATATTGATAATTTCTAGTCTGATCAACTAGGGTTTGTTGTTATTGATCTATTGCTAGATTTAGATTGTTACTGGTTGAGCATATCTATTTCAGAGTAGCAACTGCATCGTGCTAGTATCTGGTTATGCTAGTCTTATGCAGAAGATAACTGATTTACATTCTAGGATAAAAGCTGGTTGTTTTATGCTAGAATTGTATCCAACTATATTCCTATCCGTAAAGCTGCTGTTAAACTGAATCTTGATAGTTTCAGGGTTGTTTAATTAGTTAGTGCTAATAGTATCTGGTTGTGCTATTAGTTATATCTGAAAAGGAATTGGAATTTCCATTGCATGAGATTTTGAATGAGTATCTAGGATCAACTTGTCATACGAATAGTGGATGTTGTTTGACTAAGTGCTTTTCCCATCACTGAATTCATCAACTTTTAGTTTGTTTCCTTTTGCATGCTTAGATTCATTAAAACATACAAAACCCCCCCTTTGGTTACTTTGGATTGACATACAAATTGCATATTAAGATAGACTCTGTCTCCCTGTGGACTCGACCTTTACTTACCTAGGACTACGGTTTAAGGTTTGTTTGGATATTTTGCATAGTAGGAATTAGCATGACAAATTCCTGTTACCAGCTCCTAAGAGGTATTCAAAGGTCTAAAGTGTTGGGAGATCAAAACCACAACAAATCGAAGTCGAACGGATCGATTTGGGTGAGTCTTCCATCAAAAATCTGTCAAAGGCTCTCGCCTCTGTCATCTCGCCGCACCCGCGACAAGCCACCACCGCACCCCATCGCACCCCGCGGTGAGAGCCGACCGCACCCGCGGCAGGCTGGGTTCGTGTGTGTGTTCTTGGGTGTTTGGTTGCGAGCGAGGCTTGGTTCCTTCGATTCCTTTTGTATTCTTTTAGATTCATATATGTAGATATTGAATCTAACTTAGGGTTTCATTATGGGTCATTCCAGAAGGATTTAATATCCAGGATCTATCCCAGTTCAGACTCAGGAACCGTTGTCTCTAAGCTTGTTAAAGCTTTCGTCTGATCTAAGGCAAGTGGCGGTTCGCTCTTGCTTATCATTCCATATTTCCATTAATTATCAATTGTTTAATTGTTAATTAATTTGGGATGATTTACTGTTCTGTTGGGAATAGTTTGATAAATGATGTGAAAAGAATATGATATTATAATGGGTTGTATATCTGCTAGAACAATGCTATTATAGATATATATTTATGATATTAGCCTGGAGGGCTTTGATATGATTATTACTGTGTTGAACTGTTTAGTTAGCACGAGTATTCGTAGGAGCGATGGACTATTCGAGGTCCAGTCGTTTCTTAATAATGATTAATGGTGCAAAGGGTGATAAACCCAAAAACCATTTGGTGGGTCATGACCGATCTCTATACTCGGGTATAGAGATGGTGGCACTTAACTGATGCTACAAATCTTGGGATTCGTCCCATTCAGGAGTATGTCCCTCATGGCGAAACATATATCCTATATGTCCCTCATGGTGAAACATATACTCAATATATGTCACTCATGGCGAAACATATATTTAAAAGTCTATAACGTGATGTGCATTTTGGAATTTCAATAAGAGAAGTGCCGTCGTAGCACATGATTAATATACCTCAAACGAGTAGTGCAACTAGGGAATAGTGTAGCTAGGAAAGCTCGTCTTGACTTTGATCAGAGTACCGTTCTCTTCCAATCTGGATTCGCATTAAGCGGTAAGGTTGGTCGTGAACCGAAACATCAAGTCGTTGTTGAACGCTTGTATGATTAGTTAATGTTCCCCAACATTTGTCATAATTTCGATAAGACTCAATTCATTGGAGTCTTCTTTTGGGTTGATTGCTGTAAGACTCGGTCTTTCAGAATCTTCTCTTGATCATGCTGCTTGATATATTCCAGTAGGAGTATGGTGGTTGACTATCGTCATCGGTTTTAATTCGAGAAACGATGAGTCTAACCTAATACGACTACTTCGAACCACTCTGCTTTGTACCCTTGCGTAGTCTTTTATTAGACTAACCAACCGTAATTGTTCTCTGCATGGTTGGCTGGTGTCATCCGTTCGATTCGGCACATCAGATAGGAATCCGAGAAACAAAGGCTAGAACGACTATAAAAGCAAATGGTGTTTTAATGGATTTATCAGGTTGCGATCCTTGACGGGTGATCATTACGATCAAGACCCTTGTATTTATGTTTTACAAAGACTTCCGCTGATTACTCTGTTTTGTCCTATGTGGATTGGGATGTAATCCCCAGACATATGTTTTAACCAAAGATTTTGGTGTTTACATCATGATTGTTGTTTATGATTTGTATTTAAACCGGTAAAGCTTGGGGTGGCTTCGGTGTGGAAATCGAGGTCATTGGTGGTAATACCTTTCCAAATGGGTTACGATTTGGGGGTGTTATAGATCTGGTATCAGAACCAAAAGTTTTAAAATGGGTTTGGGAATTCATGAACCATTTACTCGTTTGAAACTGAGAAATGTTTTCGAAGGCTCTGAATTTTCAAAGAAATTTTTTACCGTTCTAGTCGTGCCTTCTTCTTTAGTCTGATATGGAAACGAACTTCCATATTTAGAAAGACTAATTCTCTGTTCGTCACTCGTAGATTCTGAGTGCTTTCGCTTCTCTTCAGAAGGACTCGGAAGAATCCGGGGTGGTTTCGCCATCTCTAGTAAGGCTTGAATTCCCAGTTCGCTCGTTATGATTTGAGGTTGTAGAACCTAGTACCTCGGTTTGAAGTTCATCTAATGAAAGTTTACCTAGTTTGATCCTTTCCGAGTTGATTGTTACATTAAGTATACTGCAAGGTATTAATGTATAAAATCCTTGGAAATTGATCGGTAAACAAATGATGAACACAAGGAACAATGCTCATTCTGGTGCTGGACCGAGCAACAACCCCAGACCAATCAGGGATAATGTTGGAAATCCAGAGGATGTGCATGAGTCTGCATCCAATGTTAACCCGGAAGGCAATGACCCAGCTCAGGGCCACGCTCCAAGGATATTTGATGAAGCGGCTGTTGCAGAAATTCGAGGAATTTTCATGCAAGCAATGAACGATGTCCTACACCCGAATATGCCTCAGGCGCAAGATGTGCCGACATCCTCAGCGACCCCGAGAGTTGGAGAACAGGAAACTCATGTACCTTTGCATCAGGAGAATGTGGTCAGGAGCAAGAATGATTGTGGCCGAGCGCTAAAAGCCATAAATTCTATGAGACCTGACAGCTTCAATGGGAAGGGTGAACCAGTTGAAGTGACGCATTGGTTTTCCCACATGGAGCGGTTGTTCCGCATTGTGGAGTGCACTGAGGCTGAGAAGGTGCACATAGCTTCTCTTCAACTGAAAGGAGATGCTAGTGAGTGGTGGGAAAACACTGGTCTTGTAGATAGTCCTGGTTTGAGTTGGGCAATGTTCAAGACCAAGATGACTGACTGATTCTTCCGGACGAGGTATGGTCACTACGAGTTCGTAGTCATGCCATTCGGACTTACCAACGCTCCAGCGGTCTTTATGGACTTAATGAATCGATGTTTTCACCAGTACTTGGATAAGTTCGTGGTGGTTTTCATCGATGACATTTTCATTTATTCTCCGAATGAGGCAGTTCACGAGGAACACCTTCGGATTGTGTTGTCAATCCTTAGACAAAATGAGTTGTACGCTAAATTGTCTAAGTGTGATTTTTGGATCAAGGGAGTGGCTTTCTTAGGCCATGTGATCAATGAGAAGGGGGTAATGGTTGATCCCCAAAAGATTGAAGCAGTAGCTAACTGGAAGCGGCCTCAGAATGTGAAGGAGATACGCAGTTTCCTTGGACTTGCCGGATATTATAGACGGTTTATAGATGGATTTTCTAAGATCGCTCTAGCTATGACCGGTCTGCTTCGCAAGGTCCACAAGAAGTTTGTCTGGAATGACAAGTGCGAGGCCAGTTTTCTAAAATTGAAGCAATGTCTGACCTCCGCACCAGTGCTAACGCTACCAGACGGAACTGATGATTATGCGGTCTATAGTGATGCTTCGAAAAGTGGTTTAGGATGCGTGTTGATGCAAATAGGCAAGATTATTGCTTACGCGTCAAGGCAGCTGAAAACCTATGAAGAAAACTATCCGACGCATGATCTGGAGTTAGCGGCGGTAGTGTTTGCCCTGAAGATTTGGAGACATTATCTCTATGGTGTGAGATGCCAAGTCTTCACCGACCACAAGAGTCTCAAATATGTATTCACTCTGAAGGAGTTGAACATGAGACAACGTCGTTGGCTAGAGCTACTCAAGGACTATGATATCGAATTACTGTATCATCCGGGCAAGGCTAATGTAGTAGCCGATGCATTGAGCCGGAAGACGTCGCATGAGACCATAGTGGCTTTACTCGTTGCTCAAACCAAGCTGAACCAAGAGTCATGCGAGATTGAAATCTTGTACGATCAAAGTCGAGGATACTTGAGTATGCTTGAAATCCAAGCTACACTTCTTGATCAGATCAGAGAGAAACAGGTTGATGACGTGATCTTGGTGAAGCTGTATGATGAAGTGATGAATGGAAAGGCCCTCGGTTTTGTAATCCAGGAGGATGGATCACTTTGGTTTCAAAACCGAATTTGTATGCCTGACGTTGAGGGTCTTCGTCCATTGGTGATGAGAGAAGCCCATTCGTCAGCCTACTCTGTACATCCAGGCTCTAGTAAAATGTACAAGGACCTCAGAATGAAGTTCTGATGGCCCAACATGAAGTGGGATATGGCAGAATTCATGGCGAAATGCTTGACTTGTCAGAAGGTCAAGATAGAGCACCGCAGACCAGGTGGTGAATTGCTACCTCTTCCAGTTCCAGAATGGAAATTGGAAGATATCACAATGGATTTCGTCATAGGATTACCCAAGACTAAGAGTCAGAAAGATGCTATTTGGGTTATCATTGACAGGCTCACGAAGAGTGCTCACTTCGTGGCTATTAAGTCAACGTGTGGAACCCAGAAGTTATCAGAAGTGTTTTTACACGAGGTTATCCGTTTACATGGTACTCCGAATACCATTGTATCGAATCGTGATGGCCGATTCATGTCGAGGTTCTGGAAGGAACTCCACAAGGCCATGGGAACTGAATTGAGATTCAGCACTGCGTTTCATCCTCAAACGGATGGACAGTCTGAGAGGACTATCCAGACTCTGGAGGATATGTTGAGAGCATGTGTACTCGATCGTCCGACTAGCTGGGGGGACAGCCTGAGTCTAATCGAGTTCACATATAACAATAGCTGGCATGCTACTATCAAGATGGCTCCATTCGAAGCTTTGTATGGTCACAGATGCAGATCTCCGATTTGTTGGGATGAGAACGCGACAAGATTCTTCTCGGACCAGAATTTGTCGAGAGAACTGCTTCGGATATTGCCTTAATAAGACAAAGGATGTTGATAGCTCAAAGTTGACAAAAATCTTACGCTGATCCGAAGCGTAGAAATGTTGAATTTGAGGTTGGTGACAAGGTCTTTGTCAAAGTCTCGCCATCTAAAGGAGTGTTCAGATTTGGTAACCGTGGGAAGCTCAAACCTCGCTACGTGGGACCATTTGAAATTCTTGACAGAGTGTGATCTCTAGCGTACCATTTGGCATTGCCGCCATCGGCACATCCAGTGCATAATGTGTTCCACGTATCCTTGCTGAGGAAATACGTGCCCGATGAGTCTCATGTGCTGAGCTATGAAGACATTGAGATTCAAGCAAATGGTACTTATGAAGAGATACCTGTGCGTATTCTCGAGCGCCGTGGGAAGCACTTGTGCAACAAGGTGGTACCGTTGGTACAGATTTTGTGGTCCAAGTCAGGAACCGAAGAAGTTACCTGGGAGACTGAGGAGGATATGCTTAGACGCTTTCCCGAGTTGTTTTCGGCCTAAGTTTCGGGGTCGAAAATTCTTTTAAGGGGGAGGTAATGTAATATCCCTCATTTTGTAAGGAAACTTTTGAATTTTCTTATGCCCATATTACAAGTCAGATTAAATTCAGAGAAGTACGGACATTCTATGAGATGTTTGATCTCTGTAATATTTTTCCGAGTAATATAAAATACAGTTAATGTATTTTTGGGTAAAAAGGTCGTTTGTGTACGAATATATTTAACCCAGAGTTAAGAATATTTTTACCCCTTGGTAAAAACGACAAAACGGGTCAAAAGGGGCAAAATTGACCTTGACCGCACCCTGGCCGCACCCTGCCGTACCCGCGGCAAAGGCCACTGCCAGTGGCGGTCACGAGTCGGCCACCGCACCCCCACCGCACCCCGCGGTCGTCATCATCCTTGTCGTCAGCGTCGGAGTTGCAGGTTGTAGCTCGCCTTAGTTGGCTTCCTAGCCTGTTATTTGGTCGGGCCACCTCCTCCTTGTTGTCATCTGGTGGTCAGCTGCTAGCTTGGCCTATAAATGGAAGGAAAGGCGTGGAGGAGAAGGCACAAAGTCAGCTTCATCTTCCTCCTCTCCTCTGAAAATCTCCATTGAAGCCAAGCTTTTGAGCTTTGTTTGAGAAGTGTTCAGATCTCTTTGAGTGTTCACAAATGTGCTCCTAAGAGGTATTCAAAGGTCTAAAGTTTTGGGAGATCAAAACCACAACAAATCGAAGTCGAACGGATCGATTTGGGTGAGTCTTCCATCAAAAATCTGTCGAAGGCTCTCGCCTCTGTCATCTCGCCGCACCCACGGCAAGGCACCACCGCACCCTATCGCACCCCGCGGTGAGAGCCGACCGCACCCGCGGTAGGCTGGGTTCGTGTGTGTGTTCTTGGGTGTTTGGTTGCGAGCGAGGCTTGGTTCCTTCGATTCCTTTTGTATTCTTTTAGATTCATATATGTAGATATTGAATCTAACTTAGGGTCTCATTATGGGTCGTTCCAGAAGGATTTAATATCCAGGATCTGTCCCAGTTCAGACTCAGGAACCGTTGTCTCTAAGCTTGTTAAAGCTTTCGTCTGATCTAAGGCAAGTGACGGTTCGCTCTTGCTTATCATTCCATATTTCCATTAATTATCAATTGTTTAATTGTTAATTAATTTGGGATGATTTACTATTCTGTTGGGAATAGTTTGATAAATGATGTGAAAAAGAATATGATATTATAATAGGTTGTATATCTTCTAGAACAACGCTATTATAGATATATATTTATGATATTAACCTCGAGGACTTTGATATGATTATTACTGTGTTGAACTGTTTAGTTAGCACGAGTATTCGTAAGAGCGATGGACTATTCGAGGTCTAGTCGTTTCTTAATAATGATTAATGGTGCAAAGGGTGATAAACCCAAAAACCATTTGGTGGGTCATGACCGATCTCTATACTCGGGTATAGAGATGGTGGCACTTAACTGATGCTACAAATCTTGGGATTCGTCCCATTCAGGAGTAGGTCCCTCATGGCGAAACATATATCCTATATGTCCCTCATGGTGAAACATATACTCAATATATGTCACTCATGGCGAAACATATATTTAAAAGTCTATAACGTGATGCGCATTTTGGAATTTAAATAAGAGAAGTGCCGTCGTAGCACATGATTAATATACCTCAAACGAGTAGTGCAGCTAGGGAATAGTGCAGCTAGGAAAGCTCGTCTTGACTTTGATCAGAGTACTGTTCTCTTCCAATCTGGATTCGCATTAAGCGGTGAGGTTGGTCGTGAACCGAAACATCAAGTCGTTGTTGAACGCTTGTATGATTAATTAATGTTCCCCAACATTTGTCTAAATTTCGATAAGACTCAATTCATTGGAGTCTTCTTTTGGGTTGATTGCTGTAAGACTCTGTCTTTCAGAATCTTCTCTTGATCATGTTGCTTGATATATTCCAGTAGGAGTATGGTGGTTGACTATCGTCATCGGTTTTAATTCGAGAAACGATGAGTCTAACCTAATACGACTACTTCGAACCACTCTGCTTTGTACCCTTGCGTAGTCTTTCATTAGACTAACCAACCGTAATTGTTCTCTGCATGGTTGGCTGGTGTCATCCGTTCGATTCGGCACATCAGATAGGAATCCGAGAAACAAAGGCTAGAACGACTATAAAAGCAAACGGTGTTTTAATGGATTTATCAGGTTGCGATCCTTGGCGGGTGATCATTACGATCAAGACCCTTGTATTTATGTTTTACAAAGACTTCCGTTGATTACTCTGTTTTGTCCTATGGGGATTGGGATGTAATCCCCAGACATATGTTTTAACCAAAGATTTTGGTGTTTACATCATGATTGTTGTTTATGATTTGTATTTAAACCGGTAAAGCCTGGGGTGGCTTCGGTGTGGAAACCGAGGTCACTGGCGGTAATACCTTTCCAAATGGGTTACGATTTGGGGGTGTTACAGCGGAGGACATGTCAGCTCAGCATATGGCGGTTGATGATCAGGCATGGTTAAACTTATAAGGTTGGGTAACTTAAAGTAAGGTCGTTCTCCGAGCTGTTATCGGCCAAGTTTCGGGGTCAAAACTTCTTTTACGGGGGTAGTATTGTAATAACCCCTAAAAGTCCCAAACTATTGTTTTGTAAGAAGGACATAATGGGCAATTTCTGTAATCTCAGTAAGATTATTCGAACATAATAATATACGTTTAGAGTGTATTGGGGCTTAGAATATTTTTAGAAGTGCTAAAAATAAAGATTTGGCATGTCCTCGAACGAGACTCGCGACCAGAGGCCAAGAGACGCGATCGTGGCAAATCCGCGACCGCGGAAGTGTTTTCGCGATCGCAGAAACACTGTTCATCGTCGTCTTCAATTCTTTTCACGTTTCGCTGGTTCGTGTGTCGGCGTTTCGCCGAAGGGGGATGCCGAGCGTTTGGTATACCGGCGTTGAGCTCTCCTTTTCCTTATAAAAGGAGGTCGGGGGCAGCTTCAACCTTCATCCACAGCCATCAAATCCCTCTCTTTCTCTCGTTTTGTGCCCTCGCCGGAGTTCTTGCGTTTGTCGAAGCCTCGCCGGAGGTGCCTTGGGAAGCTTGGAGTGGTGGTGGTCATAGTGAGCCTTCGTCCGAGTCAAGGAGTTGTCGTCTTCGTCATCGGTAAGCCTCGAAGCCGAGTTGGAGCCGCATCAGAAGGGAGATCCGCGACTGCGGGGATGAATTCCGCGACCGCGGCTCTGCCCAGATTTCTGCGACCGCGGATGTGCAAATCGAGACCGCGGCTTGCCTTAGCAAGCACAATCGTGGCTTGGGCATCTAATGTGACCCTGCCTCCCATGACGGCCCAAGACGAGGAAGAAGCCATGAGCCTACGCTCACAGGGCCTAGTCACAAGGTCTAGGTCCAAAGCCATCGCCTCCGCCGTCGCATCACTAGTTGCGTGCGTCGTCGCTGGCCAAGGAAACCCAGAAACCAATCCAAGACTCGTCGTCCTCGCCACCATCGGATCAACGCGTTCTTTTGAATACAACGACACTTCGTCGTCATCTTCACCGCGTTAGGAGTTTCACGCGTTCTTTAAGACACTATCTATATTTGGTATTTCCAGCGTGTTTTAGATAGTTTCCTTTGATAGCTTTACATAGTTTCCTTTTATAGCGTTTTAGATAGTTTCCTTTCAGTCATTCTATCTTTTAGGGTTTGTGCCTTTTGCATGCTTGCATGGGCTAGCCCACGAGGTTCGACTCAGCCCATCTGACGTCTCACCTCCCCTATTTATACCCGACTTTGTTAATGTTATTTCTCACGTTCAAGTTAAAGTTCAAGGTTTCAAGTAGAGTGTTAATTCCTCCTTCCCTTGATCGGACGTCACCCATATCCCTCTCATCCCCATTCCCTCCGCCGCCGATGCTACGACAATCGCTTGATCTTCTCAAGCAAAGTCTATTTTCGCATCTCCTTCATCTACAGTTGACGCTACAACACCCCAAAGACTTGTCTTTTCAAGCCTTATATCCTTCACCAAATCGCTTCCGCCACCGTTAACTCTTCTCACATCAAATCGTTTCCATCACCACCGAGTCCTTGATGTCGCCATCGTCTTCCCAGTCGTCGACGTCAACAAACCCATTCATCGCGATCTTCCACTCGCGATCTTCCGCTCGCGATCATACCCAGCATCGTGTTCCACAGCAGAATCACAACATCAAGTGACTTCCCAACCAAGACTAGATCCAAAGGCGTCACCTTTGATAATTTGGCTTGTCATCGGAGGCAAGGACACATCAACTGGTATCAGAGCCCAGCAGTCTTGTAAGTCACGAACTCAAGTTTCAATCTTGTTCACGATTTTTTTTTCTTCTTCCCCCATCGTTTGCTTTCGCAAGTTTGTTGAGAAAAACCACAAATTTCCGTATTTACCGCGCCTTTCGGTTTCTACAAGGTCCCACCTTGGCCGATTTTTTTTTCTTGTTCCCCAAGTTTTGGTGTGTTAGGTATTTTGTTATCTTGCATGCTAGAATATTTTGTTTCCTTATTTCATGCGTGGATAGAGTTTCCTTGTTTGCTAGATCTTGCTTTTTAGGTTGTTAATCGAATTTCCTAATATAAGATATCATCAAATCTTATCTTCTCTCTCCTATCTCTACAATCACACTTGTGATTTTCTTGTTATTTAGACCAAATTTATTTTTGTTTCCTTTTGCAAATCCGAAAAGATCAAAAGATAAGATCTCGGATATTAAAAAAAAAAGATATCCAAAAGATATTCAAAAAAAAAAATTCCCAAAGTTAGTTAAAGCCAAAATAAGGCAACTCTAACCCACTCTCGGTCTAAGCTCATCTTCTCAACCTCTCCACCATCTAGGTTAAGCTTCCTAGAAGGTACTTTCTTGCTAATTAGGTTTCTTTGTTTACGTTTGTTTTAGGGTTTTAATTTGTTCTTGTTTGTTTGATTGCAACTTGCTTGATACACCATCTCTTGTGCAAGCCAAACCGCCCTCACGGCAAGCCAAACAAGCCCTACCTACGTGAACGTTGTGACTTGACTAGTGATTTGCTTGGTTGTTGTTCTTTGTTGTCTTTTGGTTCGTTTTTACTTCCATGTCTGGCCGTATTGTTATAGGTACCATGGCGATTGAGCACAGTGCAGACGACCGCGAAGATAACACTACCAACCCATAACCCCAGCCGTTGGGTCTACCTCAAGACCAACCACCACAAGCCCAACAACGCGATCCCATCATGGAGTTGTCCGAAGATCAAATCTTGATCCAGGCTCTTAGACAAGAAGTCGCGACTCTGAGAGCCAACCAACAAGTGGCACCCATTTTGCCAACTCCAACACCCCCTAGTGATATGGACGCTCCGTCTCCAACTGGAGCCACCGACGCGGGTCCATCCAAGATGAGAGTAGACAAAGGCAAAGGAATTATGCCGTCTTCGTCTCAACATCAACCACAACTCAACAGAATGCAGAGTGTCATCGAGAGTCGCCAAGGGTTTGTTCCCCAAGCGGACCGCTTTGTTCCCAGAGCCATAACTGCTGGCTTCGACAACGGCTCCGACTACGACCGCGACGCCGGGGACACTCAAGGTGAGTATTCTGAACCATACAACTTCGATGATCGCTATGCCTCTAGGAGAACCCAGAGACGTGTACCGGTCTCAGCGCCACGCGAAGGCCGCCCTCGCCGAGCCGAGGAAGCCGACGTGACACCAAGGAGACCCAGTCGCAGGCCAAGTGGGCATACGCGACGCGATGATCAATTGAGGACCCCCCTACCCAGCCCCGGAGCCATGATGTCCGCGATCACCTTCGACACCAGAGTGTTCGAACACCGCGTTACGGATCTGATGGCTACGCGTCGATCACGCCCAATGCCCAAGACGACTTCGACGAGTATGACGACGAAGAGATCGAGGACTCAGGTATGGTCAACCCTAATTTTTTCACCCCCCTCTTAGAGATCCACTTTGTTGGATCGTTAGAGTTACGTCTGAGGGAACAAAAGCTTTGTTCTCACAGAAGGTGAAGCAGAATAATATAGCAAGAAAGATAAGGAACGAACTCACGATGTATAGTGGAAACCCCAATCAGTCAAATAACTAATCAAGGAAAAACCACTATCTTCAAGCTTCTCGCTTGAGAGGATTTTGAAGTGTCTACTTGTCTTATTGATTTCTTGTTCGATTACACTTGTATCCTGGACTTCAAACCCTAGACTTCCCACCTAGATTTGAAACTCTCTTCTACAACGATGAATACGAACTCAACCCTCTAAGACTCACAAACACTTCACTCTCTTTTTCTTCTTAATCAAATGCTCTCAGTTCGTCGTCGTGGTCGTCGTTCATAGAAATGAATCCACACTCCTATAAATACAACTCGACTAAAACCCTAATCGTAACAAGATAAAAAATATCTTTTTAAACTAGGTAACAAGAAGATATTATATGGAGAATATAATCTTAACAACCTATATTATCTAAGGAAGGAATTCCTAAGATAACATAATCGGTTAAAGATAGAATTCTTCTCTCTCCAAATATATTATCTTAGGAAAGATTTCCAAAGATAACACATTCAGATTCTCTCTCCAAATCTTCTCTTCGGCGATATCCTTCCAGCCGAGATTCCTTTTCCTTGACCGCGTGATCTTCCAAGATAGTTTCCATAATCGTCACGCTGGAAATCCTTCATTCCGTTCACAGCTCGAGCGTTGTTCGTCATTGATGTTCCTTGAGAGGTAACAAAGCATGTGGAGATCGCTTTGTTCCCTTTGCACTCCTTTGCTGTAATGGATCCCTGAGATAACTGTTTTGTTCCTGAAACACTTAGTTACCAGATTAGTTGAATGTTTGTTACCATCAAAACCTAAGGAATTCAACAATACTCATCTGGACGTTGGGCAGGACGAGATGAAGAGATGGAACACAGCTGGCGGTATTCCTTTGGCGTTTTTAGAGAGTAGACTGGTGGAGATGATGAGGAGTGACGAGCGTGACGAGGGCGTTATTGCTATGTACTACCTATTGCTGCATCTCGGCTTGACTGTCTTGGTGGACAAGTCGACTAACGCCGTGAAGCACAAGTGGGTGGCGCTTTTGTTTGACCACGACGTTACCGGAGACACTGCATGGGGAGCTGAGATTCTAGCCTACGTGTACCGCAACTTGAGAGAGGCGTCTAGGCGTGGAGCACACGGTATTGCATCTTGTGGGATTCTGATTAGGGTAAGATATTGGATGGATTAGTGAAATATTAAGTTATGTTTTAATATTTCGGTCATTAATAGCCTTATTTATTCATTTACAGTGTTGGGTTTGGGCATATTTCCCACATTTTCGGGAACAATATGTTACGAACCCCCAGGCCTTTGGAGTAGTTGTTCTTGGTGCCGCGGAGGTGCCTAACAGTAGAGACACCGGCTGTTTGATCGCTATACGCCGCATACTGGACGACATGAGATATGAGGAGGTAGAATAGTATACGTAATTTTGATATCTTAGTCTTTAATTAAAAAAATATGTATTGACTTTGCCTTTTTGACTTTATAGGTTACCTAGACCCCTTGGGTGGGGTTGGACTTCCAGGCTCCTGAGGTAGCTCCTACCAGGTTTCGCGGTATACTGCGCATTATAGATGTTCAGGAGCCGTACCACCCGGACAGAGTCCTCAGGCAGTTTGGGCTCATGCAACCAGTCCCAGTTCTGCCCATTCAGCCGGACAAGGCCGTCCGGAATGCGGAAATTAAGGGATACGAGGTCAGTTTTGCTGATGAGCTTCTAGTAGCTTGGGATGTAGATCCGAGACCGTTGATTGATCTGCATGGATCGGATGCGACTCACTTTTGGGACATGTCTGCCGACTATTTAGATTGGTATGACGAGTGTTCTCATCCATTGGTCGATCCCGGTTCCGTCAGACATGATCGTCCGGTCGGCCCTATCCATGTCTCTCCAACTGCTGACGCAGTCGCGGTACGCTTATTTTTGTTGAATTGTTTGAATGTTTTATCTCTTATTGTGTATTTTGCAATAGTTTGACAAATATTACTTACTTTGTATACATCGCATTCAGGTGGTTGCTGCTGATATCCGCACTTACTTATGCACACCCGAGGCGGCGACACAGACATTCGAGGGACTTGCGAGATTATGGCTTGATATGCTGATTGGGCAGCCTCCACCCATGGCCCCACCTCCACCTCGCCAGTCCCAGATGTTTCGTGATTCTGTCACTGAACTTGGCGAAGGTAGTGGATCGTAGCCACATTAGTTTTTATGTTTGGATTAGACATGATTCATATGTAGGGAGTGTTTCTGTAAATGTTATCTATTTTATCTTATTTGGTTTAGTATGTTTGTTCATGTTTATTATGTTGTTTGATACTTACCTCAAAGTACGAAATAACAACATAACTTTACCGAGCCATAACAAGATATATGAACAACTATAAGAAAATCGACACAGTACGAAACGATTAACATCGAAAAACAAATAAGTACAAAATGGAAAGTTAATATGAACTTAGTACATGAGAAATACTAGTCCCATGTGATTCCTGCAAAGTAAAAAAGCAAGAGCGTACTCATTTTCTTAGCTTTTTTGGTGATGGATGGACAACAATCATGTAGAAACGAATACGTTCAAAACGAAGAAGTATAAACAACTATAAGCTGCAGTGTTTCTAGAGAAACAGACCAGGATTAGTTATGAGGATAAGATTGCAATCTTCAAATAATGAAGTATATGCATAACCGCACGCTTAAGCTAAGCGTGTGGTTATGCGTGTAGCTTACGCGTGTGCTTATGCGCGTAGCTTATGCGTGTAGTCTTTCGCTTAACATAAGCGTGAAATCATGCATGAACTTGTTACATGTTAGTGTACTTATGTAATACGAGAAAGTAATATGAACTTGTTACATGTTAGTGTACTTATGTAATACGAGAAAATAATATGAACTTGTTACATGTTAATGTACTTATGTAATACGAGAAAGTAATATAAACTTGTTACATGTTAGTGTACTTATGTAATACGAGAAAGTAATATGAACTTGTTACATGTTAGTGTACTTATGTAATACGAGAAAGTAATATGAACTTGTTACATGTTAGTGTACTTATGTAATACGAGAAAGTAATATGAGTTTGTTACATGTTAGTGTACTTATGTAATACGAGAAAGTAATATGAACTTGTTACATGTTAGTATAGTTATGTAATACGAGAAAGTAATATGAACTTGTTACATGTTAGTGTACTTAGTAATACGAGAAAGTAATATGAACTCGTTACATGTTAGTATACTTATGTAATACGAGAAAGTAATAGGAACTCGTTACATGTTAGTATACTTATGTAATACGAGAAAGTAATAGGAACTCGTTTCATGTTAGTATACTTATGTAATACGAGAAAGTAATAGAAACTCGTTACATGTTAGTATACTTATGTAATACGAGAAAGTAATAGAAACTCGTTACATGTTAGTATGTTAGTATACTTAGGGTATTACGAGAAAGCTTTTTTGTACTATTGGGCCTAGTTTGGGCCCAGTAAGTTTTTTTTGTACTATTGGGCCTAGTTTGGGCCCATTAAGATTTTTTTTGTACTATTGGGCCTAGTTTGGGCCATTTCATGAATTAAAACACAATTTTTTTTACTAATGCGTAGTAGTACATGTCATCCGAAAAATACATACATAACAAAATAAACATAATATCTCTAAGCTTTGAATATGGTTACTACATATATAACTTGGGGACGCCGACATACTAGTTCAAATAGTAATGCATCATTGATTTCCAATTCATGGAATCTTACAAAATCCCGCCAACCGTTGCCAAATTTGTATCGATTCCCACTCGTTGTGATACACACAGGCAAAGTAGCATCACCACAATCCAGGGTGACTTCCGTTGTTGTTGTAGAACTCAAGAATTTCAAAGCATGCTCCCTCGGGATACTCTGCATATCAGTAAGTGCATTTAAAGTTGATATTATGAAGTAATCAGAATCATAAATTTACATAATGAAGGATGCGGTGCTTACCACCCGATATTCTGGGTAGAGCATGGTTTGATTTAGTACAATAATGAAACTCTTTCGAGGATCACGTCGCATAGCTTCAACTCTTTCTAATGCTGAATTTCCAACATCTCCAGCATCATCATCAGAGGTGTAGCTGCTGTCTTCTTCGACAACAGAGGAATTTGAGTCGTCGTTGATTACTATCACATTTCTCGACGAAGAGGCCATACTAACTTTTGGAGAATTAAAACACAATTAGATAAGAGAAGGGTGTAATTGTTTGTATGAAATTGTTTGTATTTATAGGGTGAAATAGAGTCGTTGGAAAAATGGCCGTTACAAACTGCACGCTTATGTTTAGCGTATGACCGTTACAAAGTGATTGTTACAAACTGCACGCTTACCTTAAGCGTGTATTTTTGTAACGGTTATTTTTCCAACGACTCTATTTCACCCTACAAATACGAACAATGTCATCCTAAACCTTATACACCCTTCTCCTCTCTATTGTGTTTTAATTCTCCAAAAGTTAGTATGGCCTCTTCGTCCAGTTCGAGTTCAACTACGGGAGAGAGATTTTTCTTTTGTAATTTAAAGGCGGTCATACACACTTGTGACCGACAGTGGCAGTACGGAAGAAGGTACTGGGGATGCCCTGAATTGGGGAGGTACGATGTCCACAAACCTGATAATAAAGGTGGATGTGATTTCTTTGCGTAGTTCGATCCATCATACGACGAGAGGGCACACGAGGTCATTATGTGGTTGTGGAAGGAAAAAAACCAACTTCTAAAGCAGAATGAGGGTCTTTGTAGGTATTGTTTAAGGGCAATAACAAATAAACATCGTAGGTGTTAGAAAGATAGAAGTAACCATTTGTTATGTTTTGTAGGAATCAAGCGGAATTAGCGAAAGAGAGACATGGAAAAGAAATCAAGCGGAATTAGCAAAAGAGGGGATGTGAATTGTTATGTTTTGTACTACTTTGCGCCAATATAGGCCCATTAAATCGAGATAAAAAGCGAGTTTGTACTACTTCGAACGTAGACGTAATATAAAACACATCAAAGTAATATGAACACATCAAAGCCGTCTAAATATTACATTACATATTCGTATCATCAATCAAGTACATGAACGGATCCGTCTCCCACATACATAAAAGGATATGGTGCCCGACCATTTGCAATGCGGTAATCTCGATACATCTTCAAATTCCACTCAAACTTTGTTGTCCACCACAAAATGTTTCGATATGCGTTTATGCGCCACGAACCAGGAGTGTGCGGTATTAGCGACCCTTCCTTAAGCACCACCTACATATACACACACAAACTATTTGAGTAGTGAAAACAATATAACCTAATTTCATAAATATTTTATTAGAAAAAACCTTTACCGGTATGAAGTGATCATGATTGCCTATGTGTGCCATGGCAAGAATCTTTTCTGTAGGTCCTAATGTCCTATGCTTGATGTCCTATTCCTCAACGGTAAGCAAAACGTCGAAGCTTTCCACGTTAATAAGACGAGACCAACCTGATATAGTGTGGCAAACACTAAACCCATCAATGGCATGTGAAGCCAATATACTTTTGAGCAAGGGCTTCTGCAATGGTTCACTTGAAAGATAAGATCATCCCAAGACCCTTGTCGAAGACGGCAACGTATCGGCTCGTATAGCTCTCGGTTGTCAAGCAACTCCGCTACCATCTCGCGTCGGATGTTGGGATATTCCTTCTCTTGCCTCCCTAACAATACAGCCATCGACCGATATCCACAATGTCTGTCGGGGCGTACATCTCTAACATTCTTGATGTACGGAATCCAAAAGTCATCCACATTGTCAATCCCAAAGTTCACCCCCATATGAACAATGGGAATACTAGGTTCTTCAGGCCACTGCAAATCTTCTGGTTGTGATTCTTCTAGTATGGGTTGGGATTGCAAGTCGTCAAAGTCCATCACTACTGCAATAGATGCACTTGCTTGATTTTTAGGACGACCTGGGCCTCTACCAGTGCTTGCACTTGCCTTCCCCTTCGCCTTTGTCTTCGGCTCCGCCTTCTTCTCATTCTCGTGGAGCTCATCCTGTCTATGCTCAAACAAGCACTTATCTCTCTTCTCCGCCTTCTCATCCACCTTCTCCTTGTTCCTAGCACCCCTTGGCCTTCCTTTTGACTTGATCCCCGTCGGCTCCAACAAAATACTCTCTTCCGGATGCTCCAAGTCGTGGTACAACTCACCTAGTAGGAATGTCGTGCCTTTCTTCAATGTCCTAACCTCTAACCTGGCAAACATTTCACGAAGTCTTATCTCTATAATGTCCATTCGAACGTAGGCAGAAGGGCCAGGAGTTGTTGTTGGAGTCTCTTCCTATTCCAAGTCCCTCCAGAACTCGTGAACGTCTAACGGAATGAGAGGTGTTCTTGAAACGATGGCTCTTGCAATGTTGTGCACGCAAGGCAACCCAATGCAATCTCTCACCCAATGGTCGGTGCATTCTTCTGAGAACTCCCCCTTCTTCAAGATATCGTAATAGCCCAACAACATATCAAAGCACCTATCTGACACTTGGTAGAAGAGCCTAGAAAAAGTAGCTCGTACAACTGGCGGCATTGATACATTATTGAAATCCGTTGGTCGTTTGGAAAGTGAAAGGTTCATGCTCCTCCTAATCTGATCTATTTGAAGGATGATGGCATGGTGGATCCTCACGATCACTCTGTTGAAGCCCCCTCTACTAGAGCCAATAATATCTTTCAAAACCGTGTGCATCCCCTCAACTCTGTCAAATCACATGACGTTAGTACGACATTAACAACTACGAGTACAAAAAACAACATATTGTGAACGTCATACCTGTTTGAAGTCCTCGTGAAGAAGTGAAGATGATGATCCGTCCATACCCTTACTATGCTCGTCTTGTACGGAATAAGCCATGTGTCCTCCACGTATCCGACAAGGCCTTTCTTCCACGATGTCTGTAATACGACAAGCCTCTCTTCATACCTTTCTTCACTGGTTGAGCAAAAAAGTGTCCAACATTGGTTTGTAAAGGCATCCACACTTTCCTTCTTCTTCAATATGGACGGGGCACGTGCCTCGATGTTGTGCTTTATATGCACCCAGCACAAGAGGTGTTGAACTTTGGTGCCGAAAACACTCTGGATAGCAGCTATGAGGGCCTTCTCACAATCTGTCATTATTGCAGTCGACATCACTCCCAAATCCAAACACAATGCCCGAACTTTCCTCATTATCCACGTGTAATGGTAAATCCTTTCCGCCCGGGTGAATGCATAAGCAATGTTGAATGTCTTATGAGTGTTGGTGAAACCAACAATCTCCACAAGTGGCATTCCATATCTATGGAAAACATTTCATAATACCAAACACATTTTTAAATGAAATACTTTAACAATTTATGTCATAAACTACACATTATTACAATTTAGGACTTACTTGTTTGTCTTGTATGTCGCGTCAATGATTATCACGTACGAGAACTTCTTCAACAACCGCAACGACTCCGGATTAGCAAAAAATAAGATTGCAACCTCATTAGTCTTCGCATCCCTCAAAGGATGAACTACGTATTTCTGCTCAACCATAAATCTTAGGGACTACTGCGTAACCGTTAAATCTCCCCGATCCTCGTACTGCAGCTTCTGCAAGAAGTTGGCCACTTCCTTTCTAGTAGTCACATTTCCCGGGAAGTTTTGCCTCAATTCCGAAACAATTTGATTCAGCGTCTTGCGACCGTCTCCCCACCTCCTAGCGCACAGCTGCTCCGCCTCGGTCATTCGACCCATGAATGCATGGCCTTTAAAGCTAGTTCGTAGCTTATGGTTGTGCCGACCTTCAATCACACCCAAGACCCACTTTTCACCAACCGTCCATGCCTCTTTCTTCATGCGAACACCCATTATCTCAAACTTACACCCATACTTTTTGGATCTCGACTTTCGGATTTTAACAACCGGCAACTCTGGATTCTCTTCGTTCACCTTCGGCCTCCCCGATCTCCAAGGCCCAAACCTATCGCACACTATACTAATTTGGTACGGACTTGAGTTATGCTTCACCAAAGCTATCACAAGCTCATTTCCTATTTCTTTCGCTCATTTGTACAATTCTTCCTTACTATCCCACACTAGGTCGGTAATAAAATGCTCTGTATAGTCTTTCCCCTATAAATGTAGCGGTTTATGTTAACTACAAGTCATCATAACTACATCACTATGTTACACTACATATGATTTCCAATTATATAACTACAAATTCATGCTAAGTATTGGCTACCTAATTAAGTGCAATATTTAAGATACTAATTACGTATTAAAATACCGATGAAGGAAAGAGCTAAACTATTTTAACACTAACCATAAATTTGCCGCTAGGGTCTCAATCGTCAGTCGCTTCGTCGTCTTCCACATCTAAGAAAAAATTCGACTCCATCCATTTGTCGTCCTCCTCCTCCTCCTCCTCCTCCTCCTCTTCTTCACTTTGAACCCAATCATTTTTTTCATCACTACTATCCTCACCACTACGATACATCTTTACAATTAGGAGAAGAACAATTTCGGTTTCTTGGACATGGAATGGCAAGACCTTCGACTATTAATAGGAAGAAATAGACCCGTTAGTAACTTAAGCGCACCAACGGAACTTTCCAACGGCTATAATTTTACACGCGTAAGTTAAGCGTATAAAAACCACACGCTTAACTTAAGCGTTTGGCTATACGCCTAACGTAAGCGTGTAAAATAGCCTCTTCTTCGAGGCATCCGTGATCTGTCTTTTTAAAATACCAACTATACCCCTGCGCGCCTACGTTAAGCGTGTAAAACCACACACATAAGTTAAGCATGTAAAATAGCGTCGATATAGACAATATTTCGCGTGTATTTAGCCATTGCCTTGGCGTTAATACAAATTGCAATTATTTGGCAGAGAACATTTTGGTCAATGAAAGTAGTACAGAAAAAAAGCAACATTAATATTTCGGAAATTTCGCCTAGTAACCCCGAGTTTTTGACTTTTTTGCGAAATCCTATCAAGTTTTAACAATTTCGTGTGATAACCCTGAGTTTTTGACTCGTTTCGCCAAATGCCCATCCATCCTTTTTCCTTTAAAATGCATAAAATTTAATTAAAAATAATAATTAAAAAAGGTAAAAAAACTCAAAATTTTGGTTTATTTGTTTTCAATAATCCCCCAAAAAACAACCATCTTTATTTCCCATAAATCCATGGCAGAAGATTTTGTGGCTAGTTTCAGTAGTTAGAGGAAGAGGAAAAAGAACAAGAACAAGAAATTGGCGGAAGAAGAAATTGGCAGCATCAACATCATCATCTTTCGCAAGACCAAATGGCTCTTCAGCAGCACTTCACCGCTAGACCTGATCAAACATGGGTCCGGACTGGGTCGGACCCATTTTTGCGACCCGTTTAAGCGGAAACGGGCCCGGGTTCGGGCCCGTCCGTAATTCTGGGGCGGCCCGCGGGCGGCCCGGTTGGTCATTCTCAAGTATATTTCTCTAAACTAATTATTTAATACTATTAATAAGAAAAGAGTAAGTAATATTAGGTTAAGATTTTTTATTATATATATATTTTTATATTAATTAAAAATAATATGCGGGTCGGGCCGAGCGGTCCATACGGGCCTGAACTTATAATCGGGCCCGGCCCGCTTACCCGTCCGGGCCGGGCTAGAATCCTTGTCCAGGCCCGTATTATTTTCCGGGCGGGCCAACCCGCATTTGCTCAAGTCTATTCACCGCCCTCTTGCCGCCGAACTCCGGCGATCCCAAGCCGGACCACCACAGCCACCACCACCTGGGAGGGGCCGACGAGTCCAATTGGCTCAGCAACGCCACTCTTTGCTCTCAGGGCGGCCCCTACGCCGGCGGCGTAAGCAATTTTCTGAACCTCCAGACGAATTCCGACTTCTCGTTGGGCCGCCGCCCAACCAGTGGCTCTCCCGGACCATCGACCGTCGTTGCCAAGTACTCCGCCATGGCTTCCAGTGAGCCCCCCATTGTTGGGGACGATAAGGAGCTTGACCAATTCATGGTGAGAAGATAAAGATGCAATTTTTTTAACCCAAAATTTGACCTTTCCTACAGATTTTATCCTGTTTTTTTTTTTGGAATATTGGTTACAGGATAGAATAAAGGGGAGAATTTACAGCAAGTTTGTAAGCGAGATCAAAAAGCTTACACAACCATGAAACCCAGTTAAATAAAGCCTAACAGAGCCTAACGAAGAAGAGATCTCCAAGAGCGGAGGTCGCTGTTCCTACCCCAATTCGCGTGCACTGAAGCTTTTATAGCTTGGATGACTTGGTTTGCACATTTAGTTGCAGAGGTGGTTTTGTTTTGGTAGATGAGGAGATTGCGAGCTGACCATATGTAGTAGACAAAAGTGGAGATACAAGAGGCTCTGAGTTGGTAGCAAAAAGATTTATGGAGCCCGCCAACAGTAGTCCAAGCGATCGAGCTATTCAGTGTTTGGAATCGAGTGCTAATACCCAGCCAGTTGAGGACTTGATGGAGTGCAGATTTGGTGAAGGAACAACTAAACCAGAGATGGTCTTCATTTTCGGCTACCGTATTGCAAAATCGGCAGCTATTGTTAGAGATAAGGCCCCATTTTTCCAATCATTCCAATGTCGACAGTCGTTTGAGAGCAGCGACCCATGAGATGAAGCTACATCTGAGGGTGTTGAGACCACCCCAAATGCAGCTGAGAGGAGATGTGAGAGTAGGAGGTTGTCTGTAATTTTGATGGGTTCTTCTCTGTTTCTCATTTTTCTATTGCATTTGGTTTCTGGGTTTTGGGGATTCTGATTTTAATAATTCTTGTTCGGTGGATTTGGATAGAATTTTATTTTATTTAATCAAGACCGAAGAAGTAAAAAAAAAAAGGGCTTTTTTACCCTTTTTAATTTTTTTTTTTTTTATTAAATTTAATGCATTTTAAAGACAAAGAGGATGGAGGGGCATTTGGCGAAACTAGTCAAAAACTCAGGGTTACCACACGAAATTGTCAAAATCTGAGAAAATTTCGCAAAAAAGTCAAAAACTCGGGATTACCAGGCAAAATTTCCGTTAATATTTTTGAATCCTTTAGTCCATCTAGAATAGAGAAAGTTTATCAGTTATTACTATATTATAAAAATAAATATTAAAAATAAAAAATGTCTTCTAATTTTAAAATAAAAATTTCTATTGCAAGAAATTTTATTATAATAATAAGAAATTGTTTTCTAAAAGTTTATGACACAATTTATTTTATAAATTTATAATTTTTTTCTTAAAAAAATCACTTTGAAATCTTGAAATAAAACATTAAATTATAATATATTATATTAAAATATTAATTTAGTGTATTATTATTATTGGAAGTCCAAAGAGACCCTTACGCTTGGACCTGAAAGGGAAAAAAAAGCCCAACAAAGGAAAATTGCCCTTGATATATCTACTAATTACAACCCCGGTCTGTGTGTACGATCATCATTGATCTTTTAGTCTGAAATCCTAATAAATCACTTTTGTTTTGGTATAATTAAATCCTAATCACTTTTCCTTCCTTCCAATTTAATCAAAACTCAGACGGCAACTTCACAAATTTGCTCTCCTTCTTTCAGGATCACAGCTTCTCTTCAATCCAAATCCAAAATACCCGGCTTGAACAGCGCCCATCTCTCTCTCCACCCAAATCCACAATCAATCTCCCCCTTTTCTTCCCAAAGTAATGGACGAAAATTCCAAGACCCGAATTCTAAAATCAGATACAGCAACATGGGAGATTGTCCAAGCAAGGCAAGATCGCCCAGCACAAATCGCCGAGGCCGATCGCCGCCGTCACCACCGTCCCAGAGCTCCTCCAGCGGAAGTAAAGAAACAGCCGGCACCGGCGGTGACTGTCCGGAGCCGAGTGTCCCTGAAAAGGCTGTTACGCGTGACGTCAGTGGCTTGCGGAATCCAGTTCGGGTGGGCCCTACAACTGTCCCTGCTGACGCCGTACGTACAGGAGCTGGGGATTCCTCACGCATGGGCGAGTGTGGTGTGGCTGTGTGGGCCCCTCTCGGGCTTCCTGGTGCAGCCGCTGGTGGGACACATGAGCGACCGCTGCACCAGCCGCTTCGGTCGCCGCCGCCCTTTCATCGTCTCCGGCGCCGCGTTGATAATAGTAGCGGTGCTCATAGTGGGGCACTCGGCGGACATCGGTTACTGGCTTGGCGACAGAGGCGACAAGCGGCCGAGGGCGGTTGTGGCGTTCGTCTTAGGGTTTTGGTTGCTCGATGTCGCCAATAACACTACGCAGGGGCCTTGTAGAGCTCTGCTTGCTGATCTTACTGGTATGTCATTCCTCTTTGCTGATCTTCTTTGTTTATTATAAATGCTGTGTTTGGTGTTTGTTTAATACGGATAATAGGGAAGGATCTTTGTGATAGTGGGACTTGGTTGTTCAAGTTTCTTTTCTTCCTGGGGAATGTACGTTGATTGTATTTTATTGGAGAGGGTATGACTTTTGTTGGTAATCAATAATGCTGTTTTATACTCCTCTCATCTGTGATTCAGTATAATGTATTTTGTTTTAAATAGAGGGAAAATGTCATTTTCTTGTTATTGTGGCTACCTTGTGCTGAGAGGTCAGTTTTGCCCCCGGTGTTTATCTCTACCGTTATTGTATTTTGATATGAGGAATTTTGCACCGGCTAGATAAGTAATTTCAAAAAAAGATGGAAATGGCACAATCTTTAATGTCTAGCTCTTGTGATTCTCACTTTTCCGGGATTTGAAGAAATGTATAGGATATTAGGATTAGTTAGAGACTGAATGATTCTCCCAAAGAAAAGTTAAGGGTGAATGAACCAAGCAAGTGTGAATTGTGAAGTCAAGGAATGAGACAGCTGATCCTTTGACCATGACAGTTGAGTACTTGAATGCATATCAAGTAATCAGGAAGAAAAACGGCTCACTGATATTGACACTTAGGAGCAATAAGAGAAATTTGGTTTACCAAAAGTCGAATTTTGTTGAAGGCTGTCATGTACGCACATTTTTGTTCACCTAGGTGAGATGTAAGTCTAAATGAATAAGATGATGCTATCTCTTCCTTGACTTGTGAAGGCTGATGACATTGTATAGCTCCTGATTAGATTGTATACTAGTCAAATTCCATGTGGTGTGGTTACAAAGGAATTCACGTTACACAACTCGAGATCATACCTCCTTATTTTGCTTGTATTTTTCATGTTAGGAAAGGATCATCGGAGGAACAGAGTGGCAAATGCATATTTTTCTCTGTTTATGGCCATCGGTAACGTTCTTGGGTTTGCCACTGGATCATATAGTGGCTGGTTCTCAATTCTCCGATTCACTATTACAGAGGCGTGCACTGTCAATTGTGCCAACCTAAAGTCTGCTTTTTTCATTGATATTGCTTTCATTGTGGCGACGACATGTGTGTGTGTGTCAGCTGCCCAGGAAGTGCCTTTCAATCCCCATGACAACTCCAAAGCCGTCTCTGAAGATTCAGGTTCTGCTGAAGAGGCCTTCCTCTGGGAACTCTTTGGAACTTTCCGGTATCTGTCAGGATCTATTTGGGTAATCTTATCCGTTACCGCTCTCACATGGATTGGTTGGTTTCCTTTTCTCCTCTTTGATACTGACTGGATGGGTCGAGAGATTTATGGTGGCGAGCCAAATGAAGGTGAAACCTATAATCTAGGGGTTAGAATGGGTGCATTTGGTCTCGTGCTGAATTCGGTGGCTCTGGGGATAACTTCGCTTTTAATGGAGAATATGTGCAAAAAGTGGGGTGCTGGAATCGTTTGGGGTGTTTCAAACATTCTTATGTCGATGTGCTTTGTTGCAATGTTAGTGATAGCATTTGTGGTTAGCCAGACAGACTCATATGGCCAAGGTCTGCCTCCAAATGGTGCTGTTGTTGCTGGACTAGTGGTCTTTTCAGCTCTAGGCATTCCCTTGGCTGTAAGTTTCTCTGATTACATCTGAAGGATAATATCTTTAAATTAAACATATGTATTTGAGAAAAATACAAGTGGGAGCATACTTTTTGTACTTTGTCTTAATCTATATTTAGCTAAGAGCTCAAGGTCCACAATTTGTAGAGATTAGCTCAATAACATGAACTGAATACTGAATACTCATAGCCTCATAGGTGCTTTTCATTAGCTTTTCTGGACTAATATTTTCCTCTGATGTATTTCACTTACTTTTGTTGCAGATCACATACAGTGTTCCCTACGCTATGATTTCTTCTCGGATTGAATCTCTAGGGCTGGGTCAAGGTACTTCTTGCGGTCTCCTCTTGTTTCCTCCTTTCTCTGCACACTTCTCTTTCCTTCCTACATTACTCTAACCTGCCTATCTTGGACAAGGATATCACTGATGATGGATACACTACATTGCAGGCTTATCCATGGGTGTCTTGAATTTGGCAATTGTGATTCCACAGGTATGGATCTATCGATGACCTTTTCATGATCCGGTACTTGAAAGGAAATAAACTATGCTCTCCAGGAAGCAAGAAATATACAGTAGTACTCTAATTTGGTGCTAGAGAAAAGGCAACTACACAGGGCACTTACATTTTGTTTAATCCTTTTAATGAAAATATCCGTTCTAAATTATTATTTGCTTATACTTCTCTCAGATCTGGGTAAATGTATATGTATTACTTAGGGATGGAACTCATAAATGCTATTTGAGAGCATTGTTCATATCGTGTTAAGAAAATTTAGAGGAATATAAGATTGAGAGCGCTAGAACAGAAACTGGGTAGAACCTTTTGATTGCCAAAGGCCCAAATGACTTTCATTAATAACTCATAATATAATGAGTGCAATATTTGGAGCACTTTGCTCAAGATTGCGGTTCAATTACCCGTGTTCACACTTTGGTATTGGTTGCTTTGAAATGGATGAATACTGAATGGGACAACAATATTTGGAGCACTTTGCTCAAGATTGTACCAAAAGGTGTTATATAGTAGTCTACTTGGGTACTGAAACTGGGTCATGATTCTTCTCTAAGTCAGAGCAGAGATTATTTTCTTATTTTCTACAATGAAGTGCTGGAAAAACAAGGAATGACAAACAAAAACTGTGGATCTCTTTGATCAATTCAGTCCGGTTTAGATCAAACTTGTGTCCGTTTTCCAATCATAAAACTATTTTTGGTCTACATTACAGGTGGTGGTATCTCTGGGAAGTGGGCCATGGGATCAACTCTTTGGAGGCGGAAACTCACCATCCTTGGCAGTAGCAGCAGCTGCTGCCTTCACCAGTGGACTAATGGCCATATTGGCTCTACCTCGATCAAGAACCGAAAAGCAGAGAACACATGTGATCCATGTATGAGGTATTTCAGTATTTATTACTGCATGTCTGCATGTGTATTATAATCACAACCTCGAGTCTTTCAAAATTTGTAAATGTAGCCAGTTTTGCAAAGAAGAGGGATGTTCCATTATTTCATTGCAGAGTCATATTTCAGACATTTGATGCTTTGTTACACAAACATCACATACATTTGCATTCTCATTTCTTACTGATGACTATGAGGTCTGTGAACCTGCAGTCCTATGTGATTGTTTAATGTTGTTATTTCTATTTTGATGGTCAGTATAGTGTAAGATGTATTTGCTTAATTGTTTACTTAATAACGATAGAAGTTACCATACCGTCAATTTTGTGTAGAAGCTCAACACCAAAGCTCACACTTCTCAATAGGTGTTATATAACACATGTAAACTATAACATGGATAAGTCTTGAAGAAACTTGCATTTTTGCTGCTAGTTTACGGGGTTAAGTGTGGTGAGCATCATCTGCTCAGTAATACTACCTTCTCTTCCTCAGTATCGAACACAAAAACCACTCATTACTAGCCATCCACAAAGAGTTCTTTGCTGGAGAAATGCCCAGCACTGTTGCCAGACCTTTATTCTCAACTTGTCGTGAAAACTTCAAGGTGCTTATGGATAAAAGATTCCCCTCAATCATGAACCACTCCTTAGAACTGGTGTCGCTGTCTAAATGAGTTGCTATCTTCTAGTTAGCGTTACTGTATGTATCCAGTCTTGATATGGCTCTTCACATGCAATGAGTGTCTAGATAAGACTTTTGAAAAAGAAAAAAAAACTGTGACGTATTGATTGAATTCACCGCTTCATCTGTTACAAAGAACGAAAAAGTGCTCAGAAAAATTTGGAAGTTTCTTATCCAATTCAGAGTTCATCTTATATATATATGTCGGAACGAAGTAAATCTCCACTAGTTAGTGATGGACAAGTTCATGCTTATAGCTATTAGTCATCAAGATCCTTTTTCAAGCTGAAGTTGTTGAAACACTACAATTATTTTGGCTTTCAATTACATAAGCTGCATGAGCATGAGCAACCTACTAGCACTGCAAACTAGAGATTTAAAGTCACAAAATATTTTATAGGTTGGAATAGGCTTAACTTAAGAAGCAGGTTCAATTCAAACAGCAACCAGTTGAGAAAATGAGATAAGGAAGAGACAATGTTAGGCTGAGGAATTTTTGCCTGTTTGGGCAAATCACAAAAGTGCTGGATGAGCTTGAATTTCCCTTTGACCTGAAAGTAGTGTGGAGGAAAGACAAGGACATACACCAGTAGCTAGTAGCTAGGGATAATGACATCATACACAAGATCATGAATGACCTTATCTTAACAATGACTCTCTAAGATATTGTGCTTTGTTATCTGAAATCTGAATGGTGTATAGTGCAAGTTTAATTTCACACAGATTGGAGAATCTGAAAGAGCAGCCCATGTTATTTGATATATCCCTTGGAAACAAATCAAGTGAGCACCATAGAAAAAAGTAGGAGAAGACTGTGTCGTTCGTATACTAGGATCTGTCTCTTGACAGCGCTTTCATCTTCAATAATTTCTTCTTCTTGTGTGTGTGTGTGGTGTCTAGAGAACAATTCTCCTTGTTTTTGTTCGAAGATAGTACTTGTGCTTTGTGGTTGATTTTGAGCTCTATGGTTGGTTTAATGGTGATGCTCTCGAATCTTAAGCAGTGTTTGTGTGTCTAGAAAAGTTGACGTATGAACAGAGTGATGTGCTTAGGTGAACAAACGGTTGTAGATGCAGGTTCTGTTTATGGAAAACTTGATCAGGGTTTTTTCCTTGTGTGGCTCCGCTTTTGATCTTTTTAGAGAAAAGAAGCCTGATTTTAATTATGCTAATATTCTTTTGGATGGAATGTTCCGCCATTTATCATCTTTATCACTTCCATTTCTTCTGAATAATAGAATAAATCCCACTACTGTTTTGCAAAAATGGCTCATTGTTTTGCACTTTTTGAATTGTTGCTGTCGAACCTGTTCATGCTATATTATGGGCATAAAGCAAACAGGTTAATATAAGCATGCAAATTGAACATAATATAATATAAATTTGTAGATAATGATATGTTTGATCTCAGTCTAATCACGTTTCATATGAACTATCACTCAATTATAGAGATCACGGGAGGTTGTCGGCCTATAACCTTGAATTAGCACAGTCACAGATAATCATAAAATGGTGGAACTTGCGTTCAAGTTGGCTTCTTCTTACAGTAATTGATTCATTGAAGACTTCGTGCATCTTCTTTTAAGTAGCAAAACAACTTGGCTGAAGATTTGTACCTTCTAAGTTGTAAGAGATCTTGTGGTTGCTGTGAGTCCCTACATTTGTTTTTGTTATAATTATTGGAGTGTTTGGTGGTGTTGGGGTGGTCTGCCTTAGGAAGACAGAGCAGAGCATACACACTGAACAGTCTCACACAGTCATTTTCTCTCCATACTTGATCGGCATTTTTATCATCAAAGAAAGGGAAAAAGAAAAGAACATTGTTATTTTTTATTTTATTTTCATGTTTTATCATAAGGAAAAGAATAATGTTTAGATGGTTGAAAATGGTGCACGTAGTACATTGTTATATATTGCTTCAAGTGGCTTGTTCCGTATGTTTATTTTGTATACGGCGATGCCATCTCTCCTGCAAGCTCAAGAATTTGGATGGTCCCTGCCTTTCTGTCATCTCAACTTTATTCAGGCAATTACTATTAATTTTTATAATGTCGACAATTATTATTTATTATTGCTATTGTAATTATCAATCTTGATTAATTATTTTGCAATTTGGAACAATACCCCACAAAAATACCATTGGGAGGAGGATAACATATTTTTTCACTTTAATGAGCTGGAAGAGAGCGAGAGGATCAACAATCACACTTGTTATTCCCCACTATAAAAAAGGAATTTTTAGGCATTATAGAAGGGATGTTCTTTGAGTGTATCAATATGCAATGTACCATCTTAATCCAACAACATGGTTATCCAAATTTGCTGCAAGTCTGTTGAAAAAAGGACAGCCATAGGAGCATTGAAGGAAACACAAGGCAATCTCTCTTTTTGGTACCAGAACTTTAACCCTCTGTAAAAGTAAAAAAGAATTCCAATATGGATGAATTGTTAATATACGAAAATATAAACGGACTTAAAATTCATCTTCTTGGCAACCTTTCCATATCACTAATTTGATGGTGGTTTCCATATCACGGATTTGGTTGTGGTTAGATTGCTTTAGCTAGGGAAACTTTGAACTCACCTGAGATTTGGGTTGGAAATTACACATATTTTTGGTGGGAAGAGAGACAACACTCTCACACACTTTATTGAAATAAAAAAACTAATGTCACTCTAACCAAATGGGACGGAGCCTTACCCCTTACATCATAAAAACAACAACAGAAAACACAGTAATAACAGGTTAATATCTATGACATGGTAAATTGGTAATCAACGGCAGTACGTTGATTACGTTCGTTCTTAGGTTACTTCAAGTCAAGCCGTGTTGCCGGGCTCATCCTCGTAGATTAGAGACCTAAGCCTTGAGAAGTTTTTGATTATTTTTTCACTGCCTATCAACTTGGGTATCCACCAACTAACTATATTTGTATTGATGAGAGAAGTGGATCCACAAACACATCATAATAGAGAAAATGTTTCAATTTTTGTTCTTCCGGTTTGTGGTTATATAGAAACCAGACAAGCGATGCCCATAAATACAGATGCAGAGTTGTAAGAACCTGTCATGGAAATGCAAACTCAATTGATTGGTTAATTAGTAGGATGGTTGTATGAGATGAGAAAAGGCCGTTCACCTCGTCGCAAGCAACTGTGTCATGTACGTGAACCCTGAGTATACATATGACCCACAGCAGAATTAAGGAACAATAATGAATATTAATGCTAGGTAGAGAGAGAGAGAATGGGGCCATATATGAGTCATGAGGAGCAGTACGTTGTTCATTATCCCAATTTAGGATATTTGTTTAGCCTCCTGCACTTGTTCCATATCAGACACCAGTAAGGGCTGTTGGGAGATCACCACGCATTTAGGCTTGGGAATTGTGACCCCCTATAAAATTCCCCATCTACAGATCTAGATGTGTTTTCTTCTTCTTTTTTAAAAAATAAAGTAAATAAATAAAACAATGATAAGTATTGCATATACATGTATTTGCATGTAATATATATAACTGGTTCACCGCATTTCAATGCTCAGTTTGCCCCCCAATGCAATTTCTTTCATACATCTGGGAATTTTCATCACTAAACACTTGACTCGCATAACAATTACGCACATATTAATTTTCCTACAGCTTATACTTTTGGGTCAAAAGGGGGCATAGCTCTCCAAACTTAGGTAGTAGTGATGTTGATGTATTCTTTTCAACCCAAAAAGGAAGCAAACACCACCTAAGAACTTATTGATTAAGAAGGTGACCCGGTAGTACACACCTTCAATCCTCCGATCTTCTTCTTTGTATGTACTCGTATAAAAAATGGCAACGAAAACAAAAGAGAAGAACGGCAAGGGCTTAATTTGACCAAACTGATTGTGGGGACTCGACCCAACCAAAGTAATTGAGGATAAATGTTAGCTACTCCAGAAGATTACTTAACCGCCCATTCTCTATTCAAACCAATTCCCATTCCTGATTGCTCTTTTGGGGAATTGGTGGAGAAAGGTCGGCTGAGCTATCTTCATCTCGATCCTCAGAAAACCTCTTTTTTCATAAATCTTTGACACGTCACTTAAGGAACATTTTATTTAAGAAGGCAAGTATGTGATCGAACAAGTATATATACATCGATCCTTTGATATGTATGCTCCCTCCTCAATTAAATTCAATCCTCCAACACACAGTAAGTATATAACAAAGCAGCCTGGGAAGTAGTACCTAACAAAACAACACCAACCTCTCAAAAACATCCATGTGCACCTCCCAAGCAACCACCAGCGCTCCATCACATATCAGCAAAGCCCAAACTGGGTATCCCCAAAAAACCCTAGATTCACACACGAATGACCATCCTCAAGAACATCTTTATGGATGGCCGACCCCCACACAGGTAGCTACAATTCATCCAAAGTTCTACATATATATCTACCACCCTGAATCTATCAACAAAAACCAAAGTACGTACGTAGTACGTACGTACGTACGTTGTAGGCTTGTAGCTGCAGCTGAAATTAATATGTAATGAAAGCGACTCCTTAAGTACTCTCCCAATTAATTACTAATCAATTACCTTGGTACGTTGCTTGTTGTGGTGAATTAATTTAACTTCAGGTCCTGGAGGAGATTAAAGCAATAGGGAAGATCTCAGGTCCAACCACCATAACTGGACTCCTGTTATACTCGAGAGCCATGGTCTCCATGCTCTTCCTGGGCTATCTCGGGGAGTTGGAACTCGCCGGCGGTTCTCTGTCCATCGGTTTCGCCAACATCACAGGCTACTCCCTCATCTCCGGCCTGGCTATGGGAATGGAACCCATCTGCGGCCAGGCCTACGGGGCCAGACAAATGAAGATCTTGGGGCTCACCCTCCAGAGAACCGTCCTCCTCCTGCTCTCCACCTCCATACCCATCTCGCTCATGTGGCTCAACATGAGGACCGTCCTTGTATGGTGTGGCCAGGATGAGCACATCTCCGCCGTAGCCCACGTGTTCATCGTCTTCTCAATCCCGGACCTCCTCTTCCTCTCCTTCCTCCACCCTCTAAGAATCTACCTCAGGACTCAGGGGATCACATTGCCGTTGACCTACTGCACGGCCATGTCAGTCGCCCTCCATGTCCCCTTGACTTTCCTCCTGGTCGTCCATCTCAAGCTCGGCGTTGCGGGCGTGGCCGCCGCGATGGCGTTGACCAATCTCAACCTCTGCCTCTTCCTCGCCTCCTACATCTACTTGTCCGGGGTGTACAGGGACTCGTGGATGGCTCCGAGCATGGACTGCCTCAGGGGATGGTCCCCCCTGCTCGCCCTCGCCGTCCCGACCTGCATCTCGGTCTGCCTCGAGTGGTGGTGGTACGAGTTCATGATCCTGCTGTGCGGGCTCCTGGCGAACCCCAAGGCCACCATTGCGTCCATGGGGATCCTAATCCAGACGACCTCCCTGGTGTATGTCTTCCCTTCCTCCCTGAGTCTCGGGGTGTCGACGAGAGTGGCCAACGAGCTCGGAGCGAAGCGGCCCGCCAGGGCGAGGGTATCGATGATGGTCTCGCTGGGGTGCGCGGTGGGACTGGGGGTGGGGGCAATGGTGCTCACGACCCTGATGAGGCACCAGTGGGGGAGGCTGTTCACCGGGGACGAGGAGATCCTGGAGCTGACTGCAGTGGCATTGCCCATTGCGGGGCTGTGTGAGCTGGGGAACTGCCCGCAGACAACTGGGTGTGGGGTACTGCGAGGGAGTGCAAGGCCCACCGTAGGAGCCAACATCAATCTTGGGTCCTTTTACTTGGTGGGCATGCCAGTCGCCATCCTCCTCGGCTTTGTGGCCAAGATGGGTTTTGCAGGGCTGTGGCTCGGCCTCCTGGCAGCCCAGGCCTCTTGTGCATTCCTCATGCTGCTTGTCCTGCTCAGGACAGATTGGAATGCACAAGTAGACAGAGCAAGGGATCTCACGACTTCATCTTCCTCAGAAACAAGAAACACCAGCATCAAGCATATGCCAGCTGATCTTGAGAAAATAGTTTGCATTAAGGTTGATCTTGAGAAGCCACCTTCTCTTGAAACTGACCCTCTTTTGTCCACCAATTGACACACACTCTGCATTAATTGCTGAGGAGGACAGCCTCAGAAGAATTCTTCCCTCTTCTTTTGTCCGTCTCCCTACCAGAAAACAACCATTCAACACATCCCACTTACTGATCCATCGTAATGTAACAGTAAAGGCTTGATTTTTCTACCAACATGCTTGGTTTCACCTTTTTTTATTTTATTTCATATGTCTCAAAAGAACTATTACATTAACGTAAAAATAGGCAAGTAGTACTTGATAAAGAATGGTGTTACGTTTCACACTTGAAAAACAGGGGGAGGGGTCGTAATCTGGCTAACCTTTGCTCTTGAACCTCTTCTAGTCTTCTATATACATATAAGTATATATTTTTATCAAGTCACAAGTACCATTGATCGCCTAAAATGGAAATTAGCATAATTGCCTAATCTACCACTACCACTGTGGAGTCTGTGATTCTGTAATTAGCAGCTGCACCGTTTCATATACTTTTTAAGTTTTATCTATTTATTTTACATTTTAAATGTTAAATTGGGATTAATAATTAAGGTTTAGGATTTATAGCTTAAGATTTTAGATTTATATTTTAAGGTTTAGAATTTTAGAGTTTAGGGTATTGGATTTAGGGTCTAGGGTATAGAATTTTTATTTTGGAATTTAGGGTTTATATTTTAAGATTTAAGGTTTATATTTTAGGATTTAAATTATAAAATAAATAAGTTTAGTTCATTATATGTACATAAGGGTGCATAGAAATGAACAGAGAATTTAATCTCCAATTTGAGGGACACACTATCAACGTTTGAAATCAATTAGACAAGAATCACCTTTTGGGGAAATAATTATTTAACTCTGACCTTAATTAATGCAATAGGTCTTTCTAATAGAGCTCTCACTATATCGCCTACATAGCCGTATAGTAAATCGCTTGGACTTGAAGAATTTTTTCTTATGCAATACTCTCCGTATGAAAAAAGTTATCACACTTATTAAGAAATATGATTATTTTATATTTTCATAAATTTTAAAAGTATTTAATAACTCATCTCAATTGTAGCTAATAAATATAGAAAATTTATATAAAAAGAATCAAAAAATACAATTTTTCATGTTAACTCACCAATAAATTATTACCTAAACACCTAAAATGACAATCTTTTCTATACAAAAATTATGGGCTAAAATGACAACCTTTTCAAAACGGAGGGAGTATAATATTCAGATAGTGAAAATATAGATAAAAAAAGTCTTGTCTCGTTAAATGAATTTTAAGTTCGCTAATATAGTACCCCCTCTCTTAAGTTTTAATTGACGTTCTAGAAAATTTCAGACAAAATAAGAAACCAATTGTTTTTTCTAGATTATCCTTATGATTAGTGACTAATTACTTTTTTTATTACTGCTCATAAAATCTCACAAAAAAATAAAAGGAAATAAGAAAGTCAAAAAGAAATCTCCTCTGGTTACGTTTCTCTCCTTCCCCTCTACCTTTTCATCTAATGTGTAACTATTTCTTGGCTATGGAGACCAAACGCCGAAAGATTTGTTATGGAAGACAAAATGCTTCAATAGCTATAATCAATTAAGTTTTAAAAACCAAAAAAAAATATGAGAGGATGAACGGTTGATCAATAGATCCTAGAAAATGGGGAAGCAATTTATAAAAAATTGGGAATCAAAAAAAAAATAAAAAAAATTACTAAACATGAGGGTAAATCTGAAAACAAATAGGCGAGAAAGTCTAAAATGACAAATAAAACTTAACAAAGACTTAAACCTAAAACGTCAATTAAAACTTAACGGAGGGAGTATATGAAACATATATGTTAATAGTATTCTCGGATTTCCTATAAACAAAATATCTCGATCGGTATCTGATTCTAATATCGGGAAAAATCACTCGGATCAGATCGAATTCGAAAAAACTAAGCGAATGTTTTCGGATACGGACTTTTAAGATATAAATCGGCAAATTACCGAATCGGGTCGGCCGGATCGAATATCTTTGATCACCCCTATGTAGGGGGATTACTACTTCCACCGGGTTGGAAATTGTACCAAAATGTTGATTTCAACGGTTATAATCACCGTTGCTTATTTTTTATTTTTTTTATACATAAGAACGGCTATACAAGCCGTTGGACTTTTTTTTTTGTTTGTAAAATCAACGGCTTTCCAAGCCGTTGCAAATATTATTATTTTTTTTAAAAAAAGAAGCAACGGCTTGGAAAGCCATTGCTTATCCTACCCAAAATTTGGTTGCCGCTACTTGCACCTGCAGTGGTGTCAGCACCACTGCAGTAATGTTGAGATCAACGTTTCTATCACCGTTGTCTTTTATTTTATTTTTAAATAGGAACGGTGATAGAAGCCGTTGCCTTTTTTTTAAATAGGAATGGTGTCAGACACCGTTCCTTTTAAAAAAAAACTAATAATTTTTATTTAAAAAATATAAAAAAATAGCAAAAATAAATAAAAAAAGAAGAGCAACGGTGCTATTAAAAAGAAGCCATTAATATATGTATGAGTCTAAATCAACGGTGCTCGGCACTGTTGGCACAATTTTTATTTGTTATTGTCACGTTGATTTGGTGCAAATCAACAATTGTAATAAATATATGCACCAAATCAACGGTTTTGGTGTCAAGCTTTTTTTTATAAAAAATCTTATAAAATAAATTTAGTTTTTTCCTTCCTTTTTTTCAATTATATGACAAAAATAGTACTTTTTTATTTTATAAGTTGAAAATTTATTTTATAAGAAGGAAAATAATTTATTTAATTGAAAAAAATTAATACGAAAAAAGGCAGCAACGTTAAAAAATAGTTAGAAATTTTAAACATAAGTTAGACATTTATTTAGAGAAAAACAATAGTTAGAAATATTTTGGACTTAGACTCTCCATAGATTATTTATTTCATAATTTCCGTTATAGTTTTAGTACTCGTCATTTAGCATAGTAACATAATGACCTAAATTTGATTAATACTTAGAAAAAAATAATTAGAAATATTTTGGACTTAGGTTCACCATAAATTGATATTATTTTGTTAACTTAGAATTTATATCTTATAGTTCTATTCTATAGTTATATACTATGATTATATCCTATAGTTATATTCCAATTTGGTTATATCCTATGGTTATATTCTATAGTTATATACTATGATTATATCCTATGATTATATTCTATAGTTATATACTATGAGTATAACCTAGAGTTATATCCAATTTAGTTATATCCTATGGTTATTTTTTAGTTATATACTATGATTATATCCTATAGCTATATCATATGGTTATATCATATAGTTATATAATATGATTATAACCTATAGTTATACCTAATTTGGTTATATCCTATGGTTATATTCTATAGTTATATACTATGATTATATCCTATGGTTATATTCTATATTTATATACTATGATTATAACCTATAGTTAATTATATCCAGTTTGGTTATATCCTATGGTTACTTTTTAGTTATATACTATGATTATATCTGATAGTTATATCATATGGTTATATCATATGGTCATATCATATAGTTATATTCTATAGTTATATACTATGATTATAACCTATAGTTATACCCAATTTGGTTATATCATATGATTATATTCTATAGTTATATAATATGATTATAACCAATAGGTATATCCAATTTGGTTATATCTTATGGTTATTTTTTACTTATATACTACGATTATATCCTATAGTTATACCCAATTTGATTATATCATATGGTTATATTCTATAGTTATATACTATGATTATATCCTATGATTATATCATATGGTTATATTCTATAGTTATATAATATGAGTATAACCTATAATTATATCTAATTTGGTTGTATCATATGGTTATATTCTATAGTTATATGTTATGGTTATAACCTATATTTATATCAAATTTGATTATATTCTATAATTATATACTATGATTATTTTCTATAGTTATAAAGTATGATTATATCCTATAGTTATATACAATTTGGTTATATCCAATGATTGTATTCTTGTAACATCCCCGACTTATGTCGGTAGTGTCACACGCCAGTGACCTCAGACGTTACTATCCAAAGTCACCCTACGTTTTAATCAGAGCAATTAAGCTTAAATAAGTAGATTAAATAACGAAAGATTAATCAGCGGAAGACATTTTAAGTGAAACTCAACCTTTTATTATAAGACCTCTCACTAAATGAGGATGACAATTTTACAACGGAGTGAAATTTACAGCGGAAGACTTTTATAACAAACCCTATTACATGACTCGTTTATAGGAATACATATTAAAATAATACTTAATAACCTTAGAAAACTGTCACTTAAATCTTCAACTGCAAGCCTCTTCTTCAATTGGTTACTTCAAGTCTTCGGGGACCAACCACTGATGTGCCGTATAGGACGGATGACACCTGCCAACCATGCAAGGAATAAAACCCGGTTGGTTAGTCTAATGAAAGACTATGCAAGGGTGAAAACTGAATGGTTCAAGTGATCGTAACCGTTTACTATCATTGTCCCTCGAATAATAACCGAAAGAACGATACATAACCCACAACTTTCACGGAATTAAAAGAAGCAGATATGTATTTGAAAAGAAGACTCCAAAGGAAATGAGTCTTAAAGGGAACGTATGACAAATGTTTGGGAACATTAAGTTTTCACACACAAGTTTCAAAAACGACCTTGATTATTTGGGTCCACGACCAACCTCACATCATAATGCGAATCCAGATTGGAAAGAGGACTTACTCTAACAAGAGTCCGGGCGGTTTCCACGTTGTACTCCTCGCCCGATGGTATATTAATTATGTGCATAACCGCACTTATCTTATTTACTTCCAAAACACACTTTAATATTGAAGCTTTTAATTTCACATCTCGTAATGAGACATTGGGAATAAATCCCTTAAGAATGGGAATACCTCCCGAAGATTGGCACCAGCTGAGTGCACCACCCCTATATTCGGATAGGGGTAGGTCATGACCGCAAGAGTGTTAGGGCACTTACTTCCTAACACCGACGTTATAAAGAAATGACTAATCCTCGTAAAGAATTAGCGTTCCTACGAATACTCGTGTTAATCTAGCATTTAAGTTTACATTTAAATCCACACCAACAATCCACTACGGTAATATCACATCAACCTATATAATAGCGTTGTCTGTAGCAATATATACAACCTATTATAAAGTCATATTTAAACACATCGTTTAATTAAATCTGTTCCCAAACTGAAAAGAACAACTTTTATCCATCTTAATTAACAATCAATCAATTGATAATCAAGGGAAACATGGAATAATGAGCAAGAGAGAACCGCCACTTGCCTTAATCTAGACGAACGAAGATGTTGGGTTCCGGGATCTGGAAACTGGAATCTGAATACGGATTCCTACGACGACGAGACAAAAGACGGAGCCCTAAGTTAGATTCGGTACGAACGAATAAACGATACAAACGTATAAACGATATGAACGAAAGGGAACAAAGCCTAAGTAGTGGCCGTGGATGCCCAATCCACGATCGCGCTTGCTAAGGCAAGCCGCGGTCGCGGTTTGCACATCCGCGGTTGCGGAAATCTAGACAGAGCCGCGGTCGCGGAATTCATCCCCGCGGTCGCGGATCTCCCTTCCGACGCGGCTCCAACTCGGCTTCGAGGCTTACCGACGACGAAGACGACAACTCCTTGACTCGGACGAAGGCTCACTACGACCACCACCACTCCAAGCTTCCCAAGGCACTTCCGTCGACCACCACAACTCCGGCGAGGCTCCGACGAACGCAAGAACTCCGGCGAGGGCACAAAACGAGAGAAAGAGAGGGATTTGATGGTTGTGGATGAAGGTTGAAGCTGCCCCCGACCTCCTTTTATAAATAAAAGGAGAGCTCAACGCCGGTATACCAAACGCTCGGCATCCCCCTTCGGCGAAACGCCGACACACGAACCGGCGAAACGCAAAAAGAATTGAAGACGACGATGAACAGTGTTTCTGCGGTCGCGGAAACACATCCGCGGTCGCGGAAACACATCCGCGGTCGCGGATTTGCCGTGATCGCGTCTCTTGGCCTCTGGTCATGGGTCTCGTTCGAGGACATGCCAAATCTTTATTTTTAGCACTTCTAAAAATATTCTAAGACCCAATACACTCTAAACGTATATTATTATGTTCGAATAATCTTACTGAGATTACAGAAATTGCCCATTATGTCCTTCTTACAAAACGACAGTTTGGGACTTTTAGGGGTTATTACAATACTACCCCCTTAAAAGAAGTTTCGACCCCGAAACTTGGCCGATAACAGCTCAGAGAACGACCTTACTTTAAGTTACCCAACCTTATAAGTTTAACCATGCCTAACCCATTTAACACTTTGTAAATTGGTTCAAGCATTTCTAAGTTAAAACTTATAAGTTGGTTCAAATTATAGTTAACGTAAGGTTAACCATAATTTAGACCCTTCATAACTTAAGGAGTTTTATAACTTGTTTTCACCAATTATACATTTTACCATATTACCCTTGTAGCAATCATGAGGGTTATTACATTACTACCCCTTTAAAAATAGTTTCGACCCCGAAACTAACATCACTAAGGTAGAGTGACCGGTTTCACCATTAACCTTACTACTTGCACTTAGTATCCTTAATCATTTCATCCTTGAAATTGCTCCTAGGAAAACGATCTGGTTCCTCAACCGTACCATTATCTTCGCATATCTTACCTCCATGTGCTACACCTGTAGTAACTCGTGACTTTTTCCACATGGTCATAATTATCTTAGGATAATAGTCTCCAAAATCATCGCAATAGACTTATTATACCTTAAGCATGAGAACACACATTTCTCTTTCAACTTTTCTCTTTATAAACCATTCTCAACGTTCGTACCTTATCTTCCTTAAGTTGATATCCTTAAATAATTTGGTCTTTGTAATCTATATCACCAAAGTCGAACTATTTATTCGATCATGATTCCACCTACTACATACTGCCTTCGTTCATTACCCTCGTTAGAATTGATGTGATCATCCACACAATTATGATTACCTTAATCAGAGTATCCATTGTAATCACCAATATAATCTCGCTAGTATGTCATATTCATCATAAAGATCTTGATGTCCTCAAGCAGAAGAATACAACATTTTTCTACTAACTTCCTTTCGATGATCAGATCCTCCAAGTACATACATAAAACTCACTTATAACCCAACTTAGTACCCCCCGAATTGTCGTATCGTCTTACTCCTTACATATGCATCTCATCTTTCTCATTATTTACCTTAATTAAATTTGGCCCTTATGCCATCTTCTTAACCCACAGTTTCCATTAATTCGGCTCTTAACATAAGATCTTTAGGATTTCTAATTTTCCTCAATTACTCACACAACATTACTTCCATTAATCAAGCTCTAATATCAAGATTTGGGTTCCCGTGCGAAATGCGAAACGATCTCGGCCGCATTTTTTTTGTCAACATTTTTTTTAAATTTTTTGTCGTTTTCGTCCCCTGATCATTCTGGAATAGCCTATATAGAAGGTTCACAAATAAGCACTAAATGTTCATTTATTTATACATTCACATTCACAAATAAGTATTAAATGTTCAAAGACATGTGTTGGAACATGATCATATTATATGTGAACTTTTACGACGAACATATAGTACTTATATGTGAACGTCAATAATTGTCTATTCCAGAACGATCAGAGACAATAAAAAAAAATGTTGACCGAAAAAAAAATAAAAAAAATCGCCGTATTTACGGTTATGCCACTGTGTCACTATTCACTCTTTCCCCCCCTTTTTTTTAACAGTACCATCCCTTGAATATTACCCCCCAGATAATGAACATTACCGCCCAGATAATGAACATGCATGTGGTGTCAATTTATGAACGTGACCGTTTCGCACTTCGCACAGTAAACATATTTCACACCCGAAACGGACTCTTAATATCAAACCCCTTAAGATTCCTTAATCTTTTTACAACTAACCACACCACGGCTTATTCACGTTTTTGCCCAAACTTGAACTTAATAATTTGTTTTATACGACCATATTCAACCACTTTGTTCACCCGACACGTCTCATAAAATCACCTTAACACTTCTCGTATCATCATCACATACTATTAACCCATCCAAGTTACAACAACTTCTTCCGACTGGGTTTGTTATCCCCCATAAATCCCTAAAGACTTATTCGTCCTCAACAATTTATTATCCCAAATCAAGCAACCCTTTTGCTTTACCGCTATTTACTATTCGCTCAAGACTTAATCGTCTTAATGCTCCTTATAACATTGTCTCACTTCCTTAAGAAGGCCTCATAAAGAACCTCAAATAGGTCTTCCAAAACCGTACTTATGATTTCGCACACTTAACTTTTCCAAGGAGCTTTTAACACTGGTCCCATGATGGACACACTCATTTATAAACCTCATCAACAAAATTCTTGGGTTCCAAAGTTTACTCAAGATCGTATTAAAGTACGATCATCTTAGAGAAAACGTCTCTTATGAAATAACTCTCTTATACATTTATTTACTTAAATATATAATTTATACAACTCACCCCAGCTAACGCTCAGAGTATACGCATGAGGAATAGCCTCAAACTCCACAGAGCATTACTACACACACCAAATCCTTCTAGCAAGGAATCCTTACCGCATCACCCCCTCGAGACAATGCTCATGACTTCGAGCAAAGGGAACAGATAATGTCAATGCCCAATCTTGACATTATTTCAGGAAAATAGAGGGGTTTTTATGAATAGTTTTGACCTCGAAACTCACGCTAACTAGGTAGGAAACAATCACACATGTCCCAACCCACACTATCCTTTATGAGTCCAAACAGTCTTTATCAACACATGACATTTACTACTTTTGGCACTCGAGGATTCTCATATGCACGAACAACTTGCAATATTAACGAATTTAGTAATTTCCGAAGCAAGGAAACACTTCTTTATTATTCGAAACATTACATTAAAACAACTGACAGAAAGTCGAACAAACATATTACTAAACTATGGAGATTATCGACACAAGTCATCGCTCCTTATTCTTAAAAAGGTTCAACAAAAATACAACTACTCGTTCAGGGTCTCATTCTCATTGGAGTGACGAATCACAAAGATTTGTTCCCCCTGACCCGAAGAGCGCCTTGCCTTTATTACGAGTAACAGATTGCTCAGAAGCGGGCACTTTCGGCTTTGGGTTCTGCCTACTACCAACATTTGATGCTTGATATGATTGCGTTGGCCCTTGACCCATCTGCCTACAGTATGTTTTCATGTGGCCTTCCTTCCCACAATTGTAACATACCCGCTTCTCCTTTTGGCAATTAAAACTTTTATGTCCAGCATCACCACAGTTGTGGCATTGAATCACTCTGCTACTTCAACCTGAGCCTCTGGCGGAGTCAGACTGAGTCATCTCGGTCTTAGCACGACCAGACTTCTCAACCTTGGTGGGCGATGCCGGTCGCTTGAATGTACCAACCTGGCGATCCTGTTGCCCACCCCTTCCTTTATTTTGTTGCTCCCGCTTTTGGGCGAATTCTTCCAGTGTGGCCTCTATTTTGTAGGCCGCATCCACATATTGCTCTAGCATAGAATAACCGTGACGCACCATCAGAGGTTTGATTTCTGGATTCATCCATTCATGGAAGTACCAGATCTTTTGTTCTTCACTCGACACTTTTGGTCCAGCATATTGCAACAAGTGATTAAACTTAGTTGCAAGCTCAGTCACCTTCAACCCATCGGTCTTAGGGTAAATGGACTCCTTATGTTTCTCCTCCCTCATAGCACGGGAAAAGAAACGATCAGTCATCTTTGTTTTGAACATACTCCAGTTCAGCCCGGGATGATCAGCTAAACCAGTGCTCTCCCACCATTCGCTAGTCACATCCTTAAGTTGAAGGGCAGCGATGTAATACCCCTCATTTTTTAGTAAGGGTATTTGGGTAATTTTCTCAACCCTCATTCTATAATCGTGACGCGTTAGGCGAGATTCGGAATTTCTGTAATGCGTATAATCTCTGTAATAATTCCCTGAGCATTATAATATACATTCGATGTATTTTCGAGGGTTAAAATATTTGTTTGGGTACAAATATTAGTTATTGTAAGGTTTTAGCACGTGTTCAATTGTTTCCCGGGCAAAAGGACGCGAACATGCCTTTTCCGCGACCGCGAAAGATTTCCGCGACCGTGGAAAATGATGCGTCGTCAGCCTCGCGAACAGGCATTTTTCCGCGACCGCGGAAAACGCTTCGTCCTCGTCTTCAATGGCTTCGTCGGTTGAGATGGCCGTCGATTCATCGGGGGGGATTTGGAGCGGTTCGTCTGGCCGGGAGTTGGGGTGCTCGGTGGCTATAAAAGGAGGGCTCAGGTGGAGGGTTGGAGCATCCGAAATCCAGTCTCTCTCTCGCTCATGTCGCCGGAGTTCTCGTATCGTCGGAGCTCTCGCTGGTGGTTTTAGTGGTCGAGTGGTGGTGCAGTAGAGGCGTCGTGGTGCCAGGAGACGAAGCCCTCTCATTTGGAGCCTCGTCGTGTCGTCGCCGATGAGGATTTGTCCGATTAGGGTTGTCGGGTTCATGGCCGCGACCGCGGACATGAACAGCCGCGACCGCGGACGATATCCAGACATCCGCGACCGCGGAATCTAAGCCGCGACCGCGGATTGCCTTAGCAAACGCGATCGTGGCCTTGGACGATCCGGTCACGGATGGGACCCTCGTTTCTTTCGTTTCCTTAGATCCGTATTATTATTTATCGAATCTAACCTAGGGTTTCGTTGTGGGTTCGTTGGCGTCGTAGGAATCCGCAATCCGATTCCGTTTCCAGTTCCCGGACCCAGAAACCCATCGTCATTCGTTCATCTCGATCAAGGCAAGTGGCGGTTTGCTCTTGCTTATCATTCCATATTTCCTTTAATTATCAATTATTTCAGATTGTTAATTAAATTGGGATGAATTATTGTTTTCGTTTGGGAACAGATTTTATAAATGATATGATATAAAATGTGATATTATGATAGGTTGTATATATTGCTAGAAACAACGCTATTCAATCTGTTATTACCATGATGATATTGGTGTGGATTTTATGTGTGAACTTATACATATATAGTTAGAACGAGTATTCGTAGGAACGCTATGTACCTTGCGAGGTCTAGTCGTTTATTTATAATCGTGGTGGATAGGATGTCCAAGCCCTAACACCCTTTCCTGGTCATGACTATCCCCTATCCGAGTATAGGGGAGGTGTACACATATGGTGCCAACAATCGGGATTTATTCCCAAGATATCTCTCGTATCGAGATGATATATTATATGATAAAAGCTTTAACGTAGACATGCGTTTTGGAATTTAAGAAGATAAGTGCGATTATGCACATAATTAATATACCATCGGGCGAGGAGTACAACGTGGAAACCGCTCGGACTTCGGTTAGAGTAAGTCTTCTTTCCAATCTGGATTCGCATTGCGTAGTGAGGTTGGTCGTTGACCCAAATGATCAAGTCATTTTTAAACGCTTGTATAAAAACTATAACGTTCCCAAACATTTGTTATACTTTCCCATAAGACTCAATCTTTTGGAGTCTTCTCTTCATACATTTCCCATAAGACTCAATTCCTTTGGAGTCTTCTTTTCAATGCATGTCTATTCTAATCATTCCGTGAAAGTTCCGGGTTATATATCATTCCTTCGGTTATTATTCGAGGGACAATGATAGTAAACAGTTACGATCACTAGAACTATTCTGTTTTCACCCTTGCATAGTCTTTCATTAGACTAACCAACCGGGTTTTATTCCTTGCATGGTTGGCTGGTGTCATCCGTCCTATACGGCACATCAGTGGTTGGTTCCCGAAGACTTTAAGTAACCAATTGAAGAAGAGGCTTGCAGTTGAAGATTTAAGTGTTAGTGTTTTAAGGTTGTCAACTATTACTTTAATATATTGTTATAACCTAGTCATGTAATAGGTTTATTCTAAAAAGTCTTCCACTGTGTAATTTATAAGTCTTTCGCTGAGATTTAACTTTGTTGTAAAAATGCTACTCTCGTTTGATGGGATATCTTTTAATAAAAGGGTTGAGTTTCATATTTAAATGTCTTCCACTGTTTAATCTTTCATTAATTAATATGTTCCCTTAAGTTTAATTGTTCTGATTAAAGCCTAGGGTGACATCGGATATTAACGTCTGAGGTCACTGGCGTGTGGCATTTCCAACAATAAGTCGGGGGTGTTACAGTTATGGTATCAGAGCAATGGTTTTAAAATTATTGGCCTATTGTTAGGTTTGAGAATTTTTGAAAACTAATTTTGAAACTATTTTCAAACCTATCTTCTATTAAAAATGAATTTCGAGAGTTTCAATGTTGAATTTAAAAGTTATAAGTAACTCTGGTAATTTAATTTAAACTAATGATTTAGCTATTTTGAACTTCAAAAGTTATTTATCGTTGGTTTATAAAAGGCGTGTTATACGCAATCAAAATAAGTTTAAGATTGTAACTTTAAAAAGTGTGATTTTGGTCTTGGTACAAGTTTTGTGATAATCGTATCACTAGTTTGAGAAACTAACTTTATAGATAATTATTTTTATATATAAGGTTTAAAGGTATAAAGTATAAAGTTTGAAGGTATCTGGTTTAAAACTAAGTGGTTTTCCAAACTTCTGCAAGCTTCGAGTTGTTACTTATTCCTTAGATCCATTCTTAGGAATATCGCTTCTCCCTAGGTTTATTGTCATTTAAAGGTTGACATTTCTCCTAGAGTTCCCACTTTCAAGTAAGTCAGAAGAAGGTCGTTTCTGCGGTTAATGGTGGTGGGCCAGTCAGACTGATATAGAGTTATTAGTTTGGACCCTTATAAATCGTATCATAACGTAATTGACTCAGTGTCATGTACAAGTTGGAAAAGTTATAAACTAACATTATGGTTCATCAACAGATAATGGACACCCGATCCACCAACCAGGCAGCTAACGGAAGTCCTAGCAACGATTCTCGAATTCGGCTGAGAAGTGTTAATCCACAAGGGGAAGACGCAGGATCTGGCTCACGTAATAATGAACCGACCCTGCGACAGGATGTTCTTTAGGGACAAGCGGACCCCCAGGCTGCAAGGGGAGTTCCACCTCCTGCCCCGATTGTGCTAAATGCGACGATCATTGGACATATAGTGGGGCTAGTGGTCGAAGTATTAATGGGCCATGTGATACCGCAAGCCCAAGCGGCCCCATACCTCAAGTCGCAACTAGTGTGGAGGCACAGATTAAGGCAAAAGGGTAGGCAACAGAATCGCATGGCTCGCTCGTTCAAGCGGCCGGCGTCGCCCACCAAGTTCGAGAAGTCTGGTCGTACTAAGACCAAGGCGACTGATATGCGATATATTGTATAGCACATCTAGTGGTTATTAGCATGATTTAGGTGATGTTTGGATATGATTTGATGGTAATTCTGTAATCCGAAAGAGAAGACTAGAAGTGAAGAAATCATGGGATTTACAGAGGTTTGAAGTGCATTGAAGAGTAGAAGAACAGTGTGCTGAATTAAATTGGTTAGTTCTCTTTACTCAGATATCCAAATGGAGTGATTCCAATTCTAGGAGTTATCTCTTGAAGTCTACTTCAAGCCCTCAAAATATGAGCGCAATCCGAGTTGGGAATCAAAAGTTATGGCATTTTTACGGAAATGTCGCAGAAGCTGCTGGAGCCTCTGGAAGACCACCACACCCCGCGGTGGGTATTGCCGCACCCAGCGGTGACGATGCGCTGAAGACTTTCCCGGATTTATTTCCGAAATTTCTATTTCCTTTTTATTTTATTTCTGAAACTTTGTTTCCAAGTTTGTTATTTCATTTTATTTATTTTCTGAATTATTTGCCCTAGTATTTAAGGTTATTTCTAAGACTTTGTTTAGATGACCCTAGTTTCCACCGTTCTTAGTTTTTCTCTCATAAACCCTATGAAGAACTAAGCTTCCATTGTTGCACTTGACGTTTTGAAGCTTTCAATTGATTGGTTGTGAGTTTTCTACTCTTGTTCGTTTCCTATCTAGTTGTATTAATTCTCTTGTGCTTGAATGGTTATTGGTTTATGTTGATTTATCTAGAGTTGCTAACTAGGTCTATTGATATCTTCCTAATTGCTAGGATTTGTGATTCCGGGTTCGGGTTGCATATCTAGTAGCAAACACGATTTACATAAGCGGGTTGCGAGTGTTCATCGTGAGAGAGAGTTAATTGCATGTTATAGTAACGGGTTGTTTCTATTGCAAGTATCTTGTTGAATCCTCGTTTGAATGCTATTGCTTTATTGAGTCTTGAAAGTTTTCGGATTTGATTTAGTAATAAGTACTATTAGGGCTGGTAGAACTAATAGTTACATATGATCGGGATAAGGACAACTATAGGAAAGATAAGAACTTGAGACTAATAGAATTCAGCGATCAACCATATCTCTTGTTGTGTGGATCTTTGTCAGGTGTAGCGCTTTTCCCCATCATATTCACAACCTTTGCCTGCGAATCTGTTTACTTGCTTTGTTTTAATTACTTGGTTCAAAAATCATACAACCCCCCCCCCCCCCCCCCCCCCAGTTCCTAGTTGGTGACTTGAAAAACACAAGAATTGATAACCTGATTCCCTTGGGTTCGACCCTGACTTGGTTGTTATACTCTTTAGTAGGTACTTTAGGATTTCTTTGATTAGGCATACGACTTTAGGCCTGTCAGCGACTCAGGCTGGCCCCGCCAAAGGCTCAGGCTGGCCCCGCCAAAGGCTCAGGCTGGAGTAACGGCGTGATTCAATGCCACAACTGTGGTAAAGCTGGACACAAGAGTCCTAGTTGCCCAAAGGCAAAGAGGATATGTTACAAGTGTGGGAAGGAAGGCCACATGAAGGCATACTGTAGGAAGAAGGGCCTAAAGCCAACACAAGCATGTCAGGCCTCCATGGCTGGCTGTGGGCAGAACCCAAGGACGGAAGTGTCTGCTCCGGAGCCATCTGTTACCTGTGATAAAGGCAAGGCGCCTATGGAATCTTCGGGTCAAGAACAATGACTCTTTGTGATACGTCACCCCGACGGGAGGGAAACCTTGTGCGAGTGGTAGAATTTTGTAAGTTTTTAAGAATAGGGAGCTATGACTTGTGTCGATAGTCTCCATAGTTTAGTATTCTGTCTATTCGACTTTCTATCAGTTGTTTTATGTAATATTTCGAATAATAAAGAAGTGTTTCCTTGTTCTGGAAATTACTAGATTCGTTACTATTGCAAATTGTTCGTTCATACGAGACTCCGTGAGTGCCAAAACAGTTATATCACGTGTGGATAAGGGTTGTCAGGACTCATAAAGGAGGGGTAACGTATGGAGCCTAGGTGTACGTTCCCTACATGGTTAACACTAGGGGCGAATCCATTACTGAATTGCTAGATCCATTCTTAGGAATCTCTCTTTGTTCTTGGAGTAATGTCACATCAGTATGACAATAATTACTCCCTTTGTTGAGCGGACGAGCATTATCTCGTGAGTTGAGTTTTACCAAATTTCCTTAATGTAAAGGAAACAAATGTATGTGGTTAATGCTCTATAGGACGAAGAATTTTTTTTTCTCTCTCTCATATGTGTACGCTGAACATTTGTTGTGGCAAAAGTACGTAGGAGTGAACTATATGAAGATTAGAATGCCTAGTTGTGAGGTCATTCTGTAGTCATCTATAAGGATAGATTGCTGAGAAGAAAATAAATGTATTCCAGAGATAGTTCATAGGGGGGTCAGTTCCTCTGAAAAGATCGTACTCTATTACGACCTTGAGTAAAACCTCAGGACCCAAGGGTGTGAAGTCATAGGTATTATTTTGGAAGATTCATCTGAGGTTTCGTTATGAGGCTTTCTTAAGAAAAACGACATAAGGATTGGATGGAGAGTGATCGACGTCTATTAAAGGCGATTTGATGTCACGTTTAGGGAAAATAAAGTGATTGGTGGCAATTGTGCTAATTGACTTATCACGATCTTGTTTGAGGAAACTAGAGGTTTTAAGTTGGAAGTGAGCTTTAGGGCCAATTTTAATTGGGCCAAGGAGCTGAATCAGTGAAGTGTACCTTCAAGAGGTATGGAGTTATGATATCTAGAGTTTTTACAAGGCTTGATATGAGGATTTTAAGTGGGTGGGACGTAAGGCCAATGATATAGCACTTTCTGGAAATTAAGTTGTGGAACGATTGTTTCGGGAGAAAGCTCATTTAAGATTGAAGGGTTATGGAATAAGGACTAGGTTATTCAGAAGATATCGATACCAAAGGATGTAGCATGGGAAATTGTTATATGTGCGTTTAAGGAGTAAAGTAACGAATGTTACTCGTATATAGCCATTGAAGGATTTAGGATGTGAAGTGATGGATTGTGATGGCAAGACATCGTTCATCAATATGTATTTTGAGTAAATAGAGTTGAGGAACCTTAAAGGTTTAAGTTAGAACTTTAATAATGGAATACATTAGGGTAATCTTGGATAAATGGTAAATATCCATAAATCAAAAGAGTGCTTGATTTGGGATAACAAATCGTATAAGGACAACTGGTTACTTAATGATTTTTGGGTGAATAGCAAACTCGACCGGTAACAGTTTGCTACGATTTTGAAGGTCGAATAGTGTGGCATAATGTAAGAATGTGGATGATATCAAGTGGACTTGAGGAAAAGGCAACCTACGTCTATTAAGGTGATCGTATGGTACGTTTGGGTAAAACGAGAGTATATGTAACACCCCCCGACTTATTGTCGGTAGTGCCACACACCAGTGACGTCAGACGTTACCGTCCAAAGTCACCCAAGGCTTTAATCGGAACAATTAATCTTAAATAAACACAATTAAATAACGGAAGGTTAAATAGCGAAAGACATTTTTGAATGAAACTCAATACTTTTATATTAAAAGATCTTTCATCAAACGAGAGAAGTGTTTTTATAACAGAGTGAAATTACAGCGGAAGACTTTAAATTACACAGCAGAAGACTTCAAGAATAAACCTAATACATGACTAGGTTATAAAAATACATTTAAAGTAATACTTAACGACTTTGAAATACCGGTACCGAAATCTGCAACTGCAAGTCTCGTCTTCAACGGTTACTTCGGACTTCGGGGACCAACCACTGATGTGCCGTATAGGACGGATGACACCAGCCAACCATGCAAGGAATAAAACCCGGTTGGTTAGTCTAATGAAAGACTATGCAAGGGTGAAAACAGAATGGTCCTAGTGATCGTAACCGTTTACTATCATTGTCCCTCGAATAACAACCGAAGGAACGATATATAACCCGGAACTTTCACGGAATGATTAAAGTTTGAATGATCAAGAGAAGACTCCTAAAGATCGAGTCTTAACGAGAACGTATAAAGAGAAGACTCCAAGAGATTGAGTCTTACGGGAAAGTATGACAAGTGTTCGGGAACATTAAAGTTTCACACAAGCGTTTAAAAAGACTTGCCCATTTGGGTCCACGACCAACCTCACCGCGTAATGCGAATTCAGATTTGGAAGGAGGACTTACTTTAGTCAAAGTCCAAACGAGTTTCCAAGTTGTACTTCTCGCCCAAGGTTCATTAATTATGTGCATAGCGGCACTTATCTTATTTTAGTGACAAATCGTACATTCACGTTATAAGCTTTTATATATCATCTCATCGCGAGAGATATTGAAGGGAATAAATCCCGAGAATCGGCACCAGCTGTGTGCACCTACCCTGAGTAAGGGCAAGGTCATGACCAGAGAAAGTACTAGGGAAAAATCCTCCTAGCACCAGTTATAAAGAAACAACTAGACCTCGTAAGGTATATAGCGTTCATACGAATACTCGTTCTAACTAAACAATTCAGATCACACAATAGTCCACATCAATACCATCATGGTAATAACATATGTAATAGCGTTGTTTCTAGCAATATATACAACCTATTATAATATCATGTTTTAATCGTATTATTCATAAAATCTGTTCCCAAATGAAAACAATAGTTCATCCCAATTTAATTAACAATTAAACAATTGACAATTAATGGAAACATGGAATGATAAGCAAGAGCGAACCGCTACTTGCCTTAGCCTAGACGAACGATATAGCGACGACGAGTTTCTGGGTCCGGAACGGGAACGGAAGTCGGATTACAGATTCCTACGGAAAACGACCCCACAATGAAACCCTAGGTTAGATTCGACAACTAAAATGTACGAATCTAAGAAAGGAAGAACGAAAACGAAAGGACGAAAGCCCCGACCGAGACCGGCAACCCCAATGCCATGATCGCGATTGCCCAGGCAATCCGCGATCGCGGTGGGCACTGCCGCGGTCGCAATCGTTGAGGACGAGTGTCCGTGAGTGCCAAAGGCAGCGGCCGCGGACGCGGCCGGCCTTGTCACAGCCACGGTCGCGGCAGTTCATGTCCGCAATTGCGGACATGAACTCCGGCGACCCAAAATAACGAGGAACTCACCGGCGGGGACTCCTTGGGGTTCGATTCACGGCGGCTTCCACTCCTGGGCACCTTGCGCCTCCAATGCACTGCTCCGGGGCTGCTACAACCCTTGGCGAAGGCTCCGGCGAAAGCTCAACTCCAACGACAAGCACCTTAAGGGAGAGAGATTGGGATTGGAGTGCTCTCAACCCTCCCAGATCGTGTCCTTTTATAGGCCAAGGAGAGAGAGCAGCCTGACAAGATCAACGGTGGAGCGAGGGATCGACGGCGACGACGATCACGTGGCTCGCATGCCCGACTGTGCACTCTGCACATTTCCGCGATCGCGGTGGGTTTTGCCGCGGTCGCGGAAAATTCAAAGCCTAGCTCCTCTGGGAGCTATTATTCCGCGGTCGCGGAAATTCTTCTACGGTCGCGGAATTGCCCTTTTCGCGTCTGTTTTCCCGGAAAAAGGTTTGGCATGGGTTTTAAACCCTGGATCTTAAATATTTGTACCCAAACAAATATGCTAAGCCTCGATAATACGTCGAATGTATTTTCCAATGCTCTGGGAATAATACAGAAATCAAACATGATACAGAAATTCCGAACTTCGCCTACGCGTCCCGAATAAATGATGAGGGTTTGGGAAATTACCCAAATACCCTTACTAAAAATGAGGGGTATTACAGTATAATCTTTTGAAATGGATTATTAGATCATGTTGAGATAATCGGACATAGGTTGTGGTGTGATTACTTGTGGGATCACATGAGTAAAAGATTTTGAGTTAAGATATGGCACAAGGGCCAAATGTGATTAAGGTAACCAATGAAATAAGTGAGCCGTGTATGTAAGGAGTAAGGTCTATATGACAAGTGGAGGTACTAAGTTGAAGTATAGTTGAATTCTATGTATGTACTTTGAGGATCTGACTGTCGAAAGGAAGTTAGTAGAGAGATGTTGTATTCTTCTGGTTGAGGACTTCAAGGTCTTTATGACGAATAGGGCAATATAGCGAGGTTATATTGGAGATTATAATGGATACTCTTATTAAGGAAATGGTAATCTTGCGGATGATCATATCTGTTCTAACGAGAGTAAGGAATGTAGGCAGTATGTTGTAAGGGGAATCATGATCGAATTAATAGTTCGATTTTGGTGTCTGATAACAGGTTTTCGTCGTGTAAAACTGCTATGCAAAATATCCAAACAAACCTTAAACCGTAGTCCTAGGTAAGTAAAGGTCGAATCCAAAGGGAGGCGAATTCTGTCTATGTATGCAAATTATGTGTCAAAGCAAAGTAACCAAATGGGGGTTTTGTTTGTTTTATAAGTTCTAAACATGCAAAGGTGATAAGTGCTATTTTGTAGCACGTATCTAAGAGTTATTACCAGGTTTGAGGCGTCATTTGGTTGGATTTTATGCACAATTGAAGATTATGGAGTTAGAGTGGAGAAGTGTGGTTTTGGTGGTCTGGAGAAGCTAATTGGAGACATCCAGAGGAAAAGGAGTTGACCACCTGAGGAGACGAAGAAAAATACATGAAGGAACCACAATAAAGAGCAGAAGAAAAGGAGAAGGCGGGCAAAAATCACCGCCCCGCGCCAGAAGCCACCACGACCCGGCGGTGGGTCTCAGATAAAGCTGGCGCCCCGCGGCCAACATGAAGCGAACATCTAATTAATTACAAGCGCCGCGTGATTGCTGGAATTGGAAGGGAGTTCGGCCCACGTGAAGGAGGAAAATGGCCCAAATTGGAGAAGAAACCTGTGAAGGAAGCCGCGCGCGTGAGATTGAAGAAGCGGTAGAATTGGAAGATGATGCGGACGATGACGTCAGCGCATGATTTGCTGGAATGGATTATGAAGTGGGCCGCCGCGTGTTGTTGTGGGCCGTGTTGATCTTGTTGGACGCGGGCTGCTGAGAGGCTGACCGTGAGGATGAGCTGCCGAGCGAGGATCGCGGGATTAATTTCCCGAGATCTGATTTCTTATATTTGGTTATTATTTTATTGTTATTTCCTTTTATTATTTTTATTACTTTTAGATTTAGGTTAAATACTCCTTGTTAACCTAGAATTCAGAATTCAGTTTTAAGTTCCGAAGTTTTACAAGTTCGTCTGCCTCCAGGGTTCCAACCCATGGAGAGCTAAACACCTTTATTTCGCTAGACAATTGAAGCATTGCAATGGATTGGTTGTGAGATTTCTATTCCTTGTTCTATATCTTATAAGTGTTGGTTTGATTCTCTTGGTTATATTGTCTATTGATTTATGTTGGTTTATCTAGAGTTGCTAACTAGGCTTATCGACATCTATCATTGCTAGGATTGCATATAGGGGTTCCGAGTGCATATCTAGTGGCAAACACAATTGTGCGTATAGGGGTTCCGAGCGTACGATTGTGAGTGAGAATCAGTTGCATGTTAAGTAGGAGAGTGAGTACTTGTACGTCTTTCTACTTGCATGTATCCTATATCCTTGTGTGCATTGCTATTGCTTTGTTGGTGGTAATGTACCCCGGTCTGGTACCGCGTGACAGGCGTGACTGGTGTATTTTACCATTGGCATAGTAATAAGTCTATTGACAACTGTGAGAATCAGTAGTACTTAAGATCAGGATGGGAACAACTATAAGATTGTGAAAAGAACTTGGATTTAATAGATTTCAGTGATCAATATGTTTCCTTTGCAGTGTGGATAGTTGTCTAGTGGAATACTCACACCCATCATTCTTATTCTTTCTCTAAAGCTTGCATCTTTGTTACTTTGCTTGATAATCAAAACCCCCCCTTCCTTTGTTACTTCGCATGCTCATAAACACATGAATTGATCACTTCCTCCCTGTGGATTCGACCCTTCCTTGCATCTACTACTTGTTTAGGTTTGTTTAGGATTATTTTATTTGTTTAGGTGTCACGACGACTAACGCCCTATCAAAAGGTAAACAAGCGAAAGAGTTGTGAAATCAGTGATGGGAAAAGCACTTAGTCAAACAACATCCACTATTCGTATGACAAGTTGATCCTAGATACTCATTCAAAATCTCATGCAATGGAAATTCCAATTCCTTTTCAGATATAACTAATAGCACAACCAGATACTATTAGCACTAACTAATTAAACAACCCTGAAACTATCAAGATTCAGTTTAACAACAGCCTTACGGATAGGAATATAGTTGGATACAATTCTAGCATAAAATAACCAGTTTTTATCCTAGAATGTAAATCAGTTCTCTTCTGCATAAGACTAGCACAACCAGATACTAGTACGATGCAGTTGCTACTCTGAAATAGATATGCTCAACCAGTAAAAAAAATTGGCGGGCGCCGCATTTCCACGGCGAGCGCCGTGGCCAAGTCGTAGCCATCGTTGTTGGGAGGGTTTAGGCGGCGGTCGCCGTGAATTGGGCGGCGGTCGCCGTAAGGTACTTCCTCCGAAGTCTTCGTCTCTTCAGATCCTTGGCGTCTATTTCTGGTGGGTTCCTCCTCAGTGTCTACTATGATCTCCAAAACGGCTCAAACACCTCCAAATACACCAACTTCGCCCCCAAACGCCATACACATGAATGTGTCTAAATCTACCCGAATGGCACCAATAAAACCTCTAATGACTCTTGGTTAAGCCCTACAAAGTAGTGCTTATCAGTGTCATAGATTGCGAAAACCAAACTCGTTTAAGGATATCAACTTAAGGAGGATAAGGTATGTACGCTGAGAGAGGTTTATAAAGAGAAAGTTGGAAGAGAAATGTGTGTTCTCATGCTTAAGGTATAGTGAGACTAGCGCGATGATTTTGGGAGACAATTATCCTAAGGTAATTATGACTTTGTGGATATAGTCACGAGTTAATGCAAGTGTAGCACATGGTGATAGGATATGCGAGAGAGTGCTATGATTGAGGAAACGGATCGTTTTCCTAAGAGCAAGTACAAGGATGAGATGATTAAGGATATTAAGATCAGGTAATAAGATTATGGTGAAATCGGACCCTTTAGTTTATCAATGCTAGTTTCGGGGTCGAAACTCTTTTAAGGGGGTAGTAATATAATAATCCTCATGTTACCATAGGGGTAATATGATAGAATGTATGTTTGGTGAAAGCAAGTTATAGAATTCTCTTAGGTTGAGAAGGGTCTAAATTATGGTTAACCTGGCGTTAACTGTAATTTGAACCAACTTATAGATTTTAACTTAGAAATGTCTGCACCAATTTTACAAAGTGTGAAATGGGTTAGACATGGTTAAACTTATACGGTTGTGTAACTTAGTATTAGGTCGCATCTCCGGGTTGTTATCAGCCAAGTTTCGGGGTCGAAACTTCTCTTAAGGGGGTAGTGATGTAATACCCCTCATTTTTTAGTAAGGGTATTTGGGTAATTTTCTCAACCCTCGTTCTGTAATCGTGACGCGTTAGGCAAAATTCGTAATTTCTGTAACGCGTATAATCTCTGTAATAATTCCCTGAGCATTATAATATACATTCGATGTATTTTCGAGGCTTAAAATATTCGTTTGGGTACAAATATTAGTTATTGCAAGGTTTTTGCACGTGTTCAATCGTTTCCCGGGCAAAAGGACGCGAACAGGCCTTTTCCGCGACCGCGGAATATTTCCGCGATCGTGGAAAACGCTTCGTCCTCGTCTTCAATGGCTTCGTCGGTTGAGATGGTCGTCGATTCGTCGGGGGGGATTTGGAGCGGTTCGTCTGGCCGAGAGTTGGGGTGCTCGGTGGCTATAAAAGGAGGGCTCGGATGGAGGGTTAGAGCATCCGAAATCCAATCTCTCTCTCTCTCGCTCGTGTCGCCGGAGTTCTCGTATCGTCGGAGCTCTCGCCGGTGGTTTTAGTGGTCGAGTGGTGGTGCAGTAGAGGCGTCGTGGTGCCAGGAGACGAAGCCCTCTCGTTCGGAGCCTCGTCGTGTCTTCGCCGGTGAGGATTTGTCCGATTAGGGTTGTCGGGTTCATGGCTGCGACCGCGGACATGAACAACCGTGACCGCGGACGATGTCCAGACATCCGCGACTGCGGAATCCAAGCCGCGACCGCGGATTGCCTTAGCAAACGCGATCGTGGCCTTGGACGATCCGGTCACGGATGGGACCCTCGTTTCTTTCGTTTCCTTAGATCCGTATTATTATTTATCGAATCTAACCTAGGGTTTTGTTGTGGGTTCGTTGGCATCGTAGGAATTCACAATCCGATTCCGTTTCCAGTTCCCGGACCCAGAAACCCGTCGTCATTCGGTCATCTCGATCAAGGCAAGTGGTGGTTCGCTCTTGCTTATCATTCCATGTTTCCGTTAATTATCAATTATTTCGGATTGTTAATTAAATTGGGATGAATTATTGTTTTCGTTTGGGAACAGATTTTATAAATGATATGATATAAAATGTGATATTATGATAGGTTGTATATATTGCTAGAAACAACGCTATTCTATCTGTTATTACCATGATGGTATTGGTGTGGATTTTATGTGTGAACTTATACATATATAGTTAGAACGAGTATTCGTAGGAACGCTATGTACCTTGCGAGGTCTAGCCATTTCTTTATAACCGTGGTGGATAGGATGTCCAAGCCCTAACACCCTTTCCTGGTCATGACTATCCCCTATCCGAGTATAGGGGAGGTGCACACAGCTGGTGCCAACAATCGGGATTTATTCCCAAGATATCTCTCGTATCGAGATGATATATTATATGATAAAAGCTTTAACGTAAATATGCATTTTGGAATTTAAGAAGATAAGTGCGATTATGCACATAATTAATATACCCTCGGGCGAGGAGTACAACGTGGAAACCGCTCGGACTTCGGTTAGAGTAAGTCTTCTTTCCAATCTGGATTCGCATTGCGCGGTGAGGTTGGTCGTTGACCCAAATGATCAAGTCATTTTTAAACGCTTGTATAAAAACTATAACGTTCCCAAACATTTGTCATACTTTCCCATAAGACTCAATCTTTTGGAGTCTTTTCTTCATACATTTTCCATAAGACTCAATTCCTTTGGAGTCTTCTTTTCAATGCATGTCTATTCTAATCATTCCGTGAAAGTTCCAGGTTATATATCGTTCCTTCGGTTATTATTCAAGGGACAATGATAGTAAATGGTTACGATCACTAGAACCATTCTGTTTTCACCCTTGCATAGTCTTTCATTAGACTAACCAACCGGGTTTTATTCCTTGCATGGTTGGCTGGTGTCATCCGTCCTATACGGCACATCAGTGGTTGGTTCCCGAAGACTTGAAGTAACCAATTGAAGAAGAGGCTTGCAGTTGAAGATTTAAGTGTTAGTGTTTTAAGGTTGTCAACTATTACTTTAATATATTGTTATAACCTAGTCATGTAATAGGTTTATTCTAAAAAGTCTTCCGCTGTGTAATTTATAAGTCTTCCGCTAAGATTTAACTTTGTTGTAAAAACGCTACTCTCGTTTGATGGGAGATATTTTAATGAAAGGGTTGAGCTTCATATTTAAATGTCTTCCGCTGTTTAATCTTTTGTTAATTAATATGTTCCTTTAAGTTTAATTATTCCGATTAAAGCCTAGGGTGACATCGGATAGTAACGTCTGAGGTCACTGGCGTGTGGCATTTCCGACAATAAGTCGGGGGTGTTACAAGCGATGTGCACTTTCTCAGCCTCAGTGCACTCGACATTCCTAAACAACCGTTCCATATGCGAGAACCAATACACCACTTTGACTGGTTCTCCGGTACCGTCATTGCTGTCAGGCCTCATTGAGCTTATGGCCTTCAAGGCTCGACCATAGTTTCCTCTTTTCCTAACGGCATCGACCTGAGGTACATGATCCACTGGCTCCTTAAATTCAGGAATAACTTGAGGAACTGGACCACCTTGTGCTTGCGGTGCAACTGGCCGAATTATATCGGTGACCGCCTGCATAACAATCCCACAAATGGCCTCTATGTCCGCATCGTCAAATACCACTTGAGGATTAGCCTGAACCTGGCCATTGTCCACGGGGTTATTGTGAGAGATGGACTCGCTCTCCACCCCTTGATTTGCGGCACTTCTCAGATTCCTCCTGGGGTTGTTACTTGGCCCAACACCAGCACGAATTGTGTTTCTTGTGTTCACCATCTGTTGATGAACCATAACGTCAGCTTAGAACTTTTCCGACTTGTACATCACACTTAGTCAATTACGTTATGATATGAATTATAAGGGTCCAAACTAATAACTTTATATCAGTCTGACTGACCCTCCACCATTAACCGCGAAACGATCTCCCCCCTTACTTGAGAATGGGTACTTTAGGAGAAATGTCAACCTTTAAATGACATTAAACCTAAGGAGAGACAATATCCCTAAGAATCACTACTACAGAATAGGGCAAATAACCCGGGCGTGTAAGGGTATATAACCCGGATCTGGTCTGGGTTAAAGAGCTACGCCTCATTTGATAGGGGTCAAATAACCCGGACCTAAAATCGGCACGCCCGAGTTATTTGCCTCCCAAAAATTTTCCACACTCTTTTAAGGTCCGGGTTATTAGATGTCCAAATAACCCGGATATTAGCATGTCCGGGTTATTTTAAATACCCTAATAACCCGGATATTTGCACATTCGGGTTATTTGCAAAACTAATATATCCGGGTTATTAGACCAAACCAAAAATACACCGGATTTAACTAGTTCGGGTTGTTTGGCTTGAGTTATAACCCGTATTTTAGGTCCGGGTTATTTCCATAATGTTAAATACACCGTTTTTTACGTCCGGATTATTTGATTTTGAATTTTTGAAAAATCAAATAAATATATCTCGTATATGTATGTCCGGGTTATTTGTGTGTTGTTTATATCCGTGTTATTTAGTAGAGACACCATAGCCTCTACAAATGACATTTTAGACACTTGTCCTAATTATACATACTAATTAACAACATTCTCAAACTCAACATCAAAATGACATATGATTTTTGCATTATCCAACTATGTCACTAACCACACAAGTCATTCACAAAATCAATGTCACGACTACAAATAACTAAGAGAATATAAGTCATTGCCAACTCCATGTCACAACTACAAATACCTAAGACAATATATGTCATTTCCAACTCAATGTCACAACTAGATATAACCGAAATATACCTAAGTCAATAGCTAATAATACTCCTTGTTTTGCACATCACAACTTTGATTCATAACTTCCGTCAACCACTATTTTAGTCTCCCACTTGTAAGTGTTGCAAATTGCATATATTACGCATTGTATATAACTAATTAACAAAATCAATCAAATGCAAACTACGCCCGGTTTGTTAAAGAATGGCATAGAATACATACAATGCCTAGTTTGTTATGAGCCTCTAGTTAGAAAAGGTCCCTCTGGATTGAACTTGTAAGTTTAGATATATGGGTCTAAAGCACAATAAATTTTCTCAATTGTTTATCTGATGACCACTTCTGACTTACAGCTTGTGACGCTTGTCTCCCTGCCAGAATAATACAACTCTTAGGAACAAGTATATATTCAGATATCAAAGGCCGCAAGGTGAAGTCAATTTAACTCTTCTGCTCCTCTCTATTGTTCTTGAAGCATTTTTAATTTGAAAATCATGATACTGAGAATAAGTCCTCATTCAGAAATCATAATACTAAGAATTAGTCTTTCAAGCAAAAACCACTTACAATAGGATTCAGGCCCACCCAAGAGAAAACAACAATTGCAATAAGAGAAAGATGGAATATTATTTCTGAACTCAAACAAACCAGAAAATTTATCACCAAAACAGCAGTAAAAATCATATTGACCATGCTAATTGTTAACCAAAGAACCAAACCAATTTTCATTCTCAATAAGGAAAATAGCTGAACAAGTAAGCAGATAGAGGTAATAAAAAGAAAATATTGAAAAGTACAAGAATGTGTCTCTTTATGAAGCTAGATTCACTAAGAGCACTCTGAGAGATGTAAACTCTGCATCAAGAGGGATCTTTTATCGAAATGTAGTTACTTCATAAATACTTGTAAACACAATACAGTGTCTTAGTGATGAATTTTATTGAGAGCCTTTTAAGAACATGCTCACTGCAGACCAACTAGTGTCCCAAACTATAATAAGGGGGTGTTTGATATGTGTGATATGGGGATTGATGAATCATTAAGGGGAATCTTGGCCTGACTCCCCATGTTTGCGATGCCACTTTGGAGGTACGTAATTGATGGAGAAAGAATGAAGGTAGCATTGGATGGAGGATGAAGGTCGGACATGAAGAAGAATTGGGTTAGGCGCAAGAGAAAGAAGGAAAATGATGATCCAACGAAGGTTGATGACGAACAGCAGAGGAAGGCTGGCCTCCTTTCATGACAAGAGGAGAAGGGTTATCTGAGAAGATGAGTGTAGCAGAGGAAGTACATGCAACGGTGGTGGTAGTCCGGGGTGGTTGTTGGGATGACAATGACACCGTAATCTCATACTTGAAAACTAAATGAACACCCGTAATCATTCTAACAATCTAACATGACTCCTCATCCCAATTTCCAACTTAGAACGAGTTTTCACAAAACATAAAGACTTTTCACCCTGCATTTGGCGAAAACCAATTCCAGTTGTAATCCACACATTTACAAAACATTGCAATATAATCATAAAATTCCTATTGGAAGAACAACAAGATACCTAATTTTCAAAATACCTACAGTAAGAACATAAAGCTACTAATTTCAGAAATGGTAAACTTAAAACATTATACCATCACAGTCAGAAAATTCAATTCAAGCAAGCAGCATGATACCAATAAGTCCAATACCATCACAAATTCACAGCAATCACACATAAATTCAGAAAAAATAGTTTCAAATATACAGGCCAAAGCCTAAAAACTAAGGACTCTACTTATAGTTCATTGTTATGTCAAAGCATAACCCAATTCAATTTCATGCCAAATAGCTTATTCTGCATCATACTTGCTTAGCATCAAACTTGCTCAACCAAGCCATGAAAAGTAAACTTACTCAGTGAAATCTAATGGTAAAGCTTAACATATCCAATTATGTCAGCATATATAATATTACAAGAAGTTTGATCAATGCAGGAAAACTTAAGGAGCAATATGCTAGAACCTAATGAACTGAATGACAAAGGCACAATTAATATCAAATAGACAAAGAAATTGTATTAATAGTTTGCAGTGAACTTCAATGAGATTAGATATACCTATACATGGTATAGACAAGGTTGAGAAGACACTCTTCACTGGAATGCAAGCACTTTCTGAGGATCCAGCTGGCCACTGTAGTAACTGGAAGGAACGACTGATATTTCATGTCTCCCTCTCCATTCTTCACTTGGCTTTAGTGTGATTGACTTCTCTATGGCAGCATCCTCAACACACAACATATGTGTGTACTCTTTATCTCCAAAATAAGCTATCGCCTTTGCCTTCTTATCCCATGGATTCTAGACCGTTGTAAGAAGAAAAAAAACAAATGTAAGAGAAGATCTTCAGAGAGGAAGTGTAGATCAACATACAAAGTTCATTAAAAGATATGGTAAGGTCCTAAACTAACACAAATAGAAGATTATATACCCAAGCAGAGATGTTATAACAAAGGCTAGAGAGAATCACGAGTCTTGCAAGGAATCACGAAATTAATATGCTTATTCATCTTTAAGAACATTTATGCAGGCAGTAAAAACATAAGTTAAAAGAGCAAATGGCATGAGCAAACTATTATAATTGATGACTCCTTGTAAAGGATAGGAATGCACATACCATCATCACCAACTGTCACATTTCCCAGATCACCAGCATGACGATGCTCATCTTCTGGGGCACCGTGCTCTTTTCCAACAGGATTGAAGTGTGGGCCTGCAAATGAATTCATGGAAACTTTCAACTAATGAAATGGAAACAATTACTTTCACTAGCCACCAAGAGTACATGTGTGGAGAAACATTCTGATCATAGCATAGTACATGTGGACATGCAACCATTGGTTGTGTCACCGAGAGCATGGACATGGAAACCATGAAGCCCTGGCTTAAGACTAGAGAGATTTCCCATTACGGTTGTTGGACCTGAAAGTACATGTAACCAAAAAATTAAATTACCACCAAAATTTTGAGCACTTCCAACCCAGTAAGCAAATAACAATTTCTGATTACGATCTCTTTCTTGGCAGAAGTAGACGGTTCCACTAACTCCTTCACTGCTATTAAGAACAACCACAGCCTTCACCATTTTCACTTGTGATCTAACGACAAGAAAAAGTATGTAAGATTAACGCATTTGAAGTTTGAGATGAAAAATAGTGATCATAAACAACACAAGTACAACTACAAGTATGCAATTTTGCACTCAATCTCCAGACCTTATCACTGGAGGTGCACAAAAAGAATTAGATTCAAATGAACAAACAATCTCTTTACTATGAACAAATCTAATCCTGATGAGTTAATCTCTCTCCGACAAGAAAGCCTTGTTGAAGATGCAAGTCACTTGTAACAGGACGAATGAGTTAGCTGTGTTTTAGTTGAGTTTAGCATGTTATTTCCAATTTTGATTTTCTAGCATGCCTTCTGTCTATCTTCCAAAATATTTACACACAAAGCTTCAGGTTGAGCCAAAATTGCAACACACATTTCAAAGCTCAAAGCCGAAACCTAATCAATCCTCAACTTTCCAGAAAAAAAAATGGCAATAGGAGCCACGATTTATCATCTCACAAACCTTGAAGATCAAACTCTAAAATAATGACAAACGACCGGATCCACCAATCAATTAAAGAAAAACCTCAAAGAAGTGCAAAAAATAGATCAAAGGCCTTTCGATCCAATCAGAGAACAAAGAAACTGGAAGACAAAGATCCAGGTGCGATTTTCAGCGAACAAAAGTGAAAATCAACAGATTGAAAACCTAAAATCCCCTTCGGCAACATGAGAACACATAAAACAAAAATAGACATGTAGCGAGAGAATGAGAGGAAGAGAGGAAGTGTACCTCAGAGCACCCCTTGCAAGAGAGAGAAATGGAGATCAGGAAGTAGAGAGTAGGAGATTATAGAGTGAGGAGTAGTTGAGAGGTGAATGCCATGAAAATTGTTGATCTACACTTCCTCTCTGAAGATCATTAGAAAGGCTAGAGAAGATCATTAGAAAGGCTAGAGAGAATCACGAGTCTTGTAAGGAATCTGTGCAGGCTAAGAAACCAAAGTGCTAAATCAATCCCGTAAAAGCCATAACTAAGTCTTACCTGGTGAGAGGCCGATGAAGAGGCATGTTGACACTAGCGAACGGAGGCCGGCGAGGAGGCCGGCGAAGAGGAGCAGTCCGGAGAGTGCTCGAAGAGGCTATCCATGGATTAAGGCTGCTTGAAGAGGTATCGATGGATTAGGGATTTAGGGCTGTTCGAAGAGGTATCGATGGATTAGGGCTGTTTCGTGAGGTATATCTAATAATCTGGGCTTGTCATTAGAAATTGGATTCAAATAACCCGGATGCAATCAACGTGATGTATATCTATGTTCTAATAACTCGGGCGTGTGTCGTCCGGGTGATTTTATTATATCATCACTTTATATAACCCGGATTAGTAGAGGTCCGGGTTATATTTGACAGCACTTTTTTTAAAAAAAAACAGCATATATCTCGCCAATTGAACGCCCGAGTTATTTGCTACGAGATAATAGGTCATTTTTGTAGTAGTGAATGGATCTAAGGAATAAGTAACAACTCGAAGCTTGCAGAAGTTTGAAAACCACTTATTATTAAACCTTATACTTCATACATATAAATCTTATATACTTAACTTGGAAAAATCATTATTTATATAGTTATTTCCTTGAAATAAAGACATTATTATTTCTTTGCAAACTCTTACCAAAATCCAAACCACACTTTTTAAAGTTATAACACAACTTAATTTTTAAACGTTTGCAACATTATTTTATAAAAGTACTATGAAAATTAATGCTTAACACAAGAGAGTTTAAACATTACTTTTAACTTTCATAAACTTTTAAGAAATTTTAAAACCTTAATTTTAACACTAACAATTTAAATTTACGAAATTCCTCTATGTGTGTGTGCTTCAATCTAATGCAAAAGGTTTGTTTTGCTTATCTTGCTGTGCTTATTTTCTCTCGCTCTTTACTTATGTTTTTGATGATGCCAAAAGGGGGGAAATGACTGGTAGCCTCAGTTGAGGGAAAACTAATCCGGTTTCATATGTTGCTAGACTGAGGGGGAACTATTATGCCTAAGTGTGGAACTTTCTCTTCACAACTGTCTTTATCTCATGTGTATGTTTTATTGTCAAGGATGTTTGTCACCATCAAAAAGGGGGAATTTGTTAAATTCCTTAGGTTTTGATGATAACAAACATTCAACTAATCTGGTAACTAAGTGTTTCAGGAACAAAACAGTTGTCTCAGGGATCCATTACAGCAAAGGAGTGCAGAGGGAACAAAGCGATCTCCACATGCTTTGTTACCTCTCAAGGAATATCAATGATGAACAACGCTCGAGCTGTGAACGGAATGAAGGATTTCCAGCGTGACGATTATGGAAACTATCTTGGAAGATCACGCGGTCAAGGAAAAGGAATCTCAGCTAGAAGGATATCGCCGAAGAGAAGATTTGGAGAGAGAATCCGAATGTGTTATCGTAGGAAATCTTTCCTAAGATAATATATTTGGAGAGAGAAGAATTCTATCTTTAACCGATTATGTTATCTTAGGAATTTCTTCCTTAGATAATATAGGCTGTTAAGATTATATTCTCCATATAATATCTTCTTGTTACCTAGTTTAAAAAGATATTTTTATCTTGTTACGATTAGGGTTTTAGTCGAGTTGTATTTATAGGAGTGTGGATTCATTTCTATGAACGACGACCACGACGACGAACTGAGAGCATTTGATTAAGAAGAAAAAGAGAGTGAAGTGTTTGTGAGTCTTAGAGGGTTGAGTTCGTATTCATCGTTGTAGAAGAGAGTTTCAAATCTAGGTGGGAAGTCTAGGGTTTGAAGTCCAGGATACAAGTGTAATCGAACAAGAAATCAATAAGACAAGTAGACGCTTCAAAATCCTCTCAAGCGAGAAGCTTGAAGGTAGTGGTTTTTCCTTGATTAGTTATTTGACTGATTGGGGTTTCCACTATACATCGTGAGTTCGTTCCTTATCTTTCTTGCTATATTATTCCGCTGCACCTTTTGTGGGAACAAAGCTTTTGTTCCCTCAGACGTAACTCTAACGATCCAACAAAGTGGATCTCCAAGAGGGGGTGAAAAAAATTAGGGTTGACCATACCTGAGTCCTCGATCTCTTCGTCATCATACTCGTCGAAGTCATCTTGGGCATTGGGTGTGATCGACGCGTAGCCATCAGATCCGTAACGCGGTGTTCGAATACTCTGGTGTCAAAGGTGATCGCGGACATCATGGCTCTGGGGCTGGGTAGGGGGGTCCTCAATTGATCATCGCGTCGCGTATGCCCACTTGGCCTGCGACTGGGTCTCCTTGGTGTCATGTCGGCTTGCTCGGCTCGGCGAGGGGGGCCTTCGCGTGGCGCTGAGACCGGTACGCGTCTCTGGGTTCTCCTAGAGGCATAGCAAAATTCGAAGTTGTATGGTTCAGAATACTCACCTTGAGTGTCCCCGGCGTCGCGGTCGTAGTCGGAGCCGTTGTCGAAGCCAGCAGTTGTGGCTCTGGGAACAAAGCGGTCCGCTTGAGGAACAAAGCCTTGGCAACTCTCGATGACACTCTGCATTTTCTTGAGTTGTGGTTTATGTTGAAACAAAGACGGCATAATTCCTTTGCCTTTGTCTACTCTCGTCTTGGATGGACCCGCGTCGGTGGCTCCAGTTGGAGGCGGCGCGTCGATATCACTAGGGGGTGTTGGAGTTGGCACAATGGGTGCCACTTGTTGGTTGGCTCTCAGAGTCGCGACTTCTTGTCTAAGAGCCTGGATCAAGATTTGATCTTCGGACAACTCCATGATGGGATCGCGTTGTTGGGCTTGTGGTGGTTGGTCTTGAGGTAGACCCAACTACTGGGGTTGTGGGTTGGTAGTGTTATCTTCGCGGTCGTCTGCACTGTGTTCAATCGCCATGGTACCTATAACAAGACGGCCATACATGGAAGTAAAAACGAACCAAAAGACAACAAAGAACAACAACCAAGCAAATCACTAGTCAAGTCACAACGTTCACGTAGGTAGGGCTTGTTTGGATTGTCGTGAGGGCAGATTGGCTTGCACAAGAGATGGTGTATCAAGCAAGTTGCAATCAAACAAACAAGAACAAATTGAAACCCTAAAACAAACGTAAACAAAGCAACCTAATTAGCAAGAAAGTACCTTCTAGGAAGCTTGACCTAGACGGTGGAGAGGTTGAGAAGATGAGCTTAGACCGAGAGTGGGTTAGGGTTGCCTTATTTTGACTTTACCTAACTTTGGGAACTTTTTTTTTTAATATCTTTTGGATATCTTTTTTTTTTAATATCCGAGATCTTATCTTTTGATCTTTTCGGATTTGCAAAAGGAAACAAAAATAAATTCGGTCTAAGTAACAAAAAAATCACAAGTGTGATCGTAGAGATAGGAGAAAGAAGATAAGATTTGATGATATTTTATATTAGGAAATTCGGTTAACAACCTAAAAAGCAAGATCTAGCAAACAAGGAAACTCTATCCACGCATGAAATAAGGAAACAAAATATTCTAGCATGCAAGATAACAAAATACCTAACACACCAAAACTTGGGGAACAAGAAAAAAAATTCGGCCAAGGTGGGACCTTGTAGAAACCGAAAGGCGCGGTAAATACGGAAATTTGTGGTTTTTCTCAACAAACTTGCGAAAGCAAACGATGGGGGAAGAAGAAGAAAAAAATCGTGAACAAGATTGAAACTTGAGTTCGTGACTTACAAGACTGCTGGGCTCTGATACCAGTTGATGTGTCCTTGCCTCCAATGACAAGCCAAATTGTCAAAGGTGATGCCTTTGGATCTAGTCTTGGTTGGGAAGTCACTTGATGTTGTGATTCTGCTGTGGAACACGATGCTGGGGATGATCGCGAGCGGAAGATCGCGATGAATGGGTTTGTTGACGTCGGCGACTGGGAAGACGATGGCGACAGCAAGGACTCGGTGGTGATGGAAACGATTTGATGGGAGAAGAGTTAGCGGTGGCGAAAGCGATTTGGTGAAGGATATAAGGCTTGAAAAGACAAGTCTTTGGGGTGTCGTAGCGTCGACTGCAGATGAAGGAGATGCGAAGATAGACTTTGCTTGAGAAGATCAAGCGATTGCCATAGCGTCAGCGGCGGAGGGAATGGGGATGAGAGGGATATGGGTGACGTCCGATCAAGGGAAGGAGGAATTAACACTCTACTTGAAACCTTGAACTTTAACTTGAACGTGAGAAATAACATTAACAAAGTCGGGTATAAATAGGGGAGGTGAGACGTCGGATGGGCCGAGTTGAACCTCATGGGCTAGCCCATGCAAGCATGCAAAAGGCACAAACCCTAAAAGATAGAATGACTGAAAGGAAACTATCTAAAACGCTATAAAAGGAAGCTATGTAAAGTTATCAAAGGAAACTATCTAAAACACGCTGGAAATACCAAATATAGATAGTGTCTTAAAGAACGCGTGAAACTCCTAACGCGGTGAAGATGACGACAAAGTGTCATTGTATTCAAAAGAACGCGTTGATCCGATGGTGGCGAGGACGACGAGTCTTGGATTGGTTTATGGGTTTCCTTGGTCAGCGACGACGCGCGCAACTAGTGATACGACGGCGGAGGTGATGGCTTTGGACCTAGACCTTGTGACTGGGCCCTGTGAGCGTAGGCTATGGCTTCTTCCTCGTCTTGGGCCATCATGGGAGGCAGGGTCACATCAGATGCCCAAGCCATGATCGTGCTTGCTAAGGCAAGCCGCGGTCGCGGTTTGCACATCTGCGATCGCGGAAATCTGGGCAGAGCCGCGGTCGCGGAATTCATCCCCGTGGTCGCGGATCTCCCTTCTGACGCGGCTCCAACTCGGCTTTGAGGCTTACCGATGACGAAGACGACAACTCCTTGACTCGGATGAAGGCTCACTACGACCACCACCACTCCAAGCTTCCCAAGGCACCTCCGGCGACCACCACAACTCCGGCGAGGCTCCGACAAACGCAAGAACTCCGGCGAGGGCACAAAACGAGAGAAAGAGAGGGATTTGATGGCTGTGGATGAAGGTTAAAGCTGCCCTCGACCTCCTTTTATAAGGAAAAGGAGAGCTCAACGCCGGTATACCAAACGCTCGGCATCCCCCTTCGACGAAACGCCGACACACGAACCAACGAAACGCGAAAAGAATTGAAGACGACGATGAACAGTGTTTCCGCGATCGCGAAAACACTTCCGCGGTCGCGGATTTGCCGTGATCGCGTCTCTTGGCCTCTGGTCGCGGGTCTCGTTCGAGGACATGCCAAATCTTTATTTTTAGCACTTCTAAAAATTATTCTAAGACCCAATACACTCTAAACGTATATTATTATGTTCGAATAATCTTACTGAGATTACAGAAATTGCCCATTATGTCCTTCTTACAAAACAATAGTTTGGGACTTTTAGGGGTTATTACAATACTACCCCCTTAAAAGAAGTTTGGATCCTGAAACTTAGCCGATAACAGCTCGGAGAACGACCTTACTTTAAGTTACCCAGCCTTATAAATTGGTTCAAGCATTTCTAAGTTAAAACTTATAAGTTGGTTCAAATTATAGTTAACGTAAGGTTAACCATAATTTAGACCCTTCATAAATTAAGGAGTTTTATAACTTGTTTTCACCAATTATACATTTTACCATATTATCCTTATGGCAATCATGAGGGTTATTACATTACTACCCCTTTAAAAATAGTTTCGACCCCGAAACTAACATCACTAAGGTAGAGTTATCGGTTTCACCATTAACCTTACTACCTGCACTTAGTATCCTTAATCATTTCATCCTTGAAATTGCTCCTAGGAAAACGATCTGGTTCCTCAACCGTACCATCATCTTTGCATATCTTACCTCCATGTGCTACACCTGTAGTAACTCGTGACTATATCCACATGGTCATAATTATCTTAGGATAATAGTCTCCAAAATCATCGCAATAGACTTGTTATACCTTAAGCATGAGAACACACATTTCTCTTTCAGCTTTTCTCTTTATAAACCATTCTCAACGTTCGTACCTTATCTTCCTTAAGTTGATATCCTTAAATAATTTGGTCTTTGTAATCTATATCACCAAAGTCGGACTATTTATTCGATCATGATTCCATCTACTACATACTGCCTTCGTTCATTACCCTCGTTAGAATTGATGTGATCATCCACACGATTATGATTACCTTATTCAGAGTATCCATTGTAATCTCCAATATAATCTCGCTATTATGTCCTATTCATCATAAAGATCTTGATGTCCTCAAGCAGAAGAATACAACATTTTTCTACTAACTTCCTTTCGATGATCAGATCCTCCCAAGTACATACATAAAACTCACTTATAACCCAACTTAGTACCCCCAATCGTCGTATCGTCTTACTCCTTACATATGCATCTCATCTTTCTCATTATTTACCTTAATTAAATTTGGCCTTTATGCCATCTTCTTAACCCACAAATTTTCCATTAATTCGGCTCTTAACATAAGATCTTTAGGATTTCTAATTTTTCTCAATTACTCACACAACATTACTTCCATTAATCAAGCTCTAATATCAAACCCCTTAAGATTCCTTAATCTTTTTACAATTAACCACACCACAGCTTATTCACGTTTTTGCCCAAACTTGAACTTAATAATTCGTTTTATATGACCATATTCAACCACTTTGTTCACCTGACACGTCTCATAAAATCACCTTAACACTTCTCGTATCATCATCACATAATATTAATCCATCCAAGTTACAACGCCGGTATACCAAACGCTCGGCATCCCCCTTCGGCGAAACGCCGACACACAAACCGGCGAAACGTGAAAAGAATTGAAGACGACGATGAACAGTGTTTCCGCGGTCGCGGAAACACTTCCGCGGTCACGGATTTGCCTCGGTCGCGTCTCTTGGCCTCTGGTCGCGGGTCTCATTCGAGGACATGCCAAATCTTTATTTTTAGCACTTCTAAAAATATTCTAAGACCCAATACACTCTAAACGTATATTATTATGTTCGAATAATCTTACTGAGATTACAGAAATTGCCCATTATGTCCTTCTTACAAAATGACAGTTTGGGACTTTTAGGGGTTATTACAATACTACCCCCTTAAAAGAAGTTTCGACCCCGAAACTTGGCCGATAACAGCTCGGAGAACGACCTTACTTTAAGTTACCCAACATTATAAGTTTAACCATGCCTAACCCATTTAACACTTTGTAAATTGGTTCAAGCATTTCTAAGTTAAAATTTATAAGTTGGTTCAAATTATAGTTAACGTAAAGTTAACCATAATTTAAATCCTTCATAACTTAAGGAGTTTTATAACTTGTTTTCACCAATTATACATTTTACCATATTACCCTATAGTTATATCCAATTTGGTTGTATCATATGGTTATATTCTATAGTTATATATTATGATTATAACCTATATTTATATCCAATTTGGTTATATTCTATAATTATATACTATGATTATATTCTATAGTTATAAACTATGATTATATCCTATAGTTATATTCAATTTGGTTATATCCAATGGTTATATTCTATAGTTATATACTATGATTATATCCTATAGTTATATCTTATAGTTATATACTATGATTATAACCTATAGTTATATCTAATTTGGTTATATCCTATATTATATTCTATAGTTATATACTATGATTATATCCTATGGTTATATTCTATAGTTATATATTATGATTATAACCTATAGTTATATCCAATTTGATTATATTCTATAATTATATACTATGATTATATTCTATAATTATATACTATGATTATATTCTATAGTTATAAACTATGATTATATCCTATAGTTATATCTAATTTGGTTATATCCAATGGTTATATTCTATAGTTATATACTATGATTATATCCTATAATTATATCATATGGTTATATCTTATAGTTATATACTATGATTATAATCTATAGTTATATCCAATTTGGTTTAATCCTATATTATATTCTATAGTTATATACTATGATTATATCCTATGGTTATATCATATGGTTATATTCTATAGTTATATACTATGATTATAATCTATAGTTATATCCTATGGTTATAATCTATAATTATATACTATGATTATATCCTATTGTTATATCATATAGATATATCCTATGGTTATAATCTATAAGTATATAAATACAATATAACAGTAGTATATAACTATGTAACACCCCCAAATATCACCTTGAAAGTATTACCGCCAGTGACCTCAGATTTCACATCCGAAGCCACCCAAGGCTTAACTACTTTATACAAAACATAAAATACATTGATAATATGAAATATCATAATCTTTATTGAAACCAAAGTCTCGGGATTACATCCGTAAATTCCAAATACAACAGAAATACAGAATATGTTTAATACATCGGAAGTCTTAAATAAATAACATAAGGGTCTTGATCACGCGATCGCACGCCTAGGATCTTCAACCTTGATAAAACTCTTAAAAACTTCATCTGCCTTTATTGTCAGATTCTAGCCTTCACGGAATGGGAGTTTACCTAATGTGCCGTATGAGACGGATGACACCAGCCAACCATGCAAGGGAAAATAACCGGTTGTTTAGTCTAATGAAAGACTATGCAAGGGTAAAACAGAGAGGTTCTAAGTAGTCGTATTAGGTTAGACCCATCGCTTCTCGAATGAAAGCCGATAACGATAGTAAACCTTGATACTTCTACAGGAATATACGAAACAGAAAGATCACGAGAAGACTCTGGAAGATTGAGTCTTATGGGAAACGTGTGAAGAGAAGACTCCAAAGGATTGAGTCTTATCGGAAAGTATGACAAGTGTTCAGGAACGTTATAATTTCACACAAGCGTTTTTAAAAAGACTTGACCATTTGGGTCCACGACCAACCTCACCGCGCAATGCGAATTCAGATTTGGAAGAAGGACTTACTTTAATCGAAGTCCGGGCGGTTTCCATGTTGTACTCCTCACCCGAGGGTATATTAATTATGTGCATAATCGCACTTATCTTATTTAATTCCAAATCGCACAATTACGTTATAAGCTTTTAAGATATATCATCTCAACACGAGAGATATCGAAGGGGATAAATCCCGAGTGTCGGCACCAGCTGTGTGCACCTACCCTGAGTAAGGGTACATTCATGACCAGAGAAAGTACTAGGGAAAAATCCTCCTAATACCAGTTATAAAGAAACGACTAGACCTTGCAAGGTACATAGTGTTCTTACGAATACTCGTTCTAACTAAATAGTTAAAACCACACAATAGTCCACATCAATACCATTATGGCAATAACATATATAATAGCTTTGTTTCTAGCAGTATATACAACCTATTATAATATCACTTTTTATATCACATACGTTTATTAAAACTGTTCACAAACGAAAACAACCTTCATCCCAATTTAATTAACAATTAAAAATAATTAATAATTAATGGAAACATGGAATGATAAGCAAGAGTGAACCGCCACTTGCCTTAGTCTAGACGAACGATTGAGCGACGACGGGTTTCTGGGTCCGGAACGGGAACAGAAATCGGATTACAGATTCCTACGACAATGACCCACGACGAAACCCTAGGTTAGATTCGACAATTAATAATATGAATCTAAGGAAAAATGAACGAAACCGAAAGAACGAGGGTCCCGTCCGAGATCGGTTTGTCCAAGGCCACGATCGCGTTTGCTAAGGCAAACCACGGTCGCGGCTTGGATTCCGCGGTCGCGGACGTCTGGACATTGTCCGTGGTCGCGGCAGTTCATGTCCGCGGTCGCGGCCGACTGGACATCGTCCGCGGTCACAGCAGTTCATATCCGCGGTCGCGGCCGTGAACTCGGCGACCCCAAATCGGCTAAATTCTCACTGGCGACGACACGACGGGGCTCGAGGCGAGAGGGCTTCGACTCCTATCCTCACCGCGCTTCCAATGCACCACCCCACGGCCACCACAACTTCCGGCGAGAGCTCCGGCGACACCACAAATTTCCGGCGACGAAGAACACGAGAGAGAGAGGGGGGAGATCTGATTTTCGGATGCCCAAAACCCTCCAACTCGGCCCCCATTTATAGCCAAAGGAGGAGCGGCCCCCCGACCAGATCGACGACAGCTCAGAGGATCGACGGCGATGCGTTCGACGAGGCGCGGAGGAAGACGAGGCGTCGCACGCATGCATTATTCCGCGGTCGCAAAAATCTTCCGCGGTCGCGGAAAATTCCATTGCCCAGCGTCTCTGAGTGCCATTTATCCGCGGTCGCGGAAATGCTCTTTTCCGCGTCCGCTTGCTCAGGGAAGGATTTAGCACGGGTTTGAGTCCCGAAAATTATATATTTGTACGCAAACAAATATTCTAAGCCGCGAAAATACATCGAATGTATTTTATACCACTCAGGGAATTATTACAGAGATCATACACGTTATAGAAAATCCAAACTTCTCCGAAAGCGACATGATTACAGAACGAGGGTTGGGGAAATTACCCAAATACCCTTACTAAAAATGAGGGATATTACAAACTATATGATATAACAATAGTATATAATTATACGATATAACCATAGTATATAGCTATACGATATAAAAATAGTATATAACTATACGTTAGAACCATAAAATATATATAATTATAGTATATAACTATATGATATAACCATATTATATAGCTATAGTATATAACTAAACAATAGTATATAACTATATGATATAACCATAGTATATAACTATACGATATAAATATTATATATAACTATACGATATAAAAGTAGTATATAACTATACGTTAGAACCATAATATATAATTATAGTATATAACCATACGATATAACATTGGTATATAACTATAGTATATAACAATATGATATAACTATAGTATATAACTATACGATATAACCATAGTATATAACTATACGATATAACTATAGTATATAACTATACGATATAACAAAAGTATATATGATAGGTGTCATTTCATGCACCTTAACTAGCAATTATTAACATTATTTAGAGGAGTTTATGACTAAGATTTGAGGTTAAGTCTGTAATCCAGAAGATGTGGAGAGAATTGAAGATATCTAAGGATTTACAGCTTATTTGGAGAAGATGAAGATGGATGAGGATCTGCTGGAAATTAATTGGAGAAGACTACCAACACTTGGTAGTAATGAAGAGCAGAAGAGAAAGGATTGGGCGAATTTCTACCGCCCCGCACCAGAGCCACCGCGACCCGGCGGTGGGTCTCAGAGAAGGATGCCGCCCCGCGGTGAGAAGTGCCGCCCCGCGGTGGGAACTGGCGCCCCGCGGCCATCGCGAGGCGAAAGCTAGCGAAATTACAAGAAGCCCGCGTGCTGGAATTGAAAAAGAAGGCCACGTGATGTTGGGCCGAATTGGATGAGGAAAGGCCCATGAGGCTGGCCCACATGAAGAAGTAGCCGTGTGAATTGAAGCAGCGGAGTGATGACGGAGCATGACGTCAGCGAGAGAGCTGATGCAATTGGAAGTGGGCCGTAGCTTGGAATTGGGCCGAGCGAGATGTGCAGCTGTTGTGAGGCCGAGAACGAGCGGCTGGGACGAGATGCTTGCCGAGCGATATAGCGGGATTAATTCCCAAATTTGGATTGTTTACTTTATTATTATTTTATTATTGTTATTTTATTATTTTTATACACTTTTAGAATTAGGTTAAAACCTTTAGTTAACCTAGTTGCCACCATTGACATCGAGAGACTAGTTTTCATTCTGCCTCTAGGGTTTCAACCCATGGAGAGCTAAACACCTTTGTTCTACTAGACGATTGAAGCATTGCAATGGATTGGTTGTGAGATTTCTATTCCTTATTCTATATCTTATTAAGTTGGTTTAATTCTCTTGAGCATATTGTCTATTGGTTTATGTTGATTCTTCTAGCGTAGCTAACTAGGTTTTTCGACATCTATCAATTGCTAGGATTTGCATATAGGGGTTCCGAGTGCATATTTAGTGGCAAACATAATTGTTGCATATAGGGGTTCCGAGCGCGCAATCGTGAGTGAGAATTATTTGCATGCTAAGTAGTAGGGTGTCCTTCTATTTGCATGTATCCTATATCCTTGTGTGCATTGCTATTGCTTTATTGGTGGTAAAGTATACCGACAACTGTGAGAATCGGAGGTACTTTCCCATTGGCATAGTTGTAACACCCCCAAAACTTAACCCTTTTGGAAAGGTATTACCGCCAGTGACCCCAGTGTTCCTTACCGAGATCACCCAAGGCTTTACCAAATAAATACAATTTATGAAATGCAATTGATACACAAAGATCAAGCAATAAATTCCAAAACATAACATTGTCGAGGAAACAAGAGTTACGGGATTACAACCCAATCCTGAATAGGCCAAACACAGAGTTCAAACAAAGTACAGCGGAAGACAAATAAAAGATTTTACAAACGGGGTTGTGATCGTGATGATCACCTGCCCAAGGATCTCAACCTGATTAAAAGCAATTATTAAAACATCCAAAAACAACCGTCGTCTTCATAGTCAATCTAGTCTCCTCAAATCTTCACTCTATCTGATGTGCCGAATCGAACGGATGACACCAGCCCACATGCGGAGAACAATGTTCGTGGGTTAGTCTACTTGAATAGACTAGCAAGGGTAAAAAGCAGAATGGTTCGAGTGATCGTAACCGTTTACTATCATTGTCCCTCGAATAATAACCGAAGGGACGATACATAACCCGGCACTTTCACGGAATAACAACAAGAGGTATGCATGAGAGAAGATTCTGGAAGACTTCATCTTCACAGAAATCGACTCGAAAAGAGACTCCAAGAGATTGAGTCTTTAAGGAAAAATGACAAATCTGGAATGATTACAGGATCATACAACAATGATTTAAAAGTTGACTGAGATGCTTCGGTTCACGACCAACCTCATCGCCTACAGCGAATCCATATTGGAAAGAGAACGTACTACATTCAAGTCTAGATCTTACAGAACCACATAACGATTTAAAAACTGACTAAGATGTTTCGGTTCACGACCAACCTCATCGCTTACCACGAATCCAGATTGGAAAGAGAACGTACTCTGATCAAAAGTCAAGACGAGCTTTCCTAGCTGCACTAAAGCTTAGCTGCACTACTCACCCAAGGTATATTAATCATGTGCACTCGGGCACTTATCTTATTTAATTCCAAAACGAGCATTACGTTATAAGCTTTTACATCTCCACACAAGAGATATCGGATCTCCTCACAAGAGATATCGGATCTCCTCACAAGAGATATCAGATCTCCTCACAAGAGATATCGAAGGGATGAACCCTGGAAGATTTGGCACTAGCGAAGTGCGCCTACCTTGTGAAAGGGTATGGTCATGACCAAAGAGAAAGTACTGGGGATGAACCACCAAGTACCAGTTATAAAGAAACAGCTAAACCCCCTCAAGGTACATAGCGTTCCTAGCCACTAGTGCTAACTAAACAGTATAGCACAACAACAGTTACTGGATAAATCCACATAAAGGCCCGAAAGGCGATCACAGATAATAGCATTGTTCTAACAGATATACAATCTATTATATGATTTTCAAAACAGTTTAACAAAACCGTTTCCAGACAAACAGAATATTCATTCCAAATTAATTACTCAGATAAACTACTGATAATTAATGTAAATATGGAACGAATGAGCAAGAGCGAACCGCCACTTGCCTTAATCCGCATAATAGTCTAACGACATCAACTGGATTCCGGGCTCGACACGGTATAGTTCCGACAGCACAACAACCTTCGAGTCAACCCATAAAAGGAACCCTAAGTTAGATTCGACATAAACAGTACGAATCTAAACACGGCGAAAGAATACGAAAGGAAAGACGCCACGACGACAACCAACCAAGCCAAAGCCACGAAGGCGTTCTGGGCTCTGGCGGCGGTCGCCGTTCTTGGCGGCAGTCGCCGTATTCATCACGGCGGTCGCCGTGAAGAACACGGCCGACTGAAACGAGAGAAAACTCACCCCAAAACACGAGTGGTTAGGCCTCCTTCGACTTGCTTTGGCTTCTAACCTCCAAGGCTAACCAAAAGTTTCACAAAGGCACTCAAGAACCACACTAAAGCAACACCGGCGAGACCTTCAAACTCCGGCGAAAACACAACTCCGGCGAGAGGCGAATTTGGCAGAGGTTTGGTGCTGGGATGGCTCAAAACCTCACCCCCAACACCTCCTTTTATAGCCAAAGTGTCTGAAGCGTTCAACCAAACCCTGAGACACGGCCGAAAGCAAGATCGACGCCCTCGATTTCCGCCAGCGACCAACGGGCAATGCCCACTGGACAATCACGGCGGTCGCCGTTTTTGCCTGCGGCGGGCACGCGGGAGCGAACCGCCACTTGCCTTAATCCGCAGAATAGTCTAACGACGTCAACTGGATTCCGGGCTCGACACGGTATAGTTCCGACAGCACAACAACCTTCGAGTCGACCCATAAAAGGAACCTTAAGTTAGATCTGACATAAACAATACGAATCTAAACACGGCGAAAGAATACGAAAGGAAAGACGCCACGACGACAACCAACCAAGCCAAAGTCACGAAGGCGTTCTGGGCTCTAGCGGCGGTCGCCGTATTCATCACGGCGGTCGCCGTGAAGAACACGGCCGACTGAAACGAGAGAAAACTCACCCCAAAACACGAGTAGTTTGGCCTCCTTCGACTTGCTTTGGCTTCTAACCTCCAAGGCTAACCAAAAGCTTCACAAAGGCACTCAGGAACCACACTAAAGCAACACCGGCGAGACCTTCAAACTCCGGCGAAAACACAACTCCGGCGAGAGGCGAATTTGGCATAGGTTTGGTGCTGGGATGGCTCAAAACCTCACCCCCAACACCTCCTTTTATAGCCAAAGTGTCTGAAGCGTTCAACCAAACCCTGAGACGCGGCCGAAAGCAAGATCGGCGCCCTCGATTTCCGCCGGCGACCAACGGGCAATGCCCACTGGACAATCACGGCGGTCGCCGTTTTTGCCTGCGGCGGGCACGCGGAGGTCGCCGTAAATGCGGCGGTCGCCGTTGCCAGGTCTGTCGCGGCCAGCTAGAAGCTGACACGCTGACTCCTCGGGCCCAACCACGGCGGTCGCCGTTTCTGAACGGCGGTCGCCGTTTCTGAACGGCGGTCGCCGTTTCTCCCTTTTCCCGCACGTTCAGCTTTGAACGAACCAGACGTTAAACCGGGATAAAAATTATCGTACGCGAACGACAATTAAAATCTAAGGCACCTTGTTTGTATATTATTTCACTGAGAAAAATATTATAGATACAGAGCACATTACAGAATGTCTCACGCTACCTGAATTAAATCCGACATACACAATGGATACTCGGGAAAATTCCATAATTCCCAAAATAACCTTACAAAATTACGGGGTATCACATCACCTCCCCCTTAAAAGAAGTTTCGACCCCGAAACTTGGCCGAAAAAAACAACTCGGGAAAGTATCTGAGCATCTCTGCCTCGGTTTCCCAAGTAACTTCCTCAGTCCCAGACCTGGACCACATAACTCGTACCAATAGTACGATCTCATTGCACAGTCGCTTCACACGACGTTCGAGAATGCACACTGGCATCTCCTCTCAAGTACCATTTGCCTGAATCTCGACGTCCTTATAGCTCAGCCTACGAGACTCATCTTGGCACGAATATCCTTAGCAATGATACGTGGAACACATTATACACTGGGTATGCCGATGGCGACATTGCCAAACGGTACGTTAGAGATCTTACTCTATCCAGAATTTTGAATGGTCCCATGTAGCGAGGGTTATGCTTCCCACGCTTACCAAACCTGAAAACATCCTTGGGTGGCGATACTGTGACAAGTACCTTGACACCAACCTCGAACTCAACACTTTAATACTTCTGATCTGCGTAAAACTTTTGTCGACTCTGAGCGGTCAACAACCTCTGTCTACTCAGAGCAATGTTCGAAGTTGTCCTTTCGACCAACTCTGGTCCAAGTAGAATCTTGTCGGCGTACTCAACCCAACAAATCTGAGATCTACTTCTGTGACCATACAAAGCTTCAAACGGAGCCATCTTGATTGTAGCATGCCAATTATTATCGTACGTGAGCTCAATCAGACTTAGGCTGTCTTCCCAGCTAGTCGGATGATCGAGTACGTATACTTCTTAGCATATCCTCCAGGTCTAGATGGTCTTTCAGACTGACCATCTGTCTGAGGATGAAACGCTGTTGAATCTCAATTCAGTTCCCATGGCCTTGTGAAGTTCTTGCTATAACTTGACATAAATCGGCCATCTCGATCCGATACAATGGTCTTAGGAATGCCATATAACGGACAATCTTCTGGTGGAAACTTCTGCTGACCTCTGAGTTACCCAAGTAACCTCAGTTTCCAATGCAAACACTATTGCTGCTAGTTCTAGGTCATGTGTTGGTTAGTTTGCTTCATAGGTTTTCAATTGTCTAGATGCGTATGCAATATCCTTGCCTTTCTGCATCAAAGACACATCCCAACTCATTTCTCGAAGCATTAACTATAGACCATATAGCCATCATTCTTTCTGACAACGCCAAAACTGGTGCAAAAGTCAAACACTGTTTCAACTTCTTGAAAACTCGTCTTGCACTTGTCATCCCAGACAACTTTTGGTTGACCTTGTGGACAGACTGGTCATAGGTGGAGAGATCTTAGAAAAATCCTTTCATGAACCGTCTATAATGTCCTGCAAGCTCTGGGAAACTACGCACCTCGCTCACACCCTGAGGCCGCTTCCAAACAACTACTGATTCACTCTTCGGGGGAATAACCATAACCTCATTCTTATTGATCACATGGCCTAAGAAAGCCACTTCTAGATCCAACAATCACACTTAGCCCACTTTGCGTACAACCGACTTGGTCTAAGGACCGATAAAGCAATCCGCAGACATTCCCTGTGAGCTTCCTTGCTCGGGAAAAATCAAAATGTCATTGATGAAGACCACTATGAACGTATTCAAGTACTGGTCTAAAACATCGATGCACTAGGTTCATGAAAACTCCTAGAGCATTCGTAAGCCCAGATGGCATGACTACAAACTCGTAGTAACCATCTCTTGTCCGAAACACAATCCTCGGAATATCATCCTCACGAATCCTGAGCTGATGAAAACCAGATCTCAGGTCGATCTTGGAGAAAACTTTTGCTCTCTGTAGTTGATCCAACAGATCATCACTCCTTGGTAACAAATACTTGCTCTTGATCGTGACTTTATTCAACTCTCAAAAGTCAAAATAAAGTCGAAACGGTCCATCTCTCTCTTTGACACATAAAACTAGGGCACTCCTAATCAAGGTGATGCACTCAGCTTTATATAACTTTTGTCAAGAAGATCCTTGAGTTGCTTCTTCAATTCTTGCGTCTCAATAGGAGCCATCCGGTACGGTGCCTCAGAGATCGGCGTGGTACACGGCTCGAGATCAATTGCAAACTCCACGATACGATTTGGGGTATCCAGGAATATCTTCTGGAAAGACACCCGTAAATCCTCTAACCACAGAAATATCAAAAACTGAAGTCGATCACTGCCTTGTGACGCTTCCGTCAATCCATACCGAGAATAATTATCGTATGGACCATGGTTATTTAGGTCAAATCGCTTTGAATTTCTTACCCTTGATGGTAATTGACAATCCGACAGACGATTGGTTCCCACTAAATGGTCACCATCTAGGACCAGCCCACTACATGGTTCACAGACGACTCACTAGTGGCTCCGAGTCCAGGCCCAGCCATTACCAGCGTCCTCTGTTGTTATGAGCCGCTATCCATACATCTCAACCCATCCTTGGTAGCTCCACCTAATTAATAGGCAGCCATCTCCTCAGAGGTTGTTGGTGAGTCTCGAACACGAGACCTTACCCCATCAACAAGCAACGAAACATAACTTGGTATAAACCAAAGGTTCATATATAAGAAGAGTTACAACAAAAGGTTCACAACCTCGTTGCACACACCACTTAACTTACAACCATCCAAAATGAAAGTCTGGGTAGCACCCACATCAACAACACATTAACAAAAGTGTAATGCAGATACAAAGTACTCTAAGCATTAGGAGCATAGGGTCCATCCGCCTCACGTATCACGTATAGGCGTTGACCTTGACTTCCTGAAGCCATCGGGGCTTTCCCTTTGTTCTGCGCAGTCGTCTGCATTGAAGGGCTAGGAGCTTCCACCGGACTGAACTTGGGTGGGTTGTTCTGATTAACAGACCCTTGCCGTGACTCAGCTCCTTTCACATTCCTCCGCTGACAGAACGCCTGCATATGACCCTCCTTTCCGCAGTCAAAGCATGTCTTTTTGTCCTTCAGACATTCATTGCTCTTGTGTCCGTGCGTACCGCAGTTGTAGCACTGAATCAGATTATTGCCTTGGCCAGAACGTTGCGTAGACTCGTCATGAGTCTTATTCGTTCTTGCTCGGCCAGATTTGGCAAAATCTGATGGTGGCGCGGGGCGTTTGAACCCACTTGCCTGAGGCTGGTACTGCACTTGCCTCTGGCTGTTACGCTTCTTGGTCGACTCCTCCAGAGTCACCTCCAGCTTGTAGGCTGTATCCACATACTGCTCCAGAGTAGAGCATGTGTGGTGCACCATCATCGGCTTGATGTCTGGACTCATCCATTCGTGGAAATACCAGATCTTCTGTGCCTCACTGGATATCTCAGGTCCAGCGTACTGCATTAGATGATTGAATTTGGTTGCAAGCTCGGTCACCTTCAATCCATCCGTTTGCGGATACATAAATTCCTTGTGTTTCTCCTCCCTCATAGCACGAGAGAAGAAACGATCAGTCATCTTGGTCTTAAACATAGACCAGGTCAATACCGGGCTATCAGCTAAGCCGGTACTCTCCCACCATTCACTGACTTCTTCCTTTAACTGAAGAGAGGCTATATGCACTCTCTCCGCTTCAGTGCACTCAACATTACGGAATAGCCGCTCCATGTGGGAAAACCAATGAGCCACCTTGACTGGCTCTCCTTTCCCATCGAAGCTGTCAGGCCTCATGGAGTTAACAGCCTTCAGGGCTCGGCCATACTCCCCTCTATTCCTGATCACCCCTCCCTGCAGCACATGGTTCTCTTGTTCCTCAAACCTCGGAACTTCTCGAGATACTGGCACTCCTTGTGCCTGATGTACATTCGGGCGTAACGCGTCGACAATCGCTTGCATGACGATTCCCCAAATTTCTGCAACAACTGCTTTATCAAATATCCTTGGAGCGTTGTCCCTAGCTGGGTCGTTGCCTCCAGGATTATTATGGAAGACAGACTCACGCTCTTCTGATGGGTCTGCAACATTCCTCGAATTTAGTCTGGGGTCATTGCTTGGCCCAGCACCAGTACGGATAGTGTTCCTCGTGTTCACCATCTGTTTACCGATCAAATTCCAAGGATTTTATCACTTTAGTATCATTTTGGTATAATTATTGTAATAAAATCAACTTAGAATAGATCAACTTGGTAATTTCTATTGATGGACTCGAACCGAGTTACTAGGTTCTACAACCTCAACTCACAACGAGCGAACTGGGAATCAAGCCTAGCTAGAGATGGTGAAACCACCTCGGCTTCTCCCGGGTTCCTCTGAAGAGAACAGAATGCACCCATATCAAACGGGGCAACGGGAAAGGAATTAGTCTTTCTAGACATAGAAGCAAGCTTACTATATCAGACTGTACAGAAGACATGACTATGAACGGTGTTTTGAAATTCTTTTCACTTTGAAAATTCAGAGCCCTTTTGAAGCATTTTCAAAAACGGATAAATGATTTATAAAATCCCAAACCCATTTTAAAACCTTTGGCTCTGATACCACAACTGTAACACCCCCAAAACTTAACCCTTTTGGAAAGGTATTACCGCCAGTGACCCCAGTGTTCCTTATCGAGATCACCCAAGGCTTTACCAAATAAATACAATTTATGAAATGCAATTGATACACAAAGATCAAGCAATAAATTCCAAAACATAACATTGTCGAGGAAACAAGAGTTACGGGATTACAACCCAATCCCGAATAGGCCAAACACAGAGTTCAAACAAAGTACAGCGGAAGACAAATAAAAGATTTTACAAACGGGGTTGTGATCGTGATGATCACCTACCCAAGGATCTCAACCTGATTAAAAGCAATTATTAAAACATCCAAAAACAACCGTCGTCTTCATAGTCAATCTAGTCTCCTCAAATCTTCACTCTATCTGATGTGCCGAATCGAACGGATGACACCAGCCCACATGCGGAGAACAATGTTCGTGGGTTAGTCTACTTGAATAGACTAGCAAGGGTAAAAAGCAGAATGGTTCGAGTGATCGTAACCGTTTACTATCATTGTCCCTCGAATAATAACCGAAGGGACGATACATAACCCGGAACTTTCACGGAATAACAACAAGAGGTATGCATGAGAGAAGATTCTGGAAGACTTCATCTTCACAGAAATCGACTCGAAAAGAGACTCCAAGAGATTGAGTCTTTAAGGAAAAATGATAAATCTGGAATGATTACAGGATCATACAACAATGATTTAAAAGTTGACTGAGATGCTTCGGTTCACGACCAACCTCATCGCCTACAGCGAATCCAGATTGGAAAGAGAACGTACTACATTCAAGTCTAGATCTTACAGAACCACATAACGATTTAAAAACTGACTAAGATGTTTCGGTTCACGACCAACCTCATCGCTTACCACGAATCCAGATTGGAAAGAGAACGTACTCTGATCAAAAGTCAAGACGAGTTTTCCTAGCTGCACTAAAGCTTAGCTGCACTACTCGCCCAAGGTATATTAATCATGTGCACTCGGGCACTTATCTTATTTAATTCCAAAACGAGCATTACGTTATAAGCTTTTACATCTCCACACAAGAGATATCGGATCTCCTCACAAGAGATATCGGATCTCCTCACAAGAGATATCAGATCTCCTCACAAGAGATATCGAAGGGATGAACCCTGGAAGATTTGGCACTAGCGAAGTGCGCCTACCCTGTGAAAGGGTATGGTCATGACCAAAGAGAAAGTACTGGGGATGAACCACCAAGTACCAGTTATAAAGAAACAGCTAAACCCCCTCAAGGTACATAGCGTTCCTAGCCACTAGTGCTAACTAAACAGTATAGCACAACAACAGTTACTGGATAAATCCACATAAAGGCCCGAAAGGCGATCACAGATAATAGCGTTGTTCTAACAGATATACAACCTATTATATGATTTTCAAAACAGTTTAACAAAACCGTTTCCAGACAAACAGAATATTCATTCCAAATTAATTACTCAGATAAACTACTGATAATTAATGTAAATATGGAACGAATGAGCAAGAGCGAACCGCCACTTGCCTTAATCCGCAGAATAGTCTAACGACGTCAACTGGATTCCGGGCTCGACACGGTATAGTTCTGACAGCACAACAACCTTCGAGTCGACCCATAAAAGGAACCCTAAGTTAGATCCGACATAAACAGTACGAATCTAAACACGGCGAAAGAATACGAAAGGAAAGACGCCACGACGACAACCAACCAAGCCAAAGCCACGAAGGCATTCTGGGCTCTGGCGGCGGTCGCCGTTCTTGGCGGCGGTCGCCGTATTCATCACGGCGGTCACCGTGAAGAACACGGCGGTGGCCGTGAAGAACACGGCGGTGGCCGTGAAGAACACGGCCGACTGAAACGAGAGAAAACTCACCCCAAAACACGAGTGGTTAGGCCTCCTTCGACTTGCTTTGGCTTCTAACCTCCAAGGCTAACCAAAAGCTTCACAAAGGCACTCAGGAACCACACTAAAGCAACACCGGCGAGACCTTCAAACTCCGGCGAAAACACAACTCCGGCGAGAGGCGAATTTGGCAGAGGTTTGGTGCTGGGATGGCTCAAAACCTCACACCCAACACCTCCTTTTATAGCCAAAGTGTCTGAAGCGTTCAACCAAACCCTGAGACGCGGCCGAAAGCAAGATTGACGCCCTCGATTTCCGCCGGCGACCAACGGGCAATGCCCACTGGACAATCACGGCGGTCGCCGTTTTTGCCTGCGGCGGGCATGCGGGAGCGAACCGCCACTTACCTTAATCCGCAGAATAGTCTAACGACGTCAGTTGGATTCCGAGCTCGACACGGTATAGTTCCGACAGCACAACAACCTTCGAGTCGACCCATAAAAGGAACCCTAAGTTAGATCCGACATAAACAGTACGAATCTAAACACGGCGAAAGAATACGAAAGGAAAGACGCCACGACGACAACCAACCAAGCCAAAGCCACGAAGGCGTTCTGGGCTCTGGCGGCGGTCGCCGTTCTTGGCGGCGGTCGCCGTATTCATCACGGCGGTCGCCGTGAAGAACACGGCCGACTGAAATGAGAGAAAACTCACCCCAAAACACGAGTGGTTAGGCCTCCTTCGACTTGCTTTGGCTTCTAACCTCCAAGGCTAACCAAAAGCTTCACAAAGGCACTCAGGAACCACACTAAAGCAACACCGGCGAGACCTTCAAACTCCGGCGAAAACACAACTCCGGCGAGAGGCGAATTTGGCAGAGGTTTGGTGCTGGGATGGCTCAAAACCTCACCCCCAACACCTCCTTTTATAGCCAAAGTGTCTGAAGCGTTCAACCAAACCCTGAGACGCGGCCGAAAGCAAGATCGGCGCCCTCGATTTCCGCCGGCGACCAACGGGCAATGCCCACTGGACAATCACGGCGGTCGCCCTTTTTGCATGCGGCGGGCACGCGGCGGTCGCCGTAAATGCGGTGGTCGCCGTTGCCAGGTCTGTCGCGGCCAGCTAGAAGCTGACACGCTGACTCCTCGGGCCCAACCACGGCGGTCGCCGTTTCTCCCTTTTCCCGCCCGTTCAGCTTTGAACGAACCAGACGTTAAACCGGGATAAAAATTATTGTACGCGAACGACAATTAAAATCTAAGGCACCTTGTCTGTATATTATTTCACTGAGAAAAATATTACAGATATAGAGCACATTACAGAATGTCTCACGCTACCTGAATTAAATCCGACGTACACAACGGGTACTCGGGAAAATTCCATAATTCCCAAAATAACCTTACAAAATTACGGGGTATCACAATAGTAATAAGTCTATCGACAACTATGAGAATCGATAGTACTTAAGATCAGGGTGGGAACAACTATAAGATTGTGAAAAGAACTTGGAAAAATAGTTATCAGTGATCAACCTTTTTCCTTTGCAGTGTGGATATTTGTCTAGTGGGATATTTCCACCCGTCATATTTATTTTCACTCTAAAGCTTGCATCTTTGTTACTTTGCTTGATAATCAAAACCCCTTTCTTGTTACTTTGCATGCTTATAAACACTTAGAAAGATCACTTCCTCCCTGTGGATTCGACCCTTACTTGCCCAGACTACTTGTTTAGGTTTGTTAGGATTATTTTATTTAGGTGTCGCGACTACGCCTATCAAATTGGTGCCGTTGCCGGGGAGGCAAGATTTGATTTTTCTGTGTGTTTGTTTGTGTGCGTGTTACTTTGGTGTGGACCTATCTTACGGTCCACACCCGTGCTACTGATTTTTGCTTTCCCTTTTTGATTTTTGTTACAGATATGGATTCCTGGGGAGAGAGACGTGATATGACCCATACTCATACTCATACACTCCAGGGTGGAGGAATTACCCAAATTCGAGTTATGGGGGCCATCAATACTCTCCATATGGCCTTGACTACCAGGAGTTCTACCCGGAGCCACAGTCATTCTATCAGCAGGGTGCTCCGCAACAGTACAATCCGGCATACGAGCATAGCCCACCAGTATCCAATCCAAATCCCTCAACTGAAGAGATGCTCAGGACCTTGACTCAACATTTCACCACTCATGTGCATACTACTGAGTCAAGCATCAAGAATATGAAAAGGCAGGTGGACCAGATGGTGGTGTCAATTATACGGATCGATGCAAGGATTGAGGGAAATATATCATCTCAAACGGTAGTAAACCCGAGGGAAAACGTTCCTCCTAGTGCTGAAGAGGAGGACGAATATGAGATGGAGAACATCGCCGACCGCCCCGCGTCACCTCTTACCGCGACCCGGCGTGAAGTCCCAGTTATCTCCACCGCGACCTCACCGCCCCGCGGCAATGACCACCGCCCCGCGGTGGACGGAGTGCCTCCTAGCGAGATTTCGCCGCGACCCGCGGTGAGTTCAGAGCAACCCGGCGTCCAATATTTCAGTTATGCTGATGAGGTTTGGGTTGATCCTTATCATCGTCCAGAGTTGCTGACTGAGGAGGAGTACTTTTTGAGATTTGAGGAGGAGTGGAGCGACGATGAGGAGGAGTACCGCGATCACGGAAATACTCCTGAGACACCCGTTTCTCTCAAAAATGCCCCGGTAGTCCCCGATCCTCTAGAGGCTGCCTATGATGAGTTTGTGCGTCTCAACTCCTTCCCGCTCGTCGCGCTGAAACCCGTTACACCCTCCCCTGAGGCTCTGAAGGACACCCAAAAGGTGGGGAGCGACAAAGGCTTATTTGACACCTTCAGTAGTTGTAAGGCAACCACCCCTTTGGTCCATCTGGCAGACAGCACCCCTCGCTGCAAGGAAATGTTAAAGGTGCTGGGCTTGATCAAAAAGAAACCGAAGGGGAAGCACAAGAAGGAAGCCTTGATACAAGTGGCTGATTTTTATATGCTGGATACGGGGCAGGACGTACATGCAGCCCCTGAGATGCTGGGTAGACAGTTTTTAAAGATGGCAAGTGCATTCATGGATACGACGAGTGATCCAGCCATCAACAATTACACAAGATTGGGGGTCACGCTCAACATGGAGCACCCAAAGAGGCACCCCACAGATACAGATCCCAAGTGCTCAGTTGCTATGAGCAACCCGAGTTGAGGAAAATGGAGTAGTATGTCAAGCCATGACAATAACTAAGGCGCTGTCCGGGAGGCAACCCGATGTATGTTTTTCTTTCTTTATTTCTTGCATTAGTTTTGTGTGTTTTTGCTTTGTTTTTGTTCTTGTTTTTTGTCTCCGACTAACCTGCAGGAAAGATACCCATGCATATTGAAGAAGGTGTTTCCACACCAATGTAAGTCTCTTCCTTCCATGCACTAAGTCACCCCCCGAAAAAACCTTAAACGGGGAGGGGGGGAATCGAAAAAAAAAAAGGTACCAAAGGCCAGCTGTCCAGAGTTCCCCATGGAGATGGTGCGCATCATGTTGACAAAGAGGATACACTTGCCCCACACATTATTTGACAATGATGATGGCCCTATAATAGGCAACTGGAGAGGAGGAACACTAGAGCCTCCACCATGATTACATCTGGGCTCCACCATATATTCCTAGAAGGCCGTGCAACCCCGACATCTTTGCTATACCACTATTCACCAAAGTGGTTCCCTTTATCCACTCCACACAAGGAGTGAATACCAATTGTGCTGCAGCGCAATTGGTATTCACTCCTTGTAGGGAGTGGATAAAGGGGAGAGGTCTCGAGTTCGAACGCTCCCAACAATCTGCTAGAAATAGCTGGGCCTTGGGCTTGGAGCTACTAGTGATGGGTTGGGGTGTATGGGCTGCAGCCCTGTGATGGGCCGGCCCAATGTGGGTTGTGGATGTTACATAAAAGTACACTTTTATGTGAGTGCTCAAGCCATGGGCCTAGCCCAACATGAGACACTCCATGAGCCGCAGCCCATGTACCCCAACCCATCCTTGGGGGCTACTCCAAATTAAATGGAAGCCATTAGCCAAGAGGTTGTTGGGAGCGCTCGAACACGAGACCTCTCCCCTTTATCCAATCCCCACAAGGAGTGAATACCAATTGTGCTGCAGCGTAATTGGTGATACAAGTGGTAAGGCATTGCCCTTGTATCTAAAGGTCCCGGGTTCGATCCCCGTGGGCAACAACCTACCCATTTAAATGGGGGAAGGGTTGGGTGTGTGGGCTGCATGCCCTTGGACAACCAGGCGGCACCAGTACCGGCACCGACACCGTTGGGTGGCTGGGCGGCTTGGTGGCTGGGGTAGCTTGGCCTGGGATGTTACAAAAAAGTACACTTTATGTTGGTGCCTGACCTTGCCGACAACGGGCCTGACAGACACCCCGACACTGCCATCCTTAACAGGCCTACAGGCCGTGTACCCCAACCCTTCCCCCCAAATGGGTAGGTTGTTGGTGAGAGTCGAACACGCGACCTCTCCACCCTTTATCAAGCCTCCGAAGAGCGCCTTGATACCAATTGCGCTGTAGCGCAATTGGTATTCACTCCTTGTGGGGAGTGGATAAAGGGGAGAGGTCTCGAGTTCGAGCGCTCCCAACAACCTGCTAGAAATAGCTGGGCCTTGGGCTTGGAGCTACTAGTGATGGGTTGGGTGTATGGGCTGCAGCCCTGTGATGGGCCGGCCCAATGTGGGTTGTAGATGTTACATAAAAGTATACTTTTATGTGAGTGCTCAAGCCACGGGCCTAGCCCAACATGAGACACTCCATGAGACACTCCATGAGCCGCAGCCCATGTACCCCAACCCATCCTTGGGGGCTACTCCAAATTAAATGGAAGCCATTAGCCAAGAGGTTGTTGGGAGCGCTCGAACACGAGACCTCTCCCCTTTATCCACTCCTCACAAGGAGTGAATACCAATTGCGCTGCAGCGTAATTGGTGATACAAGTGGTAAGGCATTGCCCTTGTATCTAAAGGTCCCGGGTTCGATTTCCGTGGGCAACAACCTACCCATTTAAATGGGGGAAGGGTTGGGTGTGTGGGCTGCATGCCCTTGGACAACCAGGCGGCACTAGTACCGGCGCCGACACCGTTGGGTGGCTGGGCGGCTTGGTGGCTGTGGTAGCTTGGCCTGGGATGTTACACGGTAGGAGAAGATTACAGAGTTGATGAAGACACCCGCCCAACACCAGAGACCTGGGCATTTATTGAGAAGACCGCCAGCGACACCTTCAGTGTCCAAGCAGCTTGGCGACGTTTGTGAGTTATTTTTTTGTTTTCCCTATGCTTCTATTCTTTTGTCTTTCATTACATTGAGGACAATGCAATGTTTAAGCATGTGGGAGAGTTCTATACTTGCTACGTTGTTGAGGGAAAAAATTAAAAAATGAAAAAAGCCAAAAAATTGAAAAAAAAGGCATACATTAGAAATCCTGGGATAGGTCGAAAACCCGAAAGGGCGGCCTAGGTAATAAGCAGGTGGCTTGGACCAACATTAGGCTGGGGTAATATGTGGTCAAGAGTGACGTGAGCTTATGTGAGTACATCTATTGGAAAATGAAATGAGTGGCTTGGTGAAAACCCGAAAGGGCGCCTTGACAAAATGAGCGAAAAGAAGAAGAGTGATTTTAGGATTTCTTATTATTCTTGGCGAGGCGTCATAAGAAGAGGAGATATAAGGAGGTTTCGGGTAGGTCACTTTGGAGAGATAAGAAGATAGATGGAGACTAGGATTAGTGGTGTCACTCTATGGTGTTGTGTTGCACTGTGTTGTTGTGCTGTGCGTATTATTTTGGTACTCTGGAGCTGATTGTTGAGTTGTTGTAATTGCTGGTGTCATTTTTCCTTGTACTTCCTGAGACCTTGGTGTTTGATTGAGAGAGTAGCTTTGTCATTAGCTTACTCGGGACGAGTAAAGGTCTAAGCATGGGGGAATTTGATAGGTGTCATTTCATGCACCTTAACTAGCAATTATTAACATTATTTAGAGGAGTTTATGACTAAGATTTGAGGTTAAGTCTGTAATTCAGAAGATGTGGAGAGAATTGAAGATATCTAGGGATTTACAGCTTATTTGGAGAAGATGAAGATGGATGAGGATCTGCTGAAAATTAATTGGAGAAGACTACCAACACTTGGTAGTAATGAAGAGCAGAAGAGAAAGGAGTGGGCGAATTTCTACCGCCCCGCGCCAGAGCCACCGCGACCCGGTGGTGGGTCTCAGAGAAGGATGCCGCCCCGCGGTGAGAAGTGCCGCCCCGCGGTGGGAACTGGCGCCCCGCGGCCATCGCGAGGCGAAAGCTAGCGAAATTACAAGAAGCCCGCGTGCTGGAATTGAAAAAGAAGGCCACGTGATGTTGGGCCGAATTGGATGAGGAAAGGCCCGTGAGGCTGGCCCACATGAAGAAGTAGCCGCGTGAATTGAAGCAGCGGAGTGATGACGGAGCATGACGTCAGCGAGAGAGCTGATGCAATTGGAAGTGGGCTGCAGCTTGGAATTGGGCCGAGCGAGATGTGCAGCTGTTGTGAGGCCGAGAACGAGCGGCTGGGACGAGATGCTTGCCGAGCGATATAGCGGGATTAATTCCCAAATTTGGATTGTTTACTTTATTATTATTTTATTATTGTTATTTTATTATTTTTATACACTTTTAGAATTAGGTTAAAACCTTCAGTTAACCTAGTTGCCACCATTGACATCGAGAGACTAGTTTTCATTCTGCCTCTAGGGTTTCAACCCATGGAGAGCTAAACACCTTTATTCTATTAGACGATTGAAGCATTGCAATGGGTTGGTTGTGAGATTTCTATTCCTTATTCTATATCTTATTAAGTTGGTTTAATTCTCTTGAGCATATTGTCTATTGGTTTATGTTGATTCTTCTAGCGTAGCTAACTAGGTTTTTCGACATCTATCAATTGCTAGGATTTGCATATAGGGGTTCCGAGTGCATATCTAGTGGCAAACATAATTGTTGCGTATAGGGGTTCCGAGCGCGCAATCATGAGTGAGAATTATTTGCATGCTAAATAGTAGGGTGTCCTTCTATTTGCATGTATCCTATATCCTTGTGTGCATTGCTATTGCTTTGTTGGTGGTAAAGTATACCGACAACTGTGAGAATCGGAGGTACTTTCCCATTGGCATAGTAATAAGTCTATCGACAACTGTGAGAATCGATAGTACTTAAGATCAGGGTGGGAACAACTATAAGATTGTGAAAAGAACTTGGAAAAATAGTTATCAGTGATCAACATGTTTCCTTTGCAGTGTGGATATTTGTCTAGTGGAATATTTCCACCCGTCATATTTATTTTCACTCTAAAGCTTGCATCTTTGTTACTTTGCTTGATAATCAAAACCCCTTTCTTGTTACTTTGCATGCTTATAAACACTTAGAAAGATCGCTTCCTCCCTGTGGATTCGACCCTTATTTGCCCAGACTACTTGTTTAGGTTTGTTAGGATTATTTTGTTTAGGTGTCATGACTACGCCTATCAATATATCTACACGATATAACAATAGTATATAACTATATGATAGAATCATAATATATAATTATAGTATATAACTATACGATATAACCATATTATATAGCTATAGTATATAACTAAATAATATAACAATAGTATATAACTATACGATAGAACCATAATATATAATTATAGTATATAACTATACGATATAACCATATTATATAGCTATAGTATATAACTAAACAATATAACAATAGTATATAACTATACGATATAACCATAGTATATAACTATACGATATAACCATAGTATATAACTAAACAATATAACAATAGTATATAACTATAGATAGAACCATAATATATAATTATAGTATATAACTATAAGATATAACCATAGTATATAACTATAGTATATAAATGAACGATATAGCAATAGTATATAACTATATGATATAACAATAGTATATAGCTATACGATAAATTTATTTATTTCAATATAACCATTTGAGTCTTAGGGAAAAACACATGAATTTATTTATTTTAATATTATAAGTTTATATTAGATAATTTATTCCCTTATTTTAACTTAAAAAAATATAAAATTCATCCAAATTTATTTATTTTAATATTATAAGTTTATAATATTATTTTAACCCTAAAATTAATTTATAGAAAATTTTACCTTAGGTTAAAATTAACTTAAGCTATTTTCCTTATGAGTTTGACCATACTTAAATTCTTAACAAGAATTTGTTAAGTTGATTTAAATTTTCTAGGTCAAAATTTTATCTAGTGTTGATAACTGGGATCAAGCATTTCATCAGCGAATAGCAGACTTCCAAAGATATCGTACAGAGTATGGTCGACCTACCGCATAAGGATCATAATGTAATTTCATTTGTTGTCATTTTCGTATAATTAGGATCATAATGTAATAAATATTTATGTCGTTTTCCCGAAAATACGCTACTTGGTCATTTATTCTTCATTTAGTATAATCAAATTCAATTTTTCATTTTTTTTTTGAATAAAAAAATATAATAATTTTTTTACCTTAAAGCATTTCTCGAAAAAAGACGTATTTAATTTTTTATATGGGTAAACTAATTGGTAAACTACACAAGTATGACTTTTTTATTCACTTTAGTAACAGTAACAAGTATGACTTTGTAGATATTGTTACTAGACATGATATCTACAAAGGAAGTAACATACAGATAAGTTTATGCTTGACATGCAAAAGCTCAAAATTAAACATGCTTTAAAATTTACACATATGCACATTTTATTCAAATTAAGTTTGTCCCTAGTGAATAAAATGATTCCAAGACCCTATCTCAGATAAGACTTAAGCGTACTTTGACACTTCCCTAAGTCTCATGTGATCAAGGTAAGTAACATTTACTAATTATAACTCCTTATAATTATTGGTTGATAGCCCATATCTCATGTTAGACTCATCTCTATGCCTCAAGATCCAAAGCTTTGCCTTTTGGTCTCTTGTTGAGTATAACTATATCAAGATTTATGAATCCCTTATATAGATCCACCATCACTATCCCAAGGTCAAAGAAGGACATCTCGCTTTAGTGAAAACTATCCAACGTTTGTTGAGGCGGGCTTATGGAGGCCCGCCTCAACAAAACTTAATAGAGGCGGGCATTTTCGCCCGCCTCAATTACTTACCATTAGAGGCAGGTCTTTAATCGGCCCGCCTCTATTACTTTAACGGGAATAATTTTTTGGAAACTTTTTGAGGCGTATAAATTTTTGCCCGCCTCAATAGAATTTTTTGAGGCGTATAAAATATTATCCGCCTCAAAAACCTGAAAAACTGATTGCGTAGGACGTTGTTGAGGCGTTTTGTTATAGGCCCGCCTCTAAAAGGGCGCCTCAACAAGTGTTTTTTCCACTAGTGAACCAATTCCTAGGGCCTCATGGGTTATGACATGGAAAGGCAATACCTCAATATTCTTTTAGGGACTTAAGCATGCAATGGTTGTCTATTTACTAGTGAACAAAATAGCATAAATAAACAATCATGCAAGTCTTAAAATAATAAAGCATTCAAAATGCAATAATTAAATGTGATTCTAGTATGGCCCCTAAAACCGAAATTAAAGATTTAATTTTCATGGGTCTTATTCTGTATGGATCTCCATCCTTGATACCCTTCATGGATCTCCATCTTTGGTCTTCATAGGATCTTCACTTCTTGTAATACATAATTTTTTAAATAATCTAATTACTGAAAATTAAATTACAAAAATACATAACGATACGCAGATCGTGTACAAGAAAACATAACGATGCGCAAATCGTATTTTCTATCCTAAGTGAAAGTGGGCCATACTAGTCACCTCATGCAAGCAATAATATCATAATATTTAAATCACATGCATGCAATAATAATATCAAATATCATCAACAATATTAAACTAATTAATAACAATAAGCAATTTAAATAAATTTAAATAAAACATTATTAAATTAAATAAATCATCTCATGAGATAAATAATTCAATATCAAACTCTTAATTCAAATTAAAATCAATATATAGAATTAATCATTAAAATTTATTATTGAATAAGATATGCATAAACAATGTAAGATATCAAATATTCGTATCTTAATCTAGTGGGAATCTATCCTAACAACTTTTAGGAAATTATATTGTAGATCATATCAAATATTATCCAATTGGGCAAATAAGATCTTATCTTATACTTTTTAGGAAAATATCCTAAAAACCCAAAATCTACCCAACCGGACCGAGTCGCACCCGGGTCCAACCCGGATCAACCCGCTCTCACCGAACCACGCAGCCACTGCGTAGACCGACATGAGCCCAGCCCAGACCACGCGCAGACCGCGGTCTGCACTGTGCAGAACCGCGCCCGGCCGCAGTCCGCTGAGCCCATCGAGCCACCCCTGAGTCGCGTTTACCGTGGAGCGTCTGACCCGCGCCGAACCGGACTGGGCCCCACCCGCGAACCGGACCACTGTCCGCCTCTGTGCGTGCAGAACCGGTTTCTGCAGCACGCGAGCCATGGTCCAGGTCCACCGAGTCGGACAACTTGCCCACGCGAGCCGAATCCAATCCGGTTCTGCAGTGGGTTGTTTGTACGTGCCTGGGTGCGTGTCGAACCGGATCCGATCTGGTTCGGTCCCCTATTTTCTGTTTTTTCATAAGTATTTCATAAAAATTAGAATTGTGGAAAAATAGAATTTTGGGGATTGATTCATCTTATGAAAATCATAATCTTCATCTAATGATTTAAAATATGCCAAAAATCATATCTCTTGCATAATTAAATCACATGAATCAAGCATGGGTAGAACAATTTTACATGCATATTAGTTTATGAAGTTCTCAACTTTACTAATCCAATCAATCAAAATCACAATTTTAATCATGTAAATTAACCTACATATCAATTTACCACTTAATTTGAATCAAAACATGCATCAAAATTAACTCTTTTAATATTTTGATCATGTCAATTTATGCAAGAGGCTCATGATACAACTGTTGGGATTAGACGCATATAAGCGTAATTTCATAAAACTATTTTCTAGCATCTAATAAGGATTTCATGCATGAATCAATAGGGATCAAATAGAAGTAGAGTTACATACCGTTTGATGCGAGTCTGAAACGTTACTGCATGATTTCAGCGGAGATCGAAAGCTCCAAGTGTGGCTTCTCTACATGGTCCACACGAGTCTGGAATCTGGATCGCCTTTGATGTCGTCTACTAGAACGAACGAACAAAACGCGAGCTTGGCTCTCTTCCTTAGGGTTCGGCCGTACTAATATGAGGAGGAGAAAAGTGTGTGTTTTTCTTGTTCGTAATAATTACTTATAAGATCGTATCTTATCTTTGATAATGGATATAATATATTTATATTGTATACATATATCTTCTAATAAGATATCTCCTTATCCAGTAATTATTAATGGTAACTCTTATGCATTAATAATAAAAGTCAATCTCCCAATATAAGCCTATGGCCGAAATCTCCATGTCCCACATGGGATTTCGGTTCGGTTTGATCCAGTCTGATAACTCTATGTGTGTGACCTCATAGGACCCAGTTATTATAGTCATGGGCCTAACCCGATTTAGCCCATTAATCATAGTTGACTTCTAGCAAAGCACTACGACCCCTAAAATTCTCGGATTGTAAATCTCCATTAATTATTTTATTTCATGTTTGGTAATTGCACATTTGAATAAAGAACACAATTCCTTCACCAAGATGTGTAAAATTAAAGTTGCACAAATTCAGACCAAGTTAATTAATGGGTTCAAAAGAGGGTCAATTAAGCAGTCGCTCAAACTCCAGATGATCAAATGTCACAACCAAGGGATGTGAATGACTCTAATCCTTCCACTAAACAGATAAAATTACAGATTTCAAAGAAGCAGATGTGCAAATCAACACTCATGGGAAAAACAAAACTAAAGTGGGGTGGTCCATGTTGACTGCCACTTAAAATCACCATGGAAATTGGAAAGGATCACATTTTATCTTACTGTAAGCATGCAACAGAGGCCTAGCAGTGTAAGAAAACTTATACTTGTATGATTAAAACTCTAGTACTATTACTATCGAATTTCTAATTCTTGTCCTTCCTATAAATAATATTCTCCGTATTATTTACATGTATTGATTGAGCCATAAATATAATACTCCCTTGTCCCTTAATTTTGTTTCCATTTTGACTGGACACATTTGTCGAGACGAATTTTATATCGTTAATATTTTTAATTATATATTAATAAAAAATATAATTTTTTGATATTATCAAAGTACTCGTTAAGACGAATCAAACAAGACCCTACATGACTATGTTTTTTCTTATATATTGGAAGAAATCTCAAAGATTTTCTTCAATTATGAATAGTGTATAAAAACGAAACGGGAACGAAATTAAGGGACGGATGGAATAGTAGACGTGATATTATAGAAAAAAAAAAGGAGAAGAAATAGCAATAATCTAGATTCTAGAAGCTAAATTACGTCACTCGTTACGCTTGGGGACAGTGGAACACATAGCAAGTAGTGAGGAGAAAATGACACGTGTCCTCTATAATTTTCACTGCAAGTGGCATGTAAGAGAATTTTTTTACTGCATTCTTTTTTTGTTGGCACTGCAGTCTCAGACTTTCAGCACAAAGGCAGTAGCTGGCTCATAGAGAGAGAGGCCACGGCTGCAGCAGGGGCCATCAGTCAAAGTGCAGTACACGTCAATTCACACGTGAGAGAAAAACAGCATAGTACTGTAAATATGGCCTAGCTGACGTACAAATGGCCTAGTCTCTCTTAAAATTTCAAAGTGCATTCATTTATTTAATAATATGATGTGTTTTTATAGTATCTACTTCCTCGTGACTGTACCAATCTAACCCTAATGTCAAAAACGATCTCCTTCCTCCCCTCCTCCTTCTCCTAGCTTACCGCCGCTTAGAGTAGAAACCCTAACTTATCGCCTCCTCTATCATAAAATCTTCAAAAGGAAATGGCAGCACCTCCTATCTATTAGCTACAATCTATCTAAAGTGCAAGCCATATGATTACATCACCTCGGTAGGGTGAAATGGGTTCAAAACCCTAAAAAATCCTAAAATGAGGAATATCTTCTTTCAAACGAAGAGATGACCTCGATCTGGGTTGAATCAACAAAAGCAGATCTGTGTAAACTCGCTAATTGCGGTAATCCACCAAAGCCCTTCGAGTCTCAAATAAGGCTAAACTACCCCTGGGAAGATTAACCTCCCTTCGAGATATGGTGGTCGCTGACGATGGTCAAGAGTCAAACGGATGGCACCTCCATGTTCTTCCCGTGTTGCTCTGGGCCTAATGGTGGTCTGAGACGGCGACTATTGCAGAAGCTACACCATGGAAAGTACCTCTACTTATTGCCTGGCAGATGAAGGCAACATTACCAGGTGAAATCCTTCTTATCTTACACTTGTGAATCTTTGCTCTCTGCCTATAAATTGGATGCTTATCCACCTCAATTAGCACACTCAAATCTGCAACTAAAAACTTTTCCACATTTTGGTTTATGGTTGTTGTGTTCTGGTGTGATAGAGTAACAACTCTGCTTTGGTGACTCCTTACTGTTGTGCCTTCTTGTTTTTCTGCTTTTGGGTATCGGCTATGGAGAAAGGTAGCCCTTCCTACTCTGAAGTTTTACTGGCAAAAACTTCAACCAAATCGGCTTCACAAGCCACGCCTAGAGCTAACCCCGTCATTGTTATCAATGAACCTACACCAGATTCCCTTGAAAAAAGGTCAAATAAACTGAACTCTCCCTCCTTGACCAAGGATAAGGGGAAAGCTAAGGTCAATCATGATGAGTCCTACTTTGAGAAAGTTAACTCCTTCCTTTTTATGATATTACCATGTTCGGACATGAGAAATATCAGTTGCTAATAACCTTAGCAGGCCTAAAAGAACTAAGGAACATATAACTTTGTCTAAATTTTGTATGATCTATACCATCTTGTGTTGGTTCTGCCTGTTTCTTCTCTTGACATTGCAGACTACACCAAGCATAAAGCCCCGATAAATGCTAAATTGATATTCATAGAAATCCAGAAACAACTGAAATCAATCTTCTTAACAAGGTATGTCATTAACACTATAAAAAAAACTCCAACTAAGTATTGTGTGCGGTGTTGGTGTACTAACATTATAATGCTTCTCCTCTCTAGAAATTATAACAATCAAGAGTACTACTGCATATGTGTATCTTCTTCCATATGGGAGCCTATTTCCTTACCAAGCAAAGAAGGAAAGGTTGTTGCCAAAAGCGGCTATGGATACACCTTCATTCCCAATCAGGACGATATGATCCCACACACATGAGCGATTAAATTAGTGAACATCCTTGTATTCTATGTTATTTTTAATCTGTATGGCACAAATTTTCATATGTAATAATATTTTTACACCAAAGCTATGGCTCAAGGCTATTGCTTACCTCCCATGTCAATTGTCCACTCCTTAGGTGCACACATACACCACTTCATATAAGTCATCATTTATAAGAGGACAACAACAATATTACTCCATCTGACCGAGAAATTAGAACATTACCCACATGTATAATTCTATTTGATATATTATCTTAGATATTTGCTTATGCAGTGATGGAAGAAATTTGAGAATACAGGAAATAACCTACATACCTAGTGCAAAACTCCACCTAAAGAAGTCAAAACTACAGCAACCAGAACTCACTTTGGGGAAAATGAATGGTATAGTTCAAGCACACAATCAAAGACCGATGATTCAAGCATCTAAGAAACACCTAATACCAGAAAGGTCACCAGAAGTCCGGAATGAAAAGGATATGAAAAAATTATACAATCCCCAAGAATGCAAAATTTCTAAAGGAGCAAGTCAAATTGTAACATCCATGTATTTTAAGTATAGTGTATGTTGTAATACATTAAACGCTACCATTCTGATGTACTCTCCCCCAAGATTCCCTTGTTCACAAACTTCTGTTTTGTTTGGCTTATATGTATTATCTCTTGGTTTTCACTCTACAGGATAACACATGCATCTTTTACCCAAGTTTTCTTTGGCCGTAAAATAACAACTAGGCCAGACAACTGAATTGCAACATCTCTGCTTCTCTCAGTATATCAATGACCAATATCAAAGATACTTCAAATTCCTAAAGCTACCATTTCAATAACGGTTACAACCCATGTCGTTTTCATACTTGTCCTATTCAATTAGTGTAACCTTAACCCAGCTTAACCTGATGGTGCCTTTAACCCACAATAAAAAAAATTACCAACTTACAAGACTATTGGATGCATTTCTAACATCTTTTTAGGCTTGTTTATCTTTGTTGATCCTTGCTCTATACAAACTTGGATGGTATGATACTCATTGCATTCTCAAAGCAGCTTGAAAGCGTTAGCTGAGTTCCAGATATTAGTCGTGGTGGTAGTTGTGGCTCAATGAAGACCCCTTTGACCTTAGGGCAACGTCATGGTTGAGACTCCTGAAGACCCCTCCTATACGCGAGGGCAACGTCATGGCAGTCCGTTCAGCTCATCCGTAGGTTTATCCTGATCGACTTCTCTTGGTGGCATGTTTCTCCTGCTTGTGCCCTCTCTGCTTTTAATCTTTTTGTCTTTTGGTTTGTTTTGATGTATTTTCATGGTTTGTATGTTTAAATTTCATGCCCGGTCTATCCGGCAACAATTCTTCGGCCTCTTGATCTACCCGATGTTGTTATGTCGGGTACGTCAAATTCTTACTTTATCAAAAAAAATAGTATCTACTTCCTCAAGTTAAAAATTATTTGTCATAAAAATATTGTTCTACATAGTATATATCAATTAAAAAATATCATTCTGACAATTAGTTAAGAATCTATATATACTAAAGGAGAGGCCTACATCCTACGTGTCGGCCTCACATTCAATTTGCATACGTGTCATCACTCATCCAACCATAATCCGTCACATCATCCATCCTTTAAAAAAAAGTTATAACAGTGAGTCCGGTTTAATTATATATAAAACTTATTTAATTAAAAAAGACCATCCAACTTAAATTTCAAAAAGATATTATGAAAATTTTCAAAAAGATATAATTTTATATAAATTTTATCAAATCTAAATTCCTTTTATTCCTATTTTTATTTTTACTTAACAAATTAATGATAACTAATTATTTTGATTAGATAAAATTATCTATCATGATTATAAGTTTAATATGAATTTATTATCATTCATTTTTTGTAGAGTAGCATATAGTTGAGTTTCGACCAAGAATTGTGGTTGCGGCATGCACACTTTAATAATTGAGTATTTTAAAACAATTTTTCTTTTTCTTTTTTGAATTTATGAATATTTTTTTATCCAAAATTTATTTTTATCCTTATTTTAGGAAAATACTGAGTAATAATTTTAAAGTAATCCACTAAATTGAAACAAAAAACTCCACGAAATTATATAGAATTCAAATAAATAAATTTTATTCTTTTTCAAAATAAGATTTTTAAATTTCAAAAATTCGCATTCATATATAATTTATATTATATTGTGATCAACATGTACTTTAATTTGAAATGATGTTGATATGGGTATTTTTTTATAAAGATTATAAAAAAAGAAGAAATGATGACTATAGAATATAAGTGACGGGGGCGAAATATAAGGAAAGAACTAAATATAATGTTTCCAAAACATATAATTAAGAAAAATCCCTCTAAAAATCAAACAAACACTTGGTACAAGAAATATCTAATTCCAACTTTGAAATAAGAACAAATTCCTAAAATAAAAACTCTCCTAAATCGAGAATTGAAGAGTTCAATTTTTTTTATAAAGCATATAAGATTATTTGTTGAAAATCAAATCAACTTAATAATGTCATGAATATATAAGACATAATGTCATGAATATATAAGACATTAGGATTTTGTAACTAAATTTGCTAAGGATTAGAGTTGAATTTGAATATTTGTAACTACATTTGAATAATTATTATCTTTCCATTTCATGGTATAGATCTCTAGGATTTTGTTTATGTCTTACCCGTTTTATCAAATAAATTTTATATAACTACACTTTTCAATATTATTATCGACACTAATTGTTTATGTAAATCATTATTGTCAAGACCAAAATTCATATCTTATATATAGTCGTGTTAATAATTTAATTAGTTGTATATGATTATTATAAGCCGTGGTTAGTGAATTAGTTCTATTAGATTGTTAAATAATTGTATACATAAACCATCTAACCATAGAAAACAGTATAAAATATATAGGAGAAAATCAAAAAGGTCCAGTGGTTAGTCAAATTAGTTTAAAATTATCCTTTTATAAACATAAACAATTAATTATGTAAAATTTGTTATAATGTTTTGAATGAGATTATATATCTAATGGTTCTATTGTTTATGGTTTACATAAAGTTAAAAAAAAGTCAAAGATATGAAGATGTCTACGTAGCAATCTAAGATATGAATATGTCTACTTACTCATACTCATTCATTCGATTAATTATTAATTGATTTTTTCAATATATTCCAAATCTTATATCTATATTCGAAATATATACATCAAAGGATAACCCTAAAGCTTCACCTACTTATTATAATATTAATCTTTATGTTATAGGGGTTATTTCATATATGCATGAAAAATTAGTTAAAGCACTTTGATTAATACTATATATTATGTAGTATCAATGTATTTTTATTTTTGTTAAAATAAGACTTCTGTCAAATTAGTCATGGAAAAATTTCATTATTCAATTTATTTCCTAAGATAAATAAATATCATTCAACTTTGGCTTGAAGAACTATAGTTATTCACTGAATTTGACTGTTGTTGTTTTTCATATAGTATGATGTGTTTATGAGCATTGATGTATACAAAAATGATTTTTAAGTACCATCAAACATATTTAACTCTATAACTTCTAATGTCATTTTATTTAAAAATTTAATAAACTCACATCCCGTGCTTGGCAAGGACACTATACTAATTAGTATCTAAAACAAACCCAACATACATAGCTTCAAAAAAGTTTAACATGGATATAGTATGTACGCACATTAAAAATATCAATTGCATATACCAACTTCCCAAGTATATTACTATGATAAAAGCAAACTTAAATGTAAAACGGTTACTTGAGATATCCTCCAATCCTCCAATTATACTAATCCATACGCATACGATCTCTTAAATAAAGCAGGCTCGTTCAGACCAAAAGGCATCATAGAGCTTTCGGGAAAAGACTTCTTAATCAAAACGTAAACCCAGCAGAAACAGGCTTCCTCCCCTCTATATATTATAGTGGAATCTCCCCACACGTACATGTCCTTATTGTGAGACTCCCAACCATTTAATCTAACGCAACTCAAGAAGTCAGTGGAAACAGGGAAAGGTACATTCAATAATATTTGAAACCGCATCTCAAGTCATACCTAAGAAAAAGACAAATGGATATATAGTAGCTGCATGCGTACAAAAAATCTACGACGTATAAAGTATACACATGTCTATATAGAATTTGGTACACAAAAACACAAGTTTGGTTAAGGGCCGGGCGAAAAAAAAACTTACTGGTCCGCCAAAAAGCGGACACGTGGCTCGGATATCAGAATAATTTGGCTGACACACATGTAAAAGTAGCTCTGTTAGGATAAACAAGCCAGCAAGTAGTATCGTCCTATCTTTGATCATCAGGAATCGATGCATTATACTCCGTATTAGATACAAAGGCGAGCCTTTTTTGTTGATGTGATCGATAAAATATTTAATCGTATTGTTTAGTAGCAACAACGAAGAGGAACAGAGAACCCACGAGGGGAGCAGACAGCACATATTTGGGCACCAAATTAAATTCACCATATGAACAATTACGCAAGACGGTACGTATATAGCATATTGTTGTTAGCTGGTAACTAGCTAGATTGAATTTAGCATAAAACTTCTTCCAACTTAAATGATCGTGGACCCCCTTGCAGAAAAGGAAATTATAATTCAGCTAAAAATATCATATTTTTTGTCTATGTCCACATGAGGTAGGAGGATATGTTTCCCTAATTTTAAAGCCCATGCCGCGCCGGGCAATGGAGCAGGGTGAATAAAAACAAATTCATCAATATGAAAAATGAAGGAGAAGTTTATGAATAGTTACATTTGTTTACTTTCCTATCCGTTTCAGCAATTTGAAACCAGTACTTTGAGTGGCAAACAGGGGGCAGATTCCATGCAAGTATACATCCTTGATACATACCCAGCACAGTGGTACTACTACTACGTACGTGGGCATGCAGCAAATGAGTTCACAAGTCTTACTATACAGGAATATAATACATAAATATATGATTGCACAGTCAGAATGAATACTAGCAAAATATATATATATATATATTATATATATAAATATTATTGAGGGAATTGAGAATAAACCATGCAATGCTTTTTATGATAGGTGATGCATTAATAAAATTAGGGTGAGGAATTTGATTCCCCACCTTCCCTAAAACGTCTTGTCAAGAAACCCCACACGCACAGCCTCCCGACCGCCGTCAACCTCCTACGGCTACCAACATCTCCACCACCGCCATAGGAGAAAATTTTACGAAGAAAACAAAACCAACCAACCCTAGGCAAGAAGAAGACTATAATTGATTTATGACTTTAGCTAGACTTGTAGGGTTCGTTGGCATTGCTATTTTAATGAATTAATATGCACTATCTTACATTAAATTTAATCTAAGATAATAAATTAAAATGTACTCTCCAACTAATATTAGATGTACTTTCGATCTCAATATTTTGCCTAGAAATAATTGCCTTTTAAGTTATTTTAACCACTTTTTTTTCAATTATATCCCTAGTTATTAATGTGATTTATTTACCCAAAAAATTATAGAATTATTTTCAAACAATTTTATAGAGATATTTTAGACTAGTTTTTAAATCTTTAAATATTGTGTCAAAGTCTAAAAAAAACATGTAATATTAAATAAATGAAGTATTATTTTAAAGAATCCAAACAACTTACCGTATTATGATTTAATATCTTTTTTTTTGTTGAAATTATGATTTAATATCCTTGAACAACGTACTTAAAATATGAAATTATAAGAAACACATTGATTGACTTTTATTATATGTGGAAAATAGTACTATATATAGTACTGTATTAATTGAAAAGAACTTATCTCCATCCCACATGTCAACTGGCCGGCTCAACGGTGTGAAAGCTACTGCCTTCTTTATACAGCATCCACTCAGTTAACTTAGGGCATTTTTAATGGGGTCTTATAGGATGGGTCTTATAGAGGGTTTTTGAGAAAATTATTTGCTATGGAACCTATGGTGTATTGAGGGTTTTTATTAGGGTCTTTTAGATAGGGCTTTTAGATAAGTTTTATGTATAATTATATCCTTGGTTTGGATTGAAATTACAAAAATACCATTTACTAAATTATGGATAAAATCATACATTAAACTTAATATTTATATTTTATTTTAATTATATAATTATAATATTTATTTAAAATTAAGAAAAAAAACATACATTGATGAAAAATCAACAAAAATGGAATGCATACATTCAAGAAAACAAAACAAATGAAGTGATTCCAATTGAAGAGTAGAAGAACAATGTGCTGAATTCAAATGGTTCGTTCTCTCTACTCAGATGTCCAAATGAAGTGATTCCAATTCTAGGAGTTAGATCTTGAAGTCTACTGCAAGTCCTCAAAATATGAGCGCAATCCGAGTTGGGAATCAAAAGTTATGGTATTTTTACGGAAGTGTCGCATAAGTTGAAGAAGACACCGATGACGCCCCGCGCCAGAAGCCACCGCGACCCAGCGGTGGGTCTCAGACAGGTCACCGCCCCGCGGTGGGAGTCACCGCCCCACGGTGGATTTGTTAAGCGCCTCGCGTCCGAAAAACGACACTCATTAGTAGGTGAATTAGGATTTCTTTGATAGGAAAACGACACTGATTTTCGGCCTTGTCAACTATCCTAAAATATATTAAAACTATCCTAAATTCATGTATAAAATATATTAAAAAAATATTTTATAAAAAAAGCATGCATAAAATATATTAAAACTATCCTAAATAATAATAACATGGTTTATTTGGATTTAATTATATTAAAATTTGTAAAAAAATACATAAAATTTCAAAATTTTATTTACAATATAATTTTAATATAAAGAAATTAAATTGGTATTTATTTTATTTTAAACCACCAATAATAATAATAAAATGATTTATTTTCACTTAATAATACCTATAATACAAAAAATATTAAAATCTACCAAATATATCCAAAATGGATGTCTATGGATAGAGAAAAATGTAATTAGAATTATGATAATTTTTTTATTTTTTTTTAACCAGCCATTTTTTATTTAAATCAATTTTAAAAAACAAATTCGAGATGTGTTTTGGCTTGATGCAATGGGACGCGTTTGGTGAGACTGCTCCGGGATGTGTTTTAGCTTGAATTTTGGACAATTTTTTTTAAGTAACCAAACATACCTCTATTTTTATATGTATGAAACGGTCCCAATTTTGAACTCAAATTCGAGACCTATGTTAGGACTTTTAGCTGAATTCAAATATTTTAATATTAATGTTCTAAAAGCCTCTATAAAGGACTACCGTTAAAGATGCTCTTAGTTCGGAGACAGCACTCCAAAATTTCTGCCACGGGATAACTTAACCTCTTTTAATTAATTGTTAGCTACTTCCAGGGAGACTCCCATGAGTTTAATGCTGTCCTAGACATGCTTAATTTCAATTAAAATCAATGTGTTTACACCCATTTTTTTTTTCTTGAAATAAGTTCAGAGAACACTTCCCAATCCCATCAATTGAACAAGAAGAAATTAAATTTAAGACCAACCTATTCAAACAAACATATTCCCAAGTCCCCTCTTGAGTACAATAATGCTTTTGTTTTCCATTTCTTCTATGGGTACATGCATTTCGTCCCTACAAAACAATAGTTGTACTTATTGATACATAAAGAGAGAGGGGCGCTCATGTAAAATGAGTCTTATGATAAAATGAGTGAATAAATAAGGATCGTTGGATTAAAGGAAATAGATGGATTGAGGGGTTGTAGGGATTTTATGGTAGGTGGATTTCCATAAAACAAGGCACATAAGAGTTCAGTTACCATAAAAAACGGAAGAGAAAAAAAAAAATCTAAAATAGGAGAGAAAATATGCAATCTTTCTCATTGAACGACGGTGGTTGCTACGTCTTCTACGTCTGCTTCCTGCTCTACTCCATTGTCGGTCTTCTTCACCATAACCAAAGGCGAAAATTCTCGTTCTCAAATGCCGGAATTGAACATGGAAGAAGGTTAGTTCGTATTAGTTCGTTGTTCTATGATATTCAAACCGTTCCTTGTGATTTTTATGAATGATTTGAATTTGATGTGAAGTTTAGGGTTTACCGTTGAGTTCTTGATAGTTCATTGATTACTGATTTTGACAAGCATGTATGATTCGGCGGAATTCGGGTCTGCCTTGAGACGACTTTGATTTATCATTGATATGCATTCAATTGGTTTCGATTTTCTGATGCCACTGTTATTAGATAACACGCATATTCTGTGTACGCAAATAATTGAAAGTGAATATTCTGGATGTGGACACGAAAAAATGAATACTGCTATATATAATCTGCATATCTGTTAAATCTGTGAATACCAGAGCACATAATCGGAATATCTTTCAAGTGTTTTTGAATAACTGTTATTCGTGATCATGGTCAATCATATATATACTGATATTCATAAACACTGAATAGATATGCAGTATGTGTTAAATGATATTCCAATTTAAAAATCAGATTCACAAACTCTAAAAAGTTAACCGTATGCATATCGACACATAAAATTTGAATATTGTAACATATAATTTGCATACATGCATGTTAAGCTTTATGGATTTAGGGTTTCCATCGCCACCTACATCGTATATATACTGATATGCATAAAGACTGAATAAATATGCAGTATGTGGTAATTGATATTCGAATTTAAAAATCATATTCACAATTTTAGAGTTAATACTATGCATATTGACACGTAAAATGTGAATATGTTAATATATAATTGGCATAATAACATCTTGTTGGATTTAGGGTTTCCATCGCCGCCTTCATTGTATATATACTGATATTCTTAAAGACTGAATAGTTATGCAATGATGTTCATGTAGATATGTGGTCCTCTTCATCGGGCAATGATGTTGATATATCTGATGATGGATTGTCAGACGAAGAAGAGGTTGATTTCGTGTATGGTACATAGTGTGTTATTGACCCCGACGACAGAAACACAAAGCATTGGGTTCCGCTATGTCCCCTTTCCATGAAACCGGTGCTTGGAAAAAAACTTAAATTCCCTGGATGCAGGAGAGGCATTCTATCGTGAATATGCATCCACAGTTGGTTTTGATGTTAGATCAAGCACCTCGCACACGTTCAGCCACTCATATGTTGTTAAGATCAAATACTTTGTGTGCAATAGGGTTGGATTCAAGAATGTAGCTAATAGTATGGGCAAACGTAAGACGACATCTAACAGGATAGGGTGTGGTGCAAAAATCTCTCTGAAGTGTAATGATGGCATCGCCTACGTTGTTGACAACTTTACAAAGAGACATAACCACGATATGATACCGAATACAACAAGGCATTTCCTCAAAAGTAGTAGGAAGATGGACATTGGACATCAAAAATTTATGATGAGCTGTGCAAAGGCGAACTTGGGGCCAATAAGGTCTTTTAATCTCTTAAAAGATATGGTTGGTGGATATGGGAACATGAGGGCAATGTCAAGGGACTTCTGGAATTTCAAACGAGATCTAATGTCGCACATCACAGCTGATGCACAAATGGTGATTAATAGGTTTACAAAGAAGAAGAAGCAATGCGATGCCTTTTACTTTGAGTATGATGTGAACAATGAACAACAGTTAACGAGGTTATTCTGGGCAGATCCGATCTCACGTCGGAATTACGCTGCTTTTGGAGATGTGGTTTCCTTTGATTCGACCTACAGAACAAACAGGTACTTTAGTGTAGAGAGTTTGAGATTTAAATATTTCTTGTATTTCGATATGCAAAATAATTTAAGGTATATGCATACAAGTACTATATGGTATTCGCACCATTCACTGGGGTTGATAATCACAAGAAAAGTCTTACGTTCGGTACAGGATTGGTCATGAAGGAGGACGTGGAATCGTACGAATGGCTTTTCGTACACTTTCAGAAAGCAATGGGCGGCCATGCACCAAAGATCCTTGTGACAGATTAGGATCTTGCGATGAAGATTGCTATTGAGAATGTATTGCCCCAAACCAAACATCGTTTATGTATGTGGCATATCATGGAGAAGGTGTCGAAAAAGGTTGGTGCAAAAAAAATTAATTCAAAGGATTTCATAAAGAAGTTGGACAAGTTGGTTTGGGATGATACACATACAATCTCAGAGTTTGAGGATGGATGGAAAGAATTTGTGGTCGAGTATGAGCTCGATAAGAAACCTTGGTTCGGTGATATGTTTGATCTACGACGCTATTGGATCCCAGTGTATTTTAAGGATATTGTGCTTGGTGGTTTGGTTCGCACAACATCGATATCAGAGTCTCAGAATAGTTTTTTTTTGTAATTATTCAAACAGGAACTTTAGCCTTATTGAGTTGTTGATGCACTTTGATAGTGCAATGGAAACCCAACGTTATAACCATATGAGGAATGATATCGAATCAGACACACGGACGCATGTATTTAAAACGCATTGTTGATTGAGAATCATGCTTCTAAGGTGTATACCCTGAAAATCTTTTCTCAGGTTCAAGTAGAGATTACCGCAGCGTATTTCGATTGTTTTGTCACTAATGAGACACCAGGTACGATATTTACAATGTGGTCTGATATTCAAATATTGCGTTAACGTATTCACTACAATTTGCTTTTTATGAGAATTGTTAAAAGTGCATATCGTGCATACCAATGCTTAGAGTTGTGAATATCGAGCATGGAGTTTTGCATAACTGTATTTATGACTTGAAAATCATGTTATTCAATTTTTTGATTTTTGAGTGTTGCATTGATATACACTAGTACATGCACCGATATTAATATTTGGTCAAGAGATATACAGTTAGCTATGGTTGATATTTGTTGTTTTACCAAATGGTATTCATGCGCAGGTGAGGACCAATTGACATATACAGTAAATGAGGGGAGTGGAGATTTATTTCAAGTAGATCATCCATTGCGTCACAACATCACTACATGCAGCTGCATGATGTTCAACAAAGTTGGTTTACCGTGTCGTCATATTTTCAACGCTTTGAAATCTTATGGTTATGAAAAGGTTCTTGAATGACTAATACTAGATAGATGGAGAAAAGGTGCTGCAACAAGGGCAAAGAGCGGTATTCCTAATGACGTATGGGATCAGAGTGTAAGAATAGAAAAGAAATAAGCTATGATGAACGAATTATGGTCAGTGATATATTCTTGTGTTGGAATTGTGGAGGAAGACAATGAGAAGATAAATGATTTGATGTTAACATTGAAGAACAAGAAGTCAGAATACAAAGTAGATGATAACTCTAAAAACAGGGAAGAAGGAGTAAGAGAATCAATGGTAGAGAGCTTTGCGGGAATTAGTGCGCCGGATGAGGTCTACGTTCAACCTCTAGTACAAGCGAAGAACAAAGGCAGCGGGAAGAGGTATAAAGATGGAAAGGAGAAGTCTATAGCCGAAGCTGGAAAAAAAAAGGTTGTAGCCGAAAATGCAAAGAAAGGCATGAGGAAATGCAAAAGGTGCAACAAGTATGCTAGACATGATAGCAGAAATTGCAAAGAATATGTCTAGTCTACTAATATGCGACATTATTATTTTGATATTCACAATATGTATTGCGATATTCATTAGTTATTTATATCCATGTATTTTGGATTTGGGTATTTGTTTTACGAATTTATTGATGTTATTCAATCGTATGTTTTGGCAATAAAGATGAAGTGATTAAATATCTTTGCGTATTTCATACATTCATATAGTCTACTTAACTTGTTTAATCGAAATGCACAAACTATACTGTTATACACTTCATGTATCGTAAATACCATAACATAAAAATTGCATACCGACAAAAATTTATGCATATCAATAACTTGGTAATGCAAATTTGTACATTCATAACTTCTACTGAACTCCCCTAATCGAAATCCCCAAACTATACCGTTATACAATTCATGAATCGTGCATACCAAAACAAAGAAATTGCATACCGACAAAAGATTCGTGAATATCAATAACTTGGTAATGTAAACTACACTGCTAGGTAGTTAAATAAAACGTCTAAGTAGTCCTACCATAACACGGTACTTAACCAATCATGTCTGGTTGTAGTACTATGCAATAGAGTACACAGAAGTCTTGAGACATTCCTATGTGCACATATTGCTTCTTTCAAATTTTTACACCAGAACAATTTTACTCCTTCCATTCTCTTATAGTTATTATTCTAATAAAGCATTAACAATTACAAAATATAATGGAATCCACGCCCAAAATAGAAACATTATGTCGTAACACCCTTGGATTTCTTTTTCACGTACAGATGACCTACTCATGAGATATTGTTGGAATGGAACTCTTTGGAACGTCAGTTCCCATGGAGTTCCCTTCCTCTGTTTCTCTTGTTTTGATGATGATAAACACTTGAACATAACTGGTTATTCTAGTGTCTTATATACAGCTGAAAAGATAAAGGAACTGAGTCCATTATGAGCGAAGATCAAGATCGAGGGAACTGGATGGGAACCGCTTCTGTACTTTTCCAGCGTTATCCATATAATCTTTGAAGAAGATTTTCTCACCAAATTCGGAAGTCAACAACTGAAGATCTTTGGCGGTTTTACACATAGAGTATCTTTATATGATTGTGTAAATTAGGATTCGGTTGAGTGCATATTTTATTTCTTATTCTAGGTAAGAGATAAAATATTTCATCACTGATTTATGGGATATGTTCGTTCAAGTAATATCTCTTCCGAGATCTTTCCTTGGCAAACAGATCGTATAAATACGTGATGATGCTTGAGTATTAAGATATGCATTCCCACGAGATTTAGAGTACATCAGAAAGAAGAAGAAGAAGTGTTCGAGTCGAAAGAGTCGAAGTAAGTCTATTGTGTGTTAATCTGTGATTTCTAGGGAACTAGGTTTAGTCTTAGTGAGATAGACTGAAACGAGATAGTTCAGAAGTTGTAATCGCATATTAATATACAAGTAGACTGTTTGAAATCCTCGAAAGAGGGGTGTTTTTTATCCTAGATAACTAGTTGGTTATCAAAGGTTTCCACCTTAAGTAATTGTTCTTGATAACTTGCTTACTTGTTATTCCACTGCACATAGGAACTGAACACATTTGTGTCTCAGTTCCCTTGATACTAACGCACAGATCCTACAATTGGTATTAGAGCTAGCGCTCTAGATTGTGTGTTTACTAAGCAGGTTTTTAAGATGTCTCGCAACAACGAACCTGAAATCGGTGTCTCCATCAACAAGCCGTACATTCTTAAGAATGGTCAAATCAACTGGTGGACTCAACAACTTACTGGCTTTATGCAAACCAACGACATGCAATGCTGGTATGTCTTGGAGAATGGGAACTACCCTAAGCCAGTTGATACAAAGGATCCCACAAAGCTTATGCCTATCTCTGAATGGACTCAAGAGCATTTCAGTCAACAAGAAAAGAATGCAAAGGCACGTCAATATATCCTAAATGCCTTGACCAAAACTGATCAAGACAAAGTCATTGGCATCGATAATGCTAAAGAGATGCTGAAAGCTCTGAGGGAATTCAACCTGGGAAGTGAAGACCTTCAGAACAGCAGGAAGTTTGATCTACAAGGAGAATATCACAGATTCAAAATGCTTGAAACTGAAAATGTCTCATCTTATCACTCTCGTTTTAAGATTCTATGCAATGAACTCACAGCTTGTGGTGCAGCACCTGAAGAGTGATCAAAATCCATGGTGATTATCAACGGACTTAACTCCAAGTTTGAAATGACACAGAGCATCATGCTTCAAACTCCTTCCATCAGAGTTCTCCTTGTTCAGGAACTCATTGGTCAACTCCAGGGACAAGAAGACAAGGCTAAGAGAACTGAGCAAGTGAAAACTGATCAAAGCATTGCCCTGATGCTGACCAGAGTCATGGAAAGGCTAAAGACCGATGAACACTCCGACAAAGAAAATGATGATGAGATCACAGCTCTTCTAACTCGCATTGTTAGGAACTTTCAGAAGGGCAAGTTCCCAAGGAAAGACTTCAAGAGGGAATACAAGGAATTCAGATGCTATCAATGCAACCAGGTTGGGCATCTTGCTAAGAATTGCCCAAACAAGAAGGAGGATGCTGAACCTCAACAGAAAAAGGCGTTGGTTGCTACATCCACTTAGGGTGACAATGATGAAGAATCTGAAGGGGAACCAGACGACTTATCCTCTGGACAGTGTCTGATCGCTGAAACATCCTCTGCAAGGGAACTCAACTTCAGTTCCCTTGATCTATGTCTCATGGCAACTGCTGACTCAAGTACTGACTCAGACCCCACCAAACCTGAGGTATCTTCTGTTGAACTCACTGAAACTCTCTCTAAGTATGATAAAAAGCACTTGATTAAACTGATTATCAAACTTAGCGATGAAAACAATTCCTTGCAAGAAAAGATTACTGAAAATGAAGAAGAAATTTCTTGTTTAATTGAGGAAAATGTTGTTTGGTGTAAGAAAGTTGAGGATGCTTCTAAATCTAGCAATACTTCGCATGCTGTATGTCCTACTTGTGATTTGCATGATAAACTGAATCTTGGCGATAGTTCCCCTGCAAGTCCCTCTCCTGACAATGATCTGTTGATGTCTATTATTGATAAACTTGACTCTCTATCTGATTGTATTCATGAAAAGACTGTTACTCAAACTGTTTTTGTGAGACCTAGGGCTGGATTAGGCTATCTTCCTAATGACTCTTCCGATACTCCTTGTCATGCTCATAGTGACTTACATAAAGTTTCTAGTGAGATTCAGGCTAGAAATGAAAGACTTGATTTAGCTCTTCAAACTTCTAACTGCAAAAATGAATACTTGCAAGAAAGAATTAAGGTTCTTGAAAATGTTTCTAAGGACAATCTTCCGTGTACTCCTAATGATTCTAAGATACATGAGATGTATAAGGGTATTGGGCGCAATACTCCCAGGAAGAAGGTTGACCTAAAGGAGAGAAAGATATCCAACTCAGTTCCCTTTCGTCAAAAGGGTAAGTACCTCTGGATTCCCAACAATCGCGTTTGCTGGTACTGTGGGAACCAATGTCATAACATTGACGAATGCAACAAGAAGATCAGGGACGAAGAAAAAGCCTCTAAAAGGAGGAACTATATGAGGAAGGATAATAGGAAAAGAACCGAAATCTCTGACTTAAATGATCCCTATTATTATTCTTCTCCTTCTCAGGGAACTGACCATGCTAATCAGCCTAGGAACTCTCCTTCCAACAACCCCGGGAACGGTAAGCCGACCTGGGTTCGTAAGAAATGATGTTTAATTTTGCAGGCTGAAGTGAGCAAAGAAGAAAAATGGTACATAGACAGTGGAGCCTCATGTCATATGACTGGAAACAGGAAAAATCTGCACTCACTTCAGAAATACAACAGAGGAAAATTTTCCTTCGGCGATAAAAGAAAAGGAGCAATTTGTGGCGTTGGATGCGTGGATTTAACTGACAAAGTTCAGGTAAGTGATGTTCACCTTGTTGACAATTTAGGTTTTGATCTAATGAGTGTGTCACAGCTTTGCGATCAAGGGGAGAACCATGTCTTATTCACTCCCAAGGAATGCTTCGTGCTGAATCCTGAGACACACAAAACTCTCTTGAAAGGGAAACGATACAACAATGTCTATATCGTTGACACTAGCTTCATCCCTGAAGAAAATCTTTGCTTGTCTTCTATTGCTGATAGAACGACCATATGGCATCAAAGACTTGGTCATGCTAGCCCTCAGCTTATTCATAAGCTTCATAAGAAGGAACTGGTGAGAGGACTTCCCTCTGTTCAAATTGATAAAGACAACATTTGCTCAGACTGTGTAAGGGGGAAACAGGTACGTAGTTCCTTTAAGTCAAAATCTGAGATCAGTTCCTCTCATCCTCTTGAACTTGTCCATATGGATTTATGTGGTCCCATGCGTACTCAAAGCTTTGGAGGGAACAGGTATATTCTTGTACTTGTTGATGATTTCTCTCGCTTCACCTGGACCATATTTATAAAATCAAAAGATGAAGTATTTGACAGGTTCTCAGCTATAGTTCCCACTCTTGAGAACTCCCTTGGGTACAATCTTTGTGCCATTCGTTCCGATCATGGAACTGAGTTCAAAAATGCCAAGTTTCTAACCTATTGCAGGGACAAGGGAATCTCTCATAATTTCTCAGCTCCTCGCACTCATCAACAGAATGGAGTTGTTGAAAGGAAGAATAGGACATTGGAGGACATGTCTCGTACTATGCTCCTATCTGCTGGTCTTCCTTACAGGTTTTGGGCAGAGGCAGTCAACACCGCTTGCTACATTCTGAATTGTGCCATGCTTCGCCCTATGACCGAGAAGACCTCCTATGAGCTCGTCAAAGGCCGAGTTCCCAACGTTTCCCATCTTCGGGTCTTCGGGTGCAAATGCTTTGTGCACAATAATGGCAAAGATCCTATTGGGAAATTTGATCCCAGAAGTGATGAAGGGATATTTCTTGGCTATGTCAGCAACATCAAGGCTTACAAAGTATACAACCTTCGTACACAAAAGATTGAGGAAAGTGTTCATGTCATATTCAATGAATCTGCTTTTTCTAACATGCCACAGGTACCCTCTAGTTCTCCTCCTACTGATGATGACCCCGATGAATCCTTCCCCTCATCTACTCCTGAGTTCTCTCTCAACCTGTCTGGAGACTCAGTTGGGAACTCACCCGATTCTGAAGAGCAATCCTCTCCTGCCTCTCCGAAGCCTGCTCCACAAAATGATTCTCCGTCGCCTGAGAGTCCCCAAGTCATCGGAATGCCTGTACAAGCTCCCAATTCTAGGGAACTCATCTCCTCCGATGCTCCTGCTACCAGTTCCCATGCTGAAGGGAACTCAGATGACCATGCTGAAGGGAACTCTGATGATCATGCTGTAGAGAATCCTGATGTCACACATCCTGTTGTGACTGATGACTCAATTCCTGTTCCCAACTACAAGTACAAAGGATCTCATCCCGTGGATCTAATCATAACTCCATATCACAAACCAGGTCCGTCCACTAGATCCTCTCTGAATAACTTTTGTGCTTTCAATGCCTTCTTATCTCTTGTAGAGCCCAAGAACTACAAAGAAGCACTCACTGACCCAGACTGAATTCATGCAATGCAAGAGGAATTACATCAATTTGATCGTAACAAAGTCTGGCGCTTAGTTCCCTGTCCTCCCAACAGAACCATCATAGGAACTAAGTGGATCTTTCGCAACAAGCTTGATGACTCCGGCGTCGTCACAAGGAACAAAGCTCGTCTGGTGGCTCAAGGTTATAATCAACAAGAGGGAATTGACTACGATGAGACGTTTGCTCCTGTCGCAAGGATGGAGGCTATTCGCTTAATGATTGCCTATGCTGCTCACAAAGGTTTTAAACTCTTCCAAATGGATGTCAAAACCGCTTTCCTAAACGGCATTCTTCAAGAGGAAGTGTATGTCAAGCAGCCCCCTGGATTTGAGGACATAGATCATCCTGACTTCGTCTACTTCCTCGACAAAGCTCTCTATGGGCTAAAGCAGGCTCCCCGTGCATGGTATGATCGTCTTGCTCAGTTCCTGTTATTCAATGGATACAGAAGATGTTTGATTGATAAAACTCTCTTCTTACTGGAAGTTAAGGATGATATCTTGGTTGTTCAAGTATATGTCGATGATATTATCTTTGGTTCCACTAACCTCTCTCTTGTAGAAAAGTTCAAGAACTTAATGAGCAGTGAATTCGAGATGAGCATGATTGGGGAACTGACCTTCTTCCTAGGTCTTCAAGTGAATCAGCTCTCGGAGGGAACTCAGATCCATCAACAGAAGTATGTGAAGGAACTTCTTAGAAAATTCAAGATGGACATTTGCAAACCCTTTGCAACTCCCATTTCCCCAGCAACCAAGCTCACGCTGGAAGATTCTGACCCCAAGGCTGATCAATCCCTATACAGGCAAATGATAGGTTCCCTTCTCTACCTTATCGCTAGTCGGCCAGATATTATGTACTCTGTGTGTCTGTGTGCTCGATTTCAGGCTGATCCTCGCACCAAGCACATGGCCGCTGTGAAAAGAATTCTTCGATATCTAAAGGGAACTGACAATCTCTGCCTATGGTATCCCAAACACTGCGACTTCGAGCTCATCTTCTACACCGATGCTGACTATGTTGGCTTCCTCCAAAACAGAAAAAGCACATCTGGTATGGCTCAGTTCCTTGGCCCCTGCCTGGTCTCATGGGGCTCTAAGAAGCAAACCTCCATCTCTCTCTCCACCACTGAGTCTGAATACATTGTTGTTGCTGCTTGCTGTGCTCAAATCCTCTGGATCAAACAACAACTCGCGGACTTTGGTAAATCCTATGGCCCTCTCAAAATTCTTTGTGATAATACTAGTGCCATTAGCATATCTAAGAATCATGTCTTTCATTCCAAGTCTAAGCATATTGACATACAACACCACTTTTTGAGAGATAATGTGGAAAAAGGGATCATTATTATGGAACATTGTCGTACTGAGGAACAAATTGCTGATATATTCCCAAAAGCCCTTAATCGAGAACCATATGAGTACTTTAGACTCCTTCTTGAAATGATTTCCTTAGCTTAGCGGTTCTGAGTTCTCTTGCCTATTTCTCTGGTATTGACTAGTTATGTGACTTATTATTTTCTTTGGTAACTAGTTGGGAACTGTGTTTACAGCTTTTCTTGTCCATCTCTGCCTTCATGTGTTTATTGTTATGATATTAGTTGGACATTCTTCTCGCCTTCATGCGTTGTGTGAATATCTTGATTGCATTTCTTTCAACAATATATAATCAATCTGATCTCTGAACCCACATTATAAGCCGAAAGGATGATTGATTATAAGTTGTCCCTAACCTGGCTTCCCTAGTAGTTCCCTATGAACCTTTTTCTGATTAGTCCACAACTGGGAACTTACTAGTTTAGCGTCAAAATTGCCTTCCTGATATTTATATGCTTTTGGATGTGTACTTTTCATGATTTAAATTCCTACCACATATATGCATCCAAAGCCTTCCCTAACCTGGTACTTCTAAGGAACTAAGGGGGAACTGTGTTGGTCGCTGCTTGTGTGCCTTCTCTGCCGCCGTCTTGGATATTGTGTCCCCTTCCTTCACGGTGTTCAGAGATAATCATGATGAATCCCTGCAAATTATGTCCGATTGTGAACGTTGAGAATGTGATGTGATTCTGATCCGTTGCCTTGTGAAAAAAAAAAAAAAAACTGAGTTGCTGGATCATTATCCTTCATGTGCAAACTTGCCACTCTCATCCCTCGCACTCTCTGCCTTACCCCGTAATCATCAAAGCCCTGCTGACAACACTTGGTGAGTACCCGGAGTCCTCCTCTGAGACGATGTATCAGCACTACATGGATATGGATTACATCAACCGTCTCAGGGTTAATGAAGAAAAGGAGGTTAAGCCTAAGAGGTCTCGTGCTGCTCCTGAACAATCTGAGCATGAGACCTCTGATCTCTCCATTGTCACTGCTGCCATCTCTGTTGTGCTCAAGGAACTCACCGCTGCTATGAAGGAACTGACAACTGCCTCCCAGTTCCTCCTGAATTCCCCATGTTGTCTCTGGCTTAGTCTCCCTAGGAACTCCCCTGCACACTAGCTGCCCTGCTTTGTTGGTTTCTCTCTCTTCGTGATCTTGTTTGTTTGCTCTTCGTGTGTCTGCTTGCTATTATGTGCATCTTTTGTTATAATTAATGAATATCTGTTTGTTTAGTTGCGACTTGTCATTTGCTTTGAACTTGCTCCTTTCTGGGTTCCCATTTGAAACTAATCTATCTTTTCGATGATGCCAAAAGGGGGAATAGACTCTGGAATCTTGGAACCAATAGGACTGGTGTCTGTCTAAGGGGGAACTAAGTACTGTGTTCAAAAATTAAGGGGGAACTATAAAGCATTTATCCCAGTATCTCTGCTTCCTTAAATATGTCACTTATCTTGCCTATTGGTTATATGCTTATTACTGGTATTAGTTTGTCATCATCAAAAAGGGGGAAATTGTTGGAATGGAACTCTTTGGAACGTCAGTTCCCATGGAGTTCTCTTCCTCTGTTTCTCTTATTTTGACGATGACAAACACTTGAACATAACTGGTTATTCTAGTGTCTTATATACAGCTGAAAAGATAAAGGAACCGAGTCCATTATGAGCGAAGATCAAGATCGAGGGAACTGGATGAGAACCGCTTCTGTACTTTCCCAGCGTTATCCACAGAATCTTTGAAGAAGATTTTCTCACCAAATCCGAAAGTCAACAACTGAAGATCTTTGGCGGTTTTACACATAGAGTATCTTTATATGATTGTGTAAATTAGGATTCGGTTGAGTGCATATTTTATTTCTTATTCTAGGTATGAGATAAAATATTTCGTCACTGATTTATGGGATATGTTCGTTCAAGTAATATCTCTTCCGAGATCTTTCCTTGGCAAACAGATCGTATAAATACGTGATGATGCTTGAGTATTAAGATATGCATTCCCACGAGATTTAGAGTGCATCAGAAAGAAGAAGAAGAAGAAGAAGAAGAAGAAGAAGAAGAAGAAGAAGAAGAAGAAGAAGAAGAAGAAGAAGAAGAAGAAGAAGAAGAAGAAGAAGAAGAAGAAGAAGAAGAAGAAGAAGAAGAAGAAGAAGAAGAAGAAGAAGAAGAAGAAGAAGAAGAAGAAGAAGAAGAAGAAGAAGAAGAAGAAGAAGAAGTGTTCGAGTCGAAAGAGTCGAAGTAAGTCTATTGTGTGTTAATCTGTGATTTCTAGGGAACTAGATTTAGTCTTAGTGAGATAGACTGAAACGAGATAGTTCGAAAGTTGTAATCGCATATTAATATACAAGTAGACTGTTTGAAATCCTCGAAAGAGGGGTGATTTTTATCCTAGATAACTAGTTGGTTATCAAAGGTTTTCACCTTAAGTAATTGTTCATGATAACTTGCTTACTTGTTATTCCGCTGCCCATAGGAACTGAACACATTTGTGTCTCAGTTCCCTTGATACTAACGCACAGATCCTACAGATATTATGTGAAACTTTCAAAGAATATCATGACAAAGTTTACTTGAAAGGGAAGGATGCAAGATATAATAGTTTACCAACTACAAATTCTAAAAGGGCTCATCTTATTCATGCTTGATTATCTACGTATGTTTGAGACATATCCACATCAAACACTAATATGCACAGCATTAGAAGCCGTGTATCAGTAACTTAAGGAGTCTGCAGGGCAGGCTTCATTACATTCCTGGACACCCAAGGACGTCAAAGAAGACCAGCATGAACACAAACAAAAAGTAAGATTTGATCAAATAAAAATAAGATCTCATCTTAATCTCGGATGGATAGTTTTCATTCAAAGATGTCCACCGGGGACTGAGACAGTCTCCGCAGGGCAGGTCCTTAGCCAAAGGGGATCGAGTGGACCATTATTTGCGAGTTGCGACCAAGTAGTGATATTAAGAAAGTTCAAAAGGAGGAGTTTTCCTTTTTGGACTCTTATTTTGTCTTACTATAATTATTAGCAATAGTAACTAGCAGTATCAATACAAGACAAGGTGTTGTCAAAGTAAATCTGCAATGCACCTGGAAATTTGTCTGATTTGATTTGTATGCATTTTACGTGAGTATAGCAATTGAGAATTATTCATGTGCATTTAAACCCTCCAAGAAACAATTAGTAACTAGCGATATTAAGAAAATAAAACTAATGAATTGTTTGGAAGGAGGAAAGGGTATCTATCAATTAAAATGCGAATGAGAATGCAAATGTATGGCTGAAACGAAACGAGCGCGTTGTGGAGATGAAACGTATCATCAAGTTGTATCTACCTTTGTTTCCTTTTCCCTTCTAACAAAACACGGGCTAGCAGACAAGGTAAGTGGTGTATTCTTCATCATATGAGATCCCACCTCCAATTTGGACTGTCGCAAGAGAAGTCCAAAACAAACTCCCATTCAGCCCGCCGTCTCTGTCACTAGAACACAGAGTATTCATCTTGCCAGGCCTATATCCTCAAGTGCTTCACACAAACACAAAACACTAGCACGAGCTGAATACCACGTCATCAAAACAGAGAAAGCTTCCTGCCACAAGCCTTACAAGACACTACAAAAAGGATGTAAAATTAATTTAGATGCTTAAAGCGGAATTTCATGAAACTATTTCCTAACATCTAACAAGGATCTCATGCATGAACTAATAGGAATCTAGTATAGTTAGAGTTACATACCGTTCGATGCGAGTCTGAAACGTTCCTGCATGATTTCAGCGGAGATCGAAAGCCCCAAGTGTGGCTTCTCTAATTGGTCCACACTGTTGAAATGTAATTCAAACTCACAAGAATCTGGCGCCAAGTTTCTAGGAAAGCAGTTAGGAGTTGTTAGCTGTTATTTATGCAGTATCTGATTAAGTCATTTCCTTCTAATTAAACCACTACCTTAGGCACTTTGTTAGACGTGGTTAGTGGAGAATTAGTTAGTTCATTTGTCATTCATTTAAGCACTGTAATCGTCACTGATTTCTAGTAATCAAACACAGTAGTTTGCATTCAACTTGTGAGCTCTCTCTCTGCATTTTCTCTATTCTCAATTCCAACAGATTGGTATCAGAGCTGTTAAGCTTTTCCGGGTTTGTATCCAGGGAATTAAGGTGAGGAAGAGAGTGGGTAAACACAAGAGAGAAAGAAAGTTGTTCACAATGCAGAACAACGGAGGGAACAATGGGACATCTCAATTGCCCATTTTCAAGGGTGTTAACTATCAATTCTGGAGCCTGAAGATGAAGACTTTGTTTAAGTCTCAGGAGCTGTGGACATTGGTTGAATCTGGGTTCGAGGATGATGCCACAGAAGACCCAGATCAGGCTCTAAGAGAAAAGAGGAAGAAGGACTCTAAAGCCTTGTTCATGATCCAGCAGGCTTTGGATGATGAAATTTTCCCACGAATTGCATCATCCACCACATCAACAGCAGCATGGAGTACTCTAAAGCAGGAGTATCTCGGTGACAAGAAGGTCATCACAGTCAGGTTGCAATCCCTGAGAAGAGAGTTTGAGACGTCTCTGATGAAAGACAAAGAATCTGTGCAAGATTATTTGTCAAGAGTGACTGGAGTGGTGCAGAAGATGAGATCGTATGGGGAAACTATGACAGATGAGCATGTGGTTGGAAAAGTCCTAAGAAGCCTCACAAAGGAGTTCGATCATGTAGTGGCTGCCATTGAGGAATCAAAGGACATGTCCGCTTACACCTTTGATGAATTAATGGGGTCACTGCAGGCACATGAAGAAAGGATCAAAAGGCCAAGTGATAAGAAGGAAGAGAAGGCCTTCTTTGGGAAAGATGAGTCATCTCACAGGGATGGAACTGGACACTCCAATTGGAGAGGAAGAGGTCGAAGTGGATCAAGAGGTAGAGGAAGAGGAAGAGGACAGAGTTGGGAAGGCAGAGAGAAGTCTTCTCAGTCCAACAGGAATCCAATCAAATGTTATTACTGCAAGAAAGCAGGTCACAAGGAGGCCAACTGCTGGAAGAAGGAAAGTGATCAGAAGAAGGACTCAAAGTCAAACTTCGTGGAGCAAGAGGAAAAGTTGTTCTTGGCTCAAAATGAATCTGCAAGTGAAGCAGGAATTGTGTGGTACATAGACAGTGGGTGCTCAAACCACATGTCTGGTACAAAGTCTATGTTCAAGGAACTAGATGACTCGAAGAAGAGCAAAGTGAGGATTGGAGATGGAAAGCAATTGGATGTGGAAGGAAGAGGAATCATTGCAATCAAGTCTGAGCAAGGTAAAGTTAAGCTCTTACATGATGTGCAGTATGTACCACATTTGGCTCATAATTTGTTGAGTGTAGGACATCTCTTATGCAGTGGTTATTATCTAGTATTTGAGGATGAATCATGTGTAATAAGAGACAGAAAGTCCAAGGAGATTGTAGTGAAAGTGCTCATGGGAAAGAACAAGGTTTTTCCCTTAGATTTGGTTGAAAACAGAAGTCGAGCCTTGTCAGTCAAGGGTGATAGTGATGCAAGGCTGTGGCACTTAAGGTATGGGCACTTGAATGTGCAAGGATTGAGGTTGCTGAATACCAAGGAAATGGTGTTAGGTCTACCAAGCATTGGAGAGCTGGAAATATGTGAGGGATACTTGTATGGAAAGCAGTTCAAAGGGTCATTCCCAACAGGGAAGGCTTGGAGAGCAAATGAATGTCTGGAGCTACTGCATGCTGATTTATGTGGCCCAATGCAGAATGCCTCTCTTGGTGGTAGCAAGTATTTCTTGCTGATCATAGACGATCACAGCAGAATGAGTTGGGTGTACTTCCTTACAGCAAAGTCTGAAGCATTTGAGAACTTCAGAAAGTTCATAGTCATGGTGGAGAAGGAAAGTGGCAACTCAGTGAAGGCTCTAAGAACTGATCGAGGAGGAGAATTCTTGTCACAAGAGTTCATCACATTCTGTGAAGAAGAAGGGATAAGAAGAGAGCTCACTGCACCATACACACCAGAGCAGAATGGTATTGCAGAAAGAAAGAATCAAACTGTGGTGGAGATGGCAAGGAGCATGATGAAGGCCAAGAGAATGCCAAATGAATTTTGGTGTGAAGCAGTTGCAACAGCAGTCTATATTCTCAACATCTCTCCAACAAAGGCAGTCATGAATATGACTCCATTGGAAGCCTGGAAGAAGAGGAAACCATTTGTAAGTCATCTTAAAGTCTTTGGTTGTATTGCCTATGCATTGGTTAATTTAAGATCAAAGCTAGATGATAAGTCAGTGAAATGTGTATTCATTGGCTATGCTGCTCAGTCTAAGGCTTACAAATTGTATAATCCAGTAGATGGAAAGATTATTATTATTAGTAGAAATGTAGTGTTCCATGAAGATGCAGAATGGGACTGGAGAGAGCAAGAGAATGTTGAAAAGAAGCATAAAGTTGTCATCTTTGACAACTTGGAAGATTCTGCACCAGCAACTGAGCAAGTGCAAGCATCACCACCAAGCTCACCAAGCTCATCATCCACTACATCAAGCAGTCACAACTCATCTCCATCAAGCTCTTCAGGTGATTCATCACCAAGAAGGATGAGATCTCTATCAGAGATCTATGAAAGCTGTGACTTTGCATTGACAGTCACTGAGCCAACAAACTTTGATGAAGCAGTGAAGAAAAGTGAATGGCAAGTAGCAATGGAGGAGGAGATGAAGTCAATTCAGAGAAACAACACATGGGAGCTAACTGAGCTTCCTAAGGAGAAGAACATCATTGGTTTGAAGTGGGTGTTCAGAACAAAGTTCAACACTGATGGGAGTATTCAAAAGCACAAAGCAAGGTTAGTTGCTAAGGGCTACTCACAGCTAGAAGGAGTTGATGTCGATGAAACATTCTCACATGTTACAAGGTTTGAAACAATGAGAATTGTTCTTGCTTTAGCTGTACAGAAGGAGCTGTCTGTGTTCCAGTTTGATGTCAAGTCAGCATTTCTGAATGGAGATTTGTTGGAGGAAGTTTATGTTGAACAGCCTCAAGGATTCATCAAAGAAGGAGAGGAGAGCAAGGTGTACAGGCTGAGAAAGGCTCTCTATGGTTTGAAGCAGGCTCTAAGAGCCTGGTACAGCAAAATTGATGCCTTCTTCTTGAAGAATCAGTTCGAAAGGAGTGAGAATGAACCAACTCTCTATGTCAAGAAGAGAGGTATGAATCACTTCATTGTTGTGTGCCTTTATGTTGATGACATAATCTATTTTAGTTCATCTGAAGATCTGCTAGAAGAGTTCAGACTTTCCATGATGGAAGAGTTTGAAATGACAGACCTTGGAATACTTCAATACTTCCTTGGTCTAGAGGTGAAGCAGAGAAAATGTGGCATTTTTGTGTGTCAAAAGAAGTATGCAAAGGATCTCTTGAAGAAGTTTCAACTAGAGAACTGTGATGCTGCTATAACTCCAATGAACACCAATGAGAAGCTGCAAAGAGAGGATGGAACTGAGAAGGCTGATGTGAAGGTGTTCAGGAGCTTGGTGGGAGGATTAAACTACCTTACACACACTAGACCAGACACTGCCTACTGTGTTAGTGTGGTGTCAAGGTATATGCAGAATCCAATAAAGCAGCATCTTGGAGCTGCGAAGAGAATACTCAGATATGTCTCTGGGACATCAGACTATGGAGTATGGTATGAGAAGGTGGAAGACTTCAAGCTGAGAGGATATACTGATAGTGACTGGGCCGGCTGCATTGATGATAGAAAGAGCACATCTGGTTCTGTTTTCAGTCTTGGTTCAGGGGCTATCACATGGAGTTCCAAGAAACAAGACATTGTGGCATTGTCTTCCTCTAAGGCAGAATATGTGGCAGCTGGGTCGGCAGCAAGACAAGCATTATGGCTAAGGAAATTGCTCAATGATTTATGTTGTGCTCAAGATGAAGCAACTGAGCTATGGTGTGACAACAAGTCAACAATTGCCATGACAAAGAACCCAGCCTTTCACGCCAGAACCAAACATATAGATGTGCAACATCACTTCATTAGGAAGTTGGTTTCTGAGGAGAAGATTGTTCCAAAGTTCTGTGGAACAAATGAGCAGGATGCAGATCTATTTACAAAGGCTCTAAGTCAAGCTAAGCATCAGTTCTTTATGGAGAAAATCGGAATGAGAAAGTTTGAATCAAGGGAAGGTGTTGAAATGTGATTCAAACTCACAAGAATCTGGCGCCAAGTTTCTAGGAAAGCAGTTAGGAGTTGTTAGCTGTTATTTATGCAGTATCTGATTAAGTCATTTCCTTCTAATTAAACCACTACCTTAGGCACTTTGTTAGACGTGGTTAGTGGAGAATTAGTTAGTTCATGTGTCATTCATTTAAGCACTGTAATCGTCACTGATTTCTAGTAATCAAACACAGCAGTTTGCATTCAACTTGTGAGCTCTCTCTCTGCATTTTCTCTATTCTCAATTCCAACACACACGAGTCTGGAATCTGGATCGCCTTTGATCTCGTCTTCTAGAACGACGAACGAAGGACAAACGAACGAAGTGGCTTGTTTTAGGAGTTCGGCCGTACGTTCACTTGGAGGAGGAGTACCTCTTTTCTTGTGTTTCCAAAACACAATATATATCATCATATATGTTATGTACGTGTTATCTCAATATCAAGATATCACATATTTAATATCATATATATTATCTTTAGTTATGGATACAATATTTTTATATTGTTTCCATATATCTTCTAATAAGATATTTCCTTATCAATTAATTATCAATGGTAACTTTTACCCATTAATAATAAAAGTCTATCTCCCAATTAAAGCCAATGGGCCGAAATCCATGTCCCACATGGGCTTTCGGTTCGGTTTGATCCAGCCCGATAACTCTATGTGTGTGACCTCATAGGACCCGGTTATTATAGCCATGGGCCTAACCCGATTAAGCCCATTGATCGTAGTTGGCTTCTAGCAAAGCACTACGACCCCTAAAATTCCCGGATTGTAAATCTCCATTAATTGTCTTATTCCATGTTCGGTAATTGCACCTTTGATTAAAGGACACAATTCCTTTAATCTCCCACTTGTCCTTAAAACAAGTGTGCAATGTTAAATTCCTTTGTCTCTTAGTGTCTTATTTGATGATATGCTGACATTCATATCTCTCATCAAATGTGTTTCTTGACCTCCGAGTTTGAACTGTCAAATAACGGATGATTACATATAATCCATCCGAGCATGGCCATGCATTTTTCAGTTCTCGCTCTTCAAGTGGCCGAGACACCATTCTTGTCCAATGTATCACAGTATACATGAAGCAGGAGGACTTCTCCAGTCTTGCATGACTATAGCTCCCACTCAACTTTTGGCAATCTCAATCACTGCCTTTATAACTGCCTGTTACGGTCAGCGTTTAACAGCGTCAAAGACATACCAATCATCAAGAGAAACTATATCATACTCATGTCTGAGGAATCTACCAATCATGGTTTAACTTAAAGATTCTTCAAGTCTTTTATGAAAACCTTTAAGGTGGGTCAGTCCCATACGTATCATCCATACATATCTATGTAATCGACTAGACATCTCAATGTCCCTATAGCCCATGAAACGTGGCGCTATCAGTCAACTTACAATGTGGTCTTTAACAATAGTCATTTATGTCCAAGTTAATGACTAAGACCATGGACCTCAAGTAACTCATGACTTCAGTTCACTTAATGGGGTTTCATTCACCACAACACTTATGATGAGCCCATTTGCGAATCATGAATTATTTGGACATTTTATTCAATACCAAGCAAACGATTGAATAAGAATGACAATGTATATCATGTAATCAAGCATAAAACATGTCTAGCATTCATGAAACAAGGTTCATTATGTAAGACAATACAATCTCAAAGCCATTCTCCAATGCGCTTGAGGCCCTTGGCCCTAGTGTGACCCTCACGTTTGGGCCTAGGCATAAGCTTGGTTAGTGGATCTGCAATACCGTCATCTGTGTGTACTTTGCACAATCTGACATCTCCTCTATTCTCACATCCTTGAACGACTAATTCATCATCACCTCCACACACCAAGAAGTCATCATTGGTTCTTCTCAAGTACTTCATGATGTTCTTGGCTGCACATCAATGTGCCTCTCCGGGTGCTACACATGCTCAGAGCAAATGTGACATCAGGGCGTGTACATATCATGACATACATGATAGAAACCCTTTCTTAGAGTCCTGTATTTTGAATTTGCCAAGAACCTTTTCTATGTAAGTTCATTGGCTCAATCTTAGCAGCCTCCCAGATCTATCTCTATAGATCTTGATACTCAGTGTGTACTTCACCTCTCCTAAGTCCTTCATTGAGAAACATTTCTTCAGCCATCCCTTAACGGACTCTAGCATCGGAATGTCATTTCCAATGAGCAGTATGTCATCCACATACAAGACTAAGAAGACCACTTTACTCTCACTAAACTTCTTGTAAACACAAGGTTCTTCTTCGCATCTAATGAAGTCAAACTCTTTGACAACTTTATCAAAGCGAATATTCCAGCTCCGAGATGCTTGCTTAAGTCCATAGATAGACTTCTTAAGCTTGCATACTTTCTTAGCTCCTGCTGGATCCTCAAAACCCTCAGAGTATTCTGATAATTACGACCGGTGCAAATGTCTCTTCATAGTCTTGACCATGAATCTGTTTAAAACCTTTGGCAACCAACCTTCCCTTGTAAACAGATACATTTCCATCATTGTCTGTTTTGAGTTTAAAAACCCATTTGCATCCTATGGGTTTTATCCCATCTGGCAAATCTATCAAGTCCCATACTTGATTCTCAGACATAGAATCCATTTCAGAATGCATGGCTTGAAGCCATTTCTCAGAGTCTGGACCCGTCATTGCTTGCTTATAGGTTTCAGGCTCTCCGCTTTCTAAAAGCAGGACGTCAAGGCTTACATTCAAGACGAAATCATTATATCGCCTTGGTTGCATCCTCGGCCTGTTTGATCTACGTGTGGGTTCAACAACTGGAGCATTTTCCACAACTGTTTGTGGTTCCTCATTCGGTTCTTGAGGTACTGGTGCCGATTCCTGGATAGCTTCCTCTTGGGAATGTACGTCTCTAGGTACCAATATCTCCTCATCGACATCATCTATGTCGGTTTGTTGTTGGGTTTGTTGCTCTTCTTGAACTTCTTCAAGATGAACATTTCTCCCACTTGACTTCTTGGAAATGAATTCTCTTTCCAAGAAGGCATTATTCCTTGCAACAAACACTTTGTGCTCAGTGGGATTGTAGAAGTAGTATCCCTTGGTTTCTTTGGGATATCCTATGAAGAAGCATTTATTTGATCTGGGTGCAAGCTTATCTGACAGTAAACATTTTACATAAGCTTTACACCCCCAGATCTTCATGAAGGACAAGCTTGGAACTCTTCCAGTCCATATCTCATATGGTGTCTTGTCTACAGTCCTAGACGGGGTTCTGTTTAGTGTGAATGCAGCGGTTGTGAGGGCGTATCCCCAGAAGGATGTTGGAAGACTAGCAAAACTCATCATTGATCTGACCATGTCCAACAAGGTCATGTTTCTCCTTTCAGACACACCATTTAGTTGAGGTGTGCCTGGTGGGGTCAGTTGTGTGACTATCCCACAACGTCTTAAATGATGATCGAATTCCTGGCTTAGATATTCACTACCACGATCATATCGAAGGGCTTTAATCTTCTTGCCAGTCTGAGTTTCTACTTCATTCTGTAACTCCTTGAACTTTTCAAATGATTCAGATTTATGACTCATTAAGTAAATATACCCATATCTACTTAAATCATCAATAAACGTTATGAAGTATCTATAGCCTCCTCTAGCTTCTGTGCTCATTGGTCCACATACATCTGTATGTATTAGCGCCAATAGCTTAGTAGCTCTTTCACTTTTCCCGGTGAAAGGTGACCTTGTCATCTTGCCCATTAGGCATGATTCACATGTTTCAAATGATTCATGATAGCATGCATTTAGACTAGTTTAGATCATGTTTATTTCTCTTGAATAGGTTTGTTTTGCTCCTTTTTATTTTAGTTTTATTTGGTTTTCATAGATTTTGTAGTGTTCGGAGTCTACTCTTGTGTAGTTGTGATTTCAGGATTGTTTGGAGGCGTTTTCAAGAAAATCAAGCTACTAGTGAAGATGTTCGGGTGGACGACTAGAAGAGATGGCGCCATGGTCGAAATACAAGTGCCAAGATCAGACGAGGAAAGTTCAAAATGGAAGCCCGACCGAGCTAGTGAAGACGAAGGAACAACAGTCCACAACCCGGCCCACAACTCGGCCGAGTTGTGGACCGAGTCGTCAGGGCCAAGCTATGAAGAGCAAAGACAACAGAGAACAACTCGGCCCACAACTCGGCCGAGTTGTGGACCGAGTCAACGAACTCGGCTTAGCCACCGAATAGGAGAGGAACAACAGAGAACAACTCGGCCCACAACTCGGCCGAGTTGTGGACCGAGTCAACGAACTCGGCTTAGCCACCGAATAGGAGAGGAACAACATAGAACAACTTGGCCCACAACTCGGCCGAGTTGTGGACCGAGTCAGCGAACTTGGTCGAAGTTACTGAAGACGAGAGAAGACAGACGACAACTCGGCCCACAACTCGACCGAGTTGTGGACCGAGTCAGCTTCCGTAACGTCTTTCTGCTGCTGAAACGTCTTTTGCTCCTGATTTTTATCAGATTTGGGGACGAAATTACAGACACTTTTTTCTCATGCTCTGAACTTAGTCTCTCTCTAAAAAACCCTAGTTGTGTTTGTTGAGTTTTTCTTGGTTGAAGATTGGAGATTGTTCTTGGATCGAAACAAGTATTTCTCTTCTTTCTATCTATTTGAATGATTTCTCTGTTTCATACAATGATTTTGATTGATTCCCCAAGCATGCTAGGCTAATCCCCTTTATCTAGGATTGGGGTGACCCCGATAATGTATTGGTAGACTTATAATTTGTGTTTGTCTGAATTGGTAGCATGAATTCTTGCTTGATTCAATTCTAGGGTTCTTATTGCTATTGGTTATTTATCAATTAGAAATTCTATTAGGTTGAGTCTGAAAGGAGATTCCTAATGAATGAATTAGACAAGGTATGAGTCTGAAAGGAGATTACTATTGTTGGAATTACTATGAATTGAACCTGAATAAACTTGTTTGTTCTTGCGGAGTCCTAAGTTATCATAGAAACCCTAGGTTAGTCTGGAATTAACGGAGCACGAAATTGAATGTTAACCCGGTTTTATCCTAGATTCTAAGTGCTCAATGGGTCTAAATTTGATTAGCTTTGCGCGACAACGATTGTTAGTTGGAGTTTAGATACGTCTACTATTGTCTGAAAGGAATTAGTAGTGATATTTGATAACTTACCGTCAAACGAGTTCATGCTATTCTGAGATAAACACGCATAAGTTTACCAATGCATTATTGTGGGGATCCTTAATCCTAGATATTTCCCATCATTTGAATTTACTTACATTTGCAATCATTATTTCTTAGTTAATTGAACAAACCTTTCTTGCGGCTTAGCTTACCAGTTTAGTTACAAAAGGTACTACATTGTCCTCGTGGGAACGACACTTGAATAGCTACAACTGACCCCATACACTTGTGGGTAGGTTTTCGCCACATCAAGTTTTTGGCGCTGTTGCCGGGGACAATTGCTAGTATCGGTTGTTTTCCCTACAACTGGTTCGACTAAGTCTTTTGTGTGTTTTGATCCTCCTCCTTTTGGCTTTGGTTTCAGGTTTGTTTTCTTCTGAATGCGGAGAGTCCTGAGCGCTAATAATCTCAACGACTTTGATCCCGAACCTGAGCGTACTTTTCTCTTAAGAAGAAGGCAACAACGTGAAATTAGAGTGCAAGAGATGGCTGGTAGAGGGAACGGTGGCTTGTTGGGCGGTGATGATCAGCCACGTATGACTCTGGGTGATTATGTGATGCCCAACCACCTTGGTCCTCTTTCTGGTGTGGTTCGACCTCCGGTGGCAGCCCGTAACTTCGAGCTGAAACCCTCCCTAATCAACATGGTTCAGCAGAATCAATTTGGAGGTCTTCCTTCTGAAAACCCACATCAGCACTTGGCTACTTTTATTGAGTTGATGGATACAGTGAAGATTCATGATGTCTCTCAAGATGCACTTTTCCTGCGTGCTTTCTCTTTCTCTCTACGAGACAGGGCCAAGGCTTGGTTCAAGGCCTTACCTCATGGATCTATTACCACTTGGGATGAGTTAGCCAAGGCATTTCTCAACAAGTACTTCCCACCTAAGAAGACAGCTGAGATGAGGAATCAAATTCTTGCTTTCAAGATGAACCATGACGAGTCTCTATATGAAGGTTGGGAGAGATTCAAAGAGCTATTGATGTTGTGCCCGCATCACGGGCAAGAGAAATGGACCTTGCTACATGTCTTCTACAACGTTGTTGATAGTTCAACTCGACTTATTATTGATGCTTCAGCTGGTGGTAGAATCATGGAAATGGAAGTTGATGAAGCTTGGGAGAAGATTGAGAACACTGCTCAACACTCTCATTATTACAGTGATGCTCGCTCAACTTCAAAGAAACCAACAAGGATGTATGAGGTTAGTTCTGAGACACACCAACAAGCTCAAATGGATGCTTTGTCACAAGAGGTCAAGAGGCTGAATTTGTTGGTTCAGAAGGCTCAAGGGCAGGGTGCAGGGTCATCCACTCAGGCTGTATCTGGTGTTGCTTGTCAGTTTTGTGGAGAGGGTGGTCATACTATTTCATCATGTCAACTATTTGCTGCTCAAGGTGACACCCAAGGTGAGGCAAACTACATGAACACCTTCAATCGGGGTCCCAGGAACGATCCATACTCCAACACCTATAACCCCGGTTGGAGGAATCATCCTAACTTTTCATATGCCAACAACCAAGCTGCTCAAAGACCACCTCCCGGTTTCCAACAAAGAGCTCCTCCACCTCAAGGTCAAGAACGTGCTCAACCGTCTGAGGACTCCAAGCTTGACATGATAATGAAAGAGCTTCAGAACATAAACAAGACATTGAAGAATCATGATAGCTTGCATGCTCAATATGCTTTAAATGCTCCTAGACCCCAAGGTCAGCTTCCAGGTCAAACTGAGGCAAACCCAAAGGGGCAAATCAATGATGTGTCCTTGAGGAGTGGGAAACAACTTGATGATCCAAAGGTTGTGGATCTCAAGCAAAAGGGCAAGGTTATTGAAGAGCCCGAAGAAGTAGTGATCCAAGAGAAGGAGCAAGAGGAAGTGCCCAAATATGTGCCACCACCGCCTTTCAAGCCTCCTCTTCCTTTCCCACAAAGGAGGGCTCAAGCTCAGTTGGATCAACAATTTGGTAGATTTGTGGAGGTGTTGAAAAAGCTCTACATCAACATTCCCTTCACCGATGCTCTAAAGCAAATGCCAACATATGTGAAGTTCTTGAAGGAGATCCTCTCCAACAAGAGGAAGATAGATGAGTACCAATCTGTTTCTTTGAGCCAAGAGTGCAGCGCTCTCATTCAGAATAAATTGCCTCCTAAGCTTGAAGATCTGGGTAGCTTCAGTGTTCCTATGGTGATTGGGAAATGCACCTACACGCCTTGTGTGATTTGGGAGCTAGTGTGAGTATCATTCCGCTCTCTATATGCAAGAAGCTTGATTTGGGAGAGCCAAGACCGATAAAGATGACTCTCTACATGGCGGATAGATCCACGGCGCGTCCGGTAGGTATTTTGGAGGACATACCCGTCCAAATTGGTAAGTTCTATATTCCCGTGGATTTCATTGTCCTAGATATTGAGGCTGATTTTCCTATTCCGATTATTTTGGGAAGACCCTTTCTAGCTACTGCATGTACTCTTATTGATGTAAAGCAGGGTGTTCTTTCCTTTACTATTGGGGATGAGAAAATTGAATTTAATTTTTCTAAAGCTATCAAACAGCCTGCTTTTGAGGATGATGTGTCCAGGTTAGATGTGGTTGACAATGCAACTCAAGAATCCTTGATGGCTGTCATGACTAAGGATCCCTTGGAGTTTTGCTTGACTGAAAGTGTGACCCAAGCTGAAAATCTAGAGCTACTTGCTGATGTGCTCTTTGATTTGGAGTCAACTGAAGAGTTGCCTGAGGCCGTGATTGAGGCCCTTACAAGAGAAGACCTTATTTCTAAGGAAGAGACTGAAAGGGCACCAAAAGTGGAGTTGAAGCCACTTCCCCCTACATTGAGGTATGAGTTCCTTGGACCTAATTCAACCTATCCGGTGATTGTCAATGCTAGTTTAAGTGATTGTGAAATTGAGAAATTGTTGCATGAACTTAGATTGCATAGAAGAGCCATTGGATATTCTATTGATGATTTAAAAGGAATTAGTCCCTCAATGTGCATGCATAGGATTTTGATGGAAGAAGATCATAAACCCTCCATTGAGCATCAAAGAAGACTTAATCCTATCATGAAAGAAGTAGTGAAAAAAGAAGTGCTGAAATTGTTAGATGCAGGCATTATTTATCCTATTTCTGATAGTGTTTGGGTTAGTCCTGTTCATGTTGTGCCTAAGAAAGGGGGAATGACTGTGGTGAAGAATGAAAAGAATGAACTGATTCCTACTAGGACTGTCACAGGTTGGAGGATGTGCATTGACTATAGGAAATTAAACAAAGCCACTAGAAAATATCATTTTCCACTTCCTTTCATTGATCAAATGCTAGAAAGGTTAGCCAAGCATTCACACTTTTGTTATTTGGATGGTTATAGTGGATTCTTTCAAATCCTTATTCATCCTGATGATCAAGAAAAGACCACTTTCACATGCCCATATGGCACATTTGCATATAGGAGAATGCCATTTGGTTTATGTAATGCTCCGGGTACCTTTCAAAGATGCATGATGGCTATATTTTTTGACTTGATTGAGGATATTATGGAAGTTTTCGGATGATTTTTCTGTATATGGTACTTCTTTTGATGCTTGCTTGTCTAACTTGTCTCGAGTTTTGCAACGGTGTGAGGAAGTAAACCTTGTATTGAATTGGGAAAAATGTCATTTCATGGTAAGTGAAGGAATTGTGTTAGGACACTTGGTTTCTAACCGTGGGATTGAGGTCGACAAGGCCAAGATTGAGATTATAGAGAAGTTGCCTCCTCCGACTTCGATCAAGGGCATAAGAAGCTTTCTTGGACATGTTGGGTTCTATAGAAGGTTCATCAAGGATTTTTCAAAAATTACCAAGCCTCTCACTAACTTGCTCTTGAAGGATGTTTCCTTTGATTTTTCGGAAGAGTGTCTTGTATCTTTTTGCAGGTTGAAGGAGGCACTGATTTCAGCTCCAATTATGCAGCCCCCTGATTGAGATCTCCCCTTTGAGATCATGTGTGATGCTAGTGATTATGCTGTTGGGGCTGTTTTGGGGCAAAGGAAGGATAAGAAGCTTCATGCCGTCTACTATGCTAGCAGGACTCTTGATGGAGCTCAAATGAATTACGCCACTACTGAGAAGGAGTTGCTGGATATTGTGTTTGCTTTTGAGAAGTTCCGGTCCTATCTGGTGGGTGCCAAAGTTATTGTCTATACTGATCATGCTGCTATCCGGTATCTCTTGAGTAAGAAGGAGGCCAAGCCCAGACTGATCCGTTGGATTCTTCTTCTTCAAGAGTTTGATTTAGAGATTAGAGACAAAAAGGGCACAGAGAATTTGGTTGCTGATCATCTTTCTAGATTGACTCAAGAGCAGTTGGAGTGCACTAAAGATGAGCCCCCTATTGATGATTCATTCCCTGACGACCATCTTTTCAGGGTCGCCAATGAAGTCTTGACTTTTGCAAATTCAAGAATGCCATGGTTTGCTGATTTTGTCAACTACTTGGTTTGCAATGAGTTACCTCCTAAGCTATCATTCCAACAGAAGAAGAAATTTATGTCGGATGTTCGACACTATTTTTGGGATGAGCCATTGCTTTTTAAGAGGTGTGCTGATGGAGTCATTAGAAGATGTATCCCTGAGGATGAGGTAGAGAGTGTTATCATTCATTGTCACTCTCTACCATGTGGAGGGCATGCTAGTTCCTCAAAGACAACCACTAAGATCTTAAATTCAGCTCTCTATTGGCCTTCTATGTTCAAGGATGTGCACCGTTTCATTGCTTCTTGTGATGCATGTCAGCGTACGGGGAACATTTCTAGGAGGAATGAGATGCCTCTTACTAACATTCAAGAGGTTGAGATTTTTGATGTATGGGGAGTTGATTTCATGGGACCTTTTCCGCCGTCCTACTCTAACAAGTTTATCCTTGTGGCGGTTGACTATGTGTCTAAGTGGGTTGAAGCTATTGCATCTCCAACAAATGACTCAAGGGTGGTGTCTAAGTTTTTCAACAAAGTGATTTTTCCAAGATTTGGGACACCAAGAGTCGTGATTAGTGATGGAGGATCACATTTCATTGAGAAGAAGTTTGAGGCTATGCTGAAGAAGTATGGGGTAACACATAGGATTGCCACCCCATATCATCCTCAAACAAGTGGTCAAGTTGAGGTCTCAAATCGGGAGATAAAGAGTATCTTGGAGAAGACGGTTTCCCGATCCCGAAAGGATTGGTCTACGAAGCTTGATGATGCTCTTTGGGCTTATAGGACAGCGTTCAAAACTCCTATTGGCACTACACCGTTCCGGCTAGTGTATGGGAAGTCTTGTCATCTCCCGGTTGAGTTAGAGCATAAAGCATATTGAGCAATCAAATTGTTCAACTATGACATGAAAGCAGCCGGTGAGAAGAGGATGTTGCAATTGCAAGAGTTGGAGGAGTTGAGGTTAGATGGTTATTAAAATGCTCGGATCTACAAAGAGCGAACCAAGAGATGGCATGACAAGCATATTGTGCCGAGGGAGTTTCATGAAGGTGATCTTGTCTTGTTATTCAACTCCAGGTTGAGACTTTTTTCGGGAAAGCTGAGATCCCGATGGAGTGGTCCGTTCCATGTGCGGAAAGTGTACCCACATGGTGCAATTGAGATATGGAGCGAAGAGACGGGGCAATTCAAGGTGAATGGACAACGCTTAAAGAAATACATCGTCGGTAGTCCATTTGAGAAGGTCGCCTCTCTCTATCTTGACCCGAGCCACTATAAAGGTATGAAAGGTCAAGCTAAGGACCCTAAACTAAGCGCTGGATGGGAGGCAACCCATCAGGTAATTTTTCTTTTCTTTTCCCTTCTCTTTTCTTCTCGTTCGAAATTTTCCAACAGTAAGGAACTCGGCCCACAACTCGACCGAGTTGTGGACCGAGTTACAATCTGTCCATTTCTTATTCGACAAAAAAAAAAATCTCAACAGTAGGGAACTCGGCCCAGAACTCGACCGAGTTCTGGACCGAGTTTCGGTCTGTTTTCTGATTCAAAAGCAAAATAAAAAAAAATATTTTCTTTCTTTTCCTTCTCTTTCCCTACCTTCTTTCTTTTCTTTCTCCCGCTCCCTCGCCCCTGCCGCCATCGCCCATAAGCTCCTCCTTTCTCCTTCCCCTTCACCTCCCCACTCACACTCTCACCGGCGACCACTCACGCTCCCACCGGCGACGTTCCAGCACTTGACTGAACACAGATCCGTGCCCGAGCTGCTCGCGAGCCGCCGCTTCTCCCTTCCTCCGACCGCCGGCCAAGCTCCGCGCCGCCAGCATCTCCTCATCGTCCCCCACCAGCAGCCGAGAAGACCCCTTGAAGATTTAGTGTGGTATAATTTTCCCCTTTGGCTTAATTAATTTCTAGGGTTTTAATGGTAAATTGATGAAATTACTATTGGGGATGGAGAATGATAAGCTTGGGGGAATTTGCTGGTTAGATTACTTGATTTGTGCTTTCACTTTGATAGACAAAATTTTATGCGCGGGAATTTCGTGTCAAATTGAACCGTGGGTTGAATTTGTCGTTTTGTCCACGTGTAAAATCTTTGTCTAGCTCTATTTGAAATTCTTGTGGGGACCTTGTTGGTAAACTTTGTGCTACTGTTGTTGGTCGTCCTTGCCGGGATGACATATTTGTGGCTTTGCTTTGCCTTGGTTTGCTTGTCTTTTGTGTGTAGGTACGGGATTTGATCATGGCCCCCAAACGACAACGACAAGTGTCTGCGTCTTCCTCTAGGGGTCCTCCTCTTCCTCGTGTTGGAGAGGACTCTCCTGCGTCACTTGGTATCAACTTCACATCGCAAAAACAAATCACCCAATTTGAGCTTATCAAGAAGCGGAAGTTGATCCCTACTCGATTTTTGGATTTCGAGTTGCTTGAAGCTTTGGGTATCCGGGGTGACATTGAGTGGTCGGCTGGACGTTTGGGCTGGACAGAATTCCTTCATTTTTGGGAGCCGACGTACAAGGGCCTCACATTGGAATTCCTGAGCACTTTTGAATCTCAGGTCATGCAAGGCGAAAGAACCTCAGTTGGGCTCTGCACTTTCCGCCTTGGAAACACTGACAGGGAACTCGATTTGGCAACTGCGAATGCGATTTTCGGTTTTCCTATCGTCACAGATCAATTGGTTCCTCGGGGGGAGCGAAGAGTTGATTTTTGTCGCGTTGGCGTGTTCTGGGGCAAGATTGGAACTGGCACCTATGATGCTTCTAGGACAAAGGCATCCAGCATAAGCAACCCGGCCCTTCGAATCTTTCACCGCTTAATGGCGCATACCATTTTTGGCCGCGGTGATGGTGGCGAGAACAGTGCCGCCAAGAAAGAAGTCATTCTCATTTGTGCGGCCTTGTATGGCCATGAAATCAATTCTGCTGGGTTTCTGATGGGCCATATGAGCTTGGTGAGCAACAAGGTTGTTGGGGACATTGCTATAGGAGGGTTGGTGACTCGTCTAGCTCGGCATTTCAACATCAATTTGGACGGGCGCCGTGATGGTACTCTCCCACAGCCCATTGGCTTCGCGTTGTTCAACAACATGAAGTTGCTATACCAATATCACAACAATTGGTATTGGGCTCTTCCATCATGTGGGCGACTACTACGTCTCCCTAATCCCGAGCGGACCTTGCTCCAGCAGCACGCCAATTGGAAAGTCGCTCCTCTTCCTTATGACCCTTCTCTCGCCCAGATTAAAATTAGTCCACCCGCTCTCATGGGAGATGAAGGAGAGGAGGATGCTGATGAGGAAGAAAATGGTGAGGATGATGAGTATGAGACAACTACTGAGGGTTCACATGGCCATGACCCACGCCTCTATTCTATGCTCGAGACTATGCAGCATGACATGATGGCTGGTTTTTCTTCTATGAACACACGCATGGACACTATGCATGCTGACGTCAACACGCGCATTGATAATCTACGTGATGATTTCCATAGTTGGCGCTTTCCCGGTCCTCCACCTCCACGAGAGTAGATTCGTTGTCCCCACATGCACCTTAGTAGAATAATTGTGAGTACTCCTCTTTCCTTACGCTTTACTTTGTACATTGGGGACAATGTAGGGTCTTAGCTTGGGGGAGGGGTGTATTTGCATTGCATTGCATGTAGTTTGCTTGATTAGTTGCAATTTTTTTGGTTTGCAAATTTGCCCAGCTTGTTCCTTTGTGGGTCCTTATAATGGTACATAATCCGTGAATCCTCTTAACATGCCTTGGTTGTTAATGTTGCAATTGCATTATGAGCATGATATGATTGATCAAACTTTTGACAATGACTTGAGCATGTAGACTTTGATTGAGATGTGTTAGGACCAATACTCTAGACAAAATGTCATGGTGAGCTTGTTAGCCTTTCTTGGACTACAATTGCATAAGTCCTCTTATTTTCTTGTGTGATCTCTCTTTGCTTGCTATCTCTAGAACTTGCTTCAATATCTCTTTGAGACTGCATCTAGGACTAATGTGCATTACATTTTGATTGAGACATTTTTACTATTTTTATCGGTCTTATATTTTCCTTGACCACCCTAATATTATTTCCCTCTTCTTGAAGCCCTTTGAGCCTTAAAGCCTATTCTTTGAAAGCTCTACAAAAGCATCCGAGCCTATTTATATATCCTTCCCATCCAGGGGATTGAACTTTTGTTTGCTTAACGTGGAAGTGGACTAAGCTTGGGGGAGTTGCATAAAATGTTGGGTGATCATTAGAAATTGATTGTAAGGTTTTATACCATTCGGTTCATAAAAGTTTGCTTCCTTCTTCTAAAAAAAAAATATGAAGAAGAAGAAGAAAAGAAGCCCATAAAATAGAATGGTGAATCCTTAGTTTGGGTTGTAGTTGAGTTTATTGTAAAATCATTATATGATTGGTGTTAATTTAGTGAAGTTCTTTTCCCTGGATTTAGCACCATATGGCCAAAATTTATCCATGCCCTATGTTAATACCTTGGCCCCATTACAACCTTATTTGAATGTCTCATGATTGTGTTTTGCATTGTTCTAGCAGTGGAGATCTAGATATTTTTGCAAGCTTATGGTAGTTAGCATTCAAAGTAGAGAATTGAGCGAAACACATATCCGAAACACATGAGTGTGAGTGACTTTAAATTTATCTTGGTGAGGTCTAGAGTAGAAGTACTAATTTCATCTTGTCATTGATTGAGAAGCATGCTAAGAAGGGAGTTGTCATTTGTTTGGACTTTTATGGTCATTGCTCACTTGTCTCTTGGATTGAAACAACCTTTGCATATTGTGTGGACTCATTATGTATGTACTTGCTTGGGACAAGCAAGGTTCAAGCTTGGGGGATTTGATAGCATGCATTTAGGCTAGTTTAGATCATGTTTATTTCTCTTGAATAGGTTTGTTTTGCTCCTTTTTATTTTAGTTTTATTTGGTTTTCATAGATTTTGTAGTGTTCGGAGTCTACTCTTGTGTAGTTGTGATTTCAGGATCGTTTGGAGGCGTTTTCAAGAAAATCAAGCTACTAGTGAAGATGTTCGGGTGGACGACTAGAAGAGATGGCTGGTAGAGGGAACGGTGGCTTGTTGGGCGGTGATGATCAGCCACGTATTGGTGGGTGCTGGTGGAGGAGGGGTGAGAGAGGATGTGCGAAGAGAGGTGAGGAGGAATGGAGTTCAGTGGAGTGGGTAAGGAGGGAGAGATCGGTGAGGGGCGGCAGACAGGGGAAACAAAGGAGAAAGAGAGGAAGGGAAGAGAAAAGAAAACAGGAAGGGAAAGTGTTTTTTTTTTTTTCCAGCCAACAGATCGAAACTCGGTTGAGAACTCGGTCGAGTTCTTGATCGAGTTTCTTTCTGTTAGGACAACTCGGTCGAAAACTCGACCGAGTTTCCCGAATTTGCTGAAGCTTTTTTTTTTTTTACCTGAAATAAGAAAAAAAAATATCAAAAAAAAAATAATGACCTAGACTCTAATAGAATTAACAATTAATATTAACAAATTGGTCCCCGGCAACGGCGCCAAAAACTTGATGTGGCTAAAACATACCCGCAAGTGTACGGGATCAGTTGTAGTAGTCAAGTGTCGATCCCACAGAGACCAATGTAATATTAATTGAAACGCTATCAGTGAACTAGGCCAGAAAGATATGAAATTGGGGAAAACTATAACTAAGCTAATAAATAATAATAAAGAAAACAGATAAACAATGGGATAAATGTGTCTAAGGTTAAGGATCCCCACAATGGTGTTTCGGTAGATTCTAAACAATATCTAATTAGATTTCAATATGAATGTCATTTGAAGGTCCCACTATCTAATGTCAACACTACCTCTTTTCAGACGAATAGTGCATGTACCTAAACTCGATTAGCAGTCACTTTCGCACAAACCTAATCTCATTAAGATCCATTAAGTTCTGTATAGATCAATGAACAAGTGGAAACAACATTCGCTTTCGCGCTCAGCGGAATCTACTCATCCAAGAATCTATTCGATAGTCGGGTACCACAAGAGGATTAAGTCACTTTCGCACAAATAATCCTCAAGTTCTATCCTAGGGATCTACTTAGCATCAATCTCCTATTATCATTTTCTCCTTTCGGTCTCAAATTCCAATAGAAATCCCAATTACAAATCAATTAGGTCATTAAGCATCCTAGGATAGAATCAAATCACATTCACATATCCATTCAATCAAATACCGCAATCAAACCTACCTAATTCACCATTAGGATCACCCAACCTTAGAACTAGAAATTTAGCCAAGCATGATCGAAGATATAATCAAAAGATTTAAACTAGCCATCAACATATATGAATTATTCAATAAAAACAAGAGATAAGAAACTTAATCTCAATGATAAAATATAATCCAAGTTGAACAAGGCTAGAACAATAATACCGTCTTCAAATCAAACAAAGCTTCAAAATTCCTTCTTGAAATTCTCCCTTGTACGTACGGCTGTCGGAAGCTGAAACAAAACTAAAGCAAGAAAACTAAACTAAACTAAACTAAACCTAAATTCAAAAGCAAAACTCCCCTTCTCCTGACTACGTAACTCCTCCCCTTTATCCCTCCTGAAATCAACCCCCCCCCCCCCCCCCCCCCCCCGTTGAAAAGTCAAACCAAAAACCCCCTCCTTCATCTACTCTCATCTGCTGCTTTTCTTGAATTCCAGTGGGCCGGCCTCTTTCCTCTCTGAAGAATCACGTGGGCTACACGGTCTAGCGTTTTGGGCCAACTTCTTAATGGGCTTCTATATGATCTTGTAACTTCAGCCCTATATTGTTTCACCGGTATCCATATATTTGGCGTCTTCTCAAATAGTCTCGTATCACCTCCAAATTTGCACCTAAAATACCTGAAAATACAAAAGTACGAGTGTAGACTCCGAATACAAAATAATGCAAAATTAACAATAAAAGATATAAAATATGCATGCAAATGAACTATTCTAATATGCAACTAGACTCCTAAAATATGTATAAATTAGGTGTTATCAATTCACAATCAATTGATTTCAGAATTCCATCTTTATGGAGTTTCTTCATGCGGTTCAAGCCAATGTGACCTAAGCGACAATGCCACAAATAGGCTTCACTCATGTCATTTGTCTTTTGCTTCTTTGTATCAATGTTATAGATTTCGGATATAAGTTCAACCACATAGAGTCCATTACTCAAGGGTGCTCGGGCATAGAAAATACCATTCTTATAAATAGAAAAGCAATTGTTCTTAACAATAAAACCATAGCCCTCAGAATCCAAAACCGAAAACGAAACAAGGTTCTTAGAAATTTCAGGAACGTAATAACAATTATTAAGTTCTAAAATCAAACCAGAAGGTAAAACTAAATCATAGACTCCTACAAGCGCAGCAACAGTCGCCTTGTTTGCAACACGTAGGTCTATTTCTCCCTTCTCCACTTGCCTCCTACTTCTTTGCCCCTGCATATTCGAAGTAATGTGAGCACAACATCCGGTATCTAATACCCAAGTAGTGACAGTGGTTGTTAAGATTTCAATAACATTAATACCTGAAGTGGGATTCACAGTCTCATTCTTCTTGTCTTCCAGGTATTTGGGACAGTTTCTTTTCCAGTGTCCCTTGGCCTTGCAGTAGAAGCACTCATGATCAGCAGGTACCTTTGACTTCTGAGTCGTCTTGGGTTAAGCAACTTGCTTGCCCTTCCCTTGGTGTTGTTTGTGCTTCCCATTGGCCGCCTTCTTGAACCTCATCCCTTTGTTGACCATGAGAACTTCTTTCTTAGGTTCAACCATGATGTTCTGCTCAGCTGTCTTGAGCATGCCATGGAGCTCATTGAGGGTCTTGCCTATCCCATGCATATGATAGTTCAATCTGAATTGAGCAAATCCATCATGCAGGGAGTGCAAGATGATATCAATGGCTAACTCATCATTGTAAGGAAAGCCCAATTGAACCATCTGCTCAAAGAGACCAATCATGTCAAATACATGGTTGCTCACTGGCTTCCCTTTCTCCAATTTCTTCTCAAGTATGGCCTTGTGAGTCTCATATCTCTCAATCCTAGCTTGTTCCTGAAACAACACTTTCAGGTTAGCCATGATTGTATGAGCATCCATGCGTTCAAACCCCTTTTGAAGGCCTGGTTCCATGGCAGCGAGCATCAAGCAGGTGACAGGCACCGACTTAGCTCTTATCTCCTTTTCCTTTGCTTTCTCCTCATTAGTGGAAGCATCGGTCAGGACAGGGATGGGTGTTTCCAGAACGTCCTCACGTCCTTCGGATCTGAGAACAATTCTCAAGTTCCTTTCCCAATCGATATAGTTTGTACCGTTGAGCTTGTTTTTGTCAACAATTGACCGCATGGTGAATTTCAAATCGCTACTAGACATGATTGCTACAAAAGGAAGTAACATGCAGATAAGTTTATGCTTGACATGCAAAAGCTTAAATTTTAAACATGTTTCAAAAATTAAGCAAATGCACATTTTATTCAAACAAGTTTGTCCCCAGTGAATAAAATGATTTCAAGATCCTATTTCAGATAAGATCTTAGCGTACTTTGGCACTGCCCTAAGTCTCATGTGATCTAGGTAAGTAACATTTACTAATTATAACTCTTTATAATTCTTGGTTGATGGACCACATCCTATGTGGACTCATCCTTATGCCTCAAGATCCAAAACTTTGCCTTTTGGTCTCTTATTGAGTATAACCATATCAAGGTTTATGAATCTCTTATATAGATTCATCCTCACTATCCCAAGGTCAAAGAAGGACACATTGCTTTGGCAAAACCTATCCAACTTATTCCTAGGACATCATGGGTTATGATATGGAAAGACAATACCTCAATATTCTTTTAGGGACTTAAGCATGCAATGATTGTCTATTTACTAGTGAACAAAATAGCATAAGTAAACAATCATGCAATGCTTAAAATAATAAAGCATTAAAAATGCAATAATTAAATGTGATCCTAGTATGGCCCCTAAAACCAAAAACCAAAGATCTAATCTTCATGGGTCTGCTCTCAATGGATCTCCATCCTTGGTACCCTTCATGGATCTTCTTGGTCTTCTTGAGATCTTCTTGTAATACAAAATTTCTAATAATCTAATTACTGAAATTTAAAATTACAAAAATACATAACGATACGCAGATCGTATTTTCTATCCTAAGATGTGGGCCATACTAGTCACCTCATGCAAACAATAATATCATAATATTATAAAACATGCATGCAGTAATAATATCAAATATTATCAATAATATTAATCTAATTAATAGTAATTACCAATTTAACTAATTTAAATAAAACCATATTAAATTAAATAAATCACTTCATGACATAAATAATTTAATATCAAATTCTTAATTCAAATTCAAATTAATATATAGTATTAATCATTATTAATCATTAAAATACATTATTGGATAAGATATGCATGAACAATATAAGATATCAAATATCCTTATCTAAATCTAGTGGGAATCTATCCTAACAACTTTTTAGTAAATTATATTATAGATAATATCAAATATTATCTTATTAGGCAAATAAGATCTTATCTTATATTTTAGTAAATTATTCTAAAACGCCAAATCTACCCAACCGAACCGAGTCGCATCCAAGTCAAACCCGAACCAACCCGCTCCCACAGAACCATGCAGCCCCTGCGGGCCAATCCGGGTCCGGCCCGAACCAGCCACGGCAGGACCGTAAGCCCAACGATTCTTTAACAACTTAAAGCAATCTAATTGGTACTTACGTAGTTAATTAGATTTTGAACAAATTGAAGCTAAAATTAATTCGTTAACAATTTTAAATCAGCCACTGCAGGTTCGTAACCAATTCTAGGATTTGATTTTTATTTTTTTTTATTTTTTTTTTACTAACAATTCAATAAAAAATAGAATTTAATAAAAACCAAAATTTGGGTAGTTAATTCATCTTATGAAAATCAAATCTTCATCTAATGATTTAAAACATGCCAAAAAATCACATTTCTTGCATAATTAAATCACATGAATCAAGTATGTAGAATAATTTTACATGCATATTTGTACATAAAGTTCTACAACTTTACTAATCCAATCAATTAAAATCATAATTTTAATCATGTAAATTAATCTATATATCAATTTACCACTTAATTTGAATGAAGACATACATCAAAATTAACTCTTTTGATAATTGATCATATCAAATCATGCAAGAGGCTCTGATACCACTGAAGGTAATTTAGATGCTTAAAGTGGAATTTCATGAAACTATTTTCTAACATCTAACAATGATCTCATGCATGAACTAATAGGAATCTAGTATAGTTAGAGTTACATACCGTTCGATGCGAGCCTGAAACGTTCCTGCAGGATTTCAACAGAGATCGAAAGCCCCAAGTGTGACTTCTCTAATTGGTCCACACGAGTCTGAAATCTGAATCGCCTTTGATCTCGTCTGCTAGAACGACGAATGAAGGACAAACGAACGAAGTGGCTTGTTTTGGGAGTTCGGCCGTACGTTCACTTGGAGGAGGAGTACCTCTTTTCTTGTGTTTCCAAAACACAATATATATCATCATATATGTTCTGTACGTGTTATCTCAATATCAAAATATCACATATTTAATATCATATATATTATCTTTAGTTATGGATACAATATTTTTATATTGTTTTCATATATCTTATTATTATATTTCCTTATCAATTAATTATCAATGATAACTTTTACCCATTAATAATAAAAGCCTATCTTTCAATTAAAGTCAATGGGCCGAAATTCATGTCCCACACGGGCTTTCGGTTCGGTTTGATCCAGTCCGATAACTCTATGTGTGTGACATCATAGGACTCAGTTATTATAGCCATGGGCCTAACCCGATTAAGCTCATTGATCGTAGTTGGCTTCTAGCAAAGCACTACGACCCCTAAAATTCCCGGATTGTAAATCTCCATTAATTGTCATATTCCATGTTCGATAATTGCACCTTTAATTAAAGGACACAATTCCTTCATGATGGTCACCACATAATTACGGAATTTAAGAATTAGTGGGAGGATGAATGTAAGAGATTCTTGTAAAACTCAACATGTGTGAGCCAAGCTTCTTTTACTGGATAATGTTAATCCATTCATGTTGACTTGTTTTACCAACACTAAAAATTGCTTTCGAAAAACTGCACTAAAAATGAAAGCAAACACCTAATGTCATCCACAACAACAAAAAAACCATAATTTCTTATGGATTAGTAAAAAAAAGTCTATATTTTTAGAATTAAGTTTCTTACTATACAGTAAAAGTTTCTACTACTTATATTTAACAATAGGAAACTCTTTACTTTCTACACAAATTATTTTATATTATTTATAATATTTATTTGAGAAATCCACAAAATCTCCTTTGTAGAGGACTCCACAATCAACAAGGTATTGGATTGAAAGCCATTAAATAAAAAACCACCTCCTTGACACAGATCTACTTTGATCTTTTTGTTTATCAAGGATGATGACACGTTGAGAATGATGAGATGCTTGTCATTGTACGCATCTCCCTTTGCTTTGAGGTTTAAGGTGCAAGGGACAAAAAACCCACACAGCTTTTCCATATCTTAGAAAGGGCTAATCCAGTGTTCTTTGAGTAGAACTGAGGAAACCCAGATTCGGGCCGGACCTGAACCAAATGTCATGCCCGAATGAGCGCGTGCCGAATCTAGACAACCTAAGGAAAGAGGCTGATTTGGCTTCCCAAATCTCTAAAATTATATATAAAAATAAGTGTTGTAAATATTTATTATGAGCATTTTGTTGGACAAGTTTGTAATAAGCAACATGTCTATAAGAAGGTATTGTGTATTACATTGGATTTGTTACATTTTGTCTTTGATAGGTTTGTGAGCTCAAAAGGTTTATCCCCTTTTTTTTCACCCTAGCATTGGCCGATGGACAACATTCAACTAGATCAAACTCTACATTCCTGCCACACAAAAGATATAACATTGCACTCAGTTGGTAATGCACAAAAAAGAAATATAAAACAGAAGTGGATGTGCTCTAACTACCCTAAATCAAACTGTATTCTAGTTAAAGGAAGGACTGGGTTGAATCTACTTTTTATTCATAATCATTCTTCACATTACATAGTTTCATTAGGCCAAAGTTCAACAAGTTCATTAGGCCAAAGTTGAACTGTGATAACTGTTCGTAACCATAAAAATGTCAAACCAGGAGGCACCTCTCGAGTGCAAGAAGTTCTGTTATAGGGCCACCAACTACGTATTGAATCATAGCTGCAAATTTGCAGTGTAACTGAACTAAATAACAATACGAAGGTTTTAATTCCTCCAGAAACTCAGCAGCAACTTTACTTCCCCAATTATTAATATATACTAACGCGAAGCTCAGGCGGATTCCCAGTCCTTCGTAGAAGCGGATGAGCTTATCTGTGTTAAACTGCGGATGACATCTGCTCCGACCAGAGCACATCTTCCGCCAGTGCTTGTTGAGGATGACATCTGCTCCGACCAGAATCTCCACCGTGAGAACCATGAACATCAGGAATATGTACTGCTCCTTCATTAAGGATGGCAAAACATGTCTTACACTAATTCAAGCAAATCAAGCCTCTGTCCTCATTGTATTGAACCTGGCCTAGCAACCAACTTTTCTCCTACAACATAACTAGAAGCTCTCATACGAGCAGGACGTCTTTTATACAAGTTAACCTATGCATCATTAAAATCTGATTCATTCATGTTTCATTTTCATAGCTGCAAAAGGATACAATCGAAAGCAGAAGTTGACTTGCAATGCCTGAAGCGCCAAGATAACCCAGGCATGCTATCACACATAAGCTGCTCCCGGTAGCAAGACAAGCAAACATGAACCTGCATTTTCTCAGCAGAGGAAAAATATGAAAGAGCATTTACTAGAAAGTTATGATTCAGAAGTAGAGTGTTGGCATAGTGGCATCAGTTTAGTTTGTCCAAGAGAAAACAAGAACTGCCTTGTGACAAAATCAGAGGGAAATCATTATTTGTGCAGACTAGAAAGGCTAAAGAGTGCAATACCAAGAATATTTTCCCTCTCTGGCACAAACACCAATCATCCACAGAGAATACAGCAACAATGAAAACCCAGAAATCCCTATGAATGAGTTTGCAACTCTGAGGATTATTGCTTCCCAGGTCTCAGAAAGTTGAGTCGCCATTGCGGTGCTGTGAAGCTTGGAGGAGGAGTTAACTTAGGAATAAGTAGAGCTTATGTTATGTAGGTAGATATCAAGGGAGAGTGTAGAAGAAGAATTTGAAAGCTGGCCTGTTGGAGTGCAAATTGAAAACCAGTAACTGAGTATTGACAGGTGGGCTAGCATGACAACAGAATATGGCTCATCATACCAAAGGACAAGGAGGATCATACGGGTGGAGTGAAAGATACATTGGGATGAACATAACAATAAGGCTGAAGTAGTGGAAACTTCCTAGAAACTGTCAATGTTAATTCTAGTATTCTATGTTCGACCGTAATAGAAACTGTATGGCAGCTAGGGTGGCCAAAGTGGTTTTTTAGTTTTTACATATTTATACGATGGAAAGTCACTAAGTTTTCTACATAATTATAAGATGGAAAGCCAGTTAACATAATTTCGATTAGGCTAGGTATATATGGTAAAGGGGTTGGATCATGTGAGACGGCCAAAAATCATCAACCAATCTCTAGAAAGAATGGTAAACATACACTAAAAATACGAGTAAAATGGAATATTAACGGTTGCTGTGGTGTAGTGGTTATCACGTCAGTCTTACACACTGAAGGTCTCCAGTTCGATCCTGGGCAGCAACATATGTTTTTTTTGCTATTTTTGTAGTTAATTTCTATTATTTAAAATAGTATCTGATAATGAAAATTTACAGTTGCATTCACAATTTTGCTTCTATTTTTTTTTTGCAGATATCATTGATGGGTTCATGCTTACTAAAAAGAGCCTGAGTTCAAGCATCCAAAGCTGTGTAGGGTAGATCATATAAGTAGTCTAGTTTGGACCTCCTTACCCTCTCCAGTCTCCATAGATGAAAGGTCATGTATAACAAATTGCATGGTTCATGGATAAAACAACTGCTCTCATGTGTCAATGGAAAGCCTCTAGTTCAAATGTACGTACCAATTATATCCCTACTGGATATATTTCGTGTCCGGCCGATTACTGGTTCAAGATAGTGATGAACCGAGGCTTGTAGAATCCAAACCATAGTCCATAGGTACTTTTCATGGACTTGGACTCCCAACTCCAACTTACGAACAACTAGAGAGAGAGAGAGAGAGAGAGGGAGGGAGCTCATTTCTGAATCAGAGTGCCTGTTATACAAGCTGAACCCATGATTCATAGGTACTTTTCTGAATCAAATTTATTTGGAATTTATTGAAAATACAATAGTCAATGTAAATTTACCAAAAACACATAGTGCATTAAAGAGCCGCATAATTTCATTTGGAATCAAAAGTTGGGTCACGGTACGCTCAAGCTTCCTCCATAAAATGAAGGGGAACCACAAAAAGATTATAAATATTGGAACCCATGATGACTAAAGAAAAAAAGCTGGTTGGAAAATGTTGTCGTCCTAGCAGAATCCATTTAGGCTGCATCTATTCTGTGTTATTTACCTTTTTTCGCACTACTTTTCTTGGCAACCATTCAACTAAGATCGGCAAGTTATAAATCCGTCTGGGAAAATTGCAGTTATCAAGCAGAAGTTGATGGCATGTCATCTTCCACCTGTGCCTGTGGTCCGACAACCTTCTGAGGAGCAGGAGGCATTGTTGGCCTGTTAGGATGAACCTCCTCAACCGTCTTAGCAGGCACGTCAAACTGCAAAAAAAAAAACATATACAATAAGTATAAAAGCGCTCACATATCATTATTTTTATTTTTAGACTGAACAGCAACACACAGCATTTGCAAGAATAAACGAATTTAATAATAGTTTATGTATCCAAACAAAGGGCAAGGAGAAGCCTATTATCGATCACATAGTATTGTTTTGCTTTGGATAACTGGACAGGAATACAGCACGTTTGACAAGAATAAAAGAAAATAGTCAGATCAACTGAGCAAAACTTGATGAGAAATTAGTCTTAGTTCAAATGAAACAAGGGAAACCATCTAATGCTTTACCTTCTTGCTATATAAGGAACTTCCCCATTTCCCATCTATTTCCCCTTCTCACTTCCCTTATATCCTTTTTAACACAAATGGTCTGACTTGCATCATCGAAAAGACCAAACTATGCGGAATAGAAACCTCTAATAAAGGACATTGAGATCTGAATGACTGACTAAAATACTAAGCCGTATGTTAACCCGTCTACACAGTATCTTAGGGGAAGGGGAATAGCTTAAAGTAAGAGAACTCTGTGGGGGATAAATGATGAGAGATAATTTGATAAGAAGATCACTTCTCTTTTCTTTCTTCACCTTTGTCATAATTTCCAAACAGTTGTTGAACAAAGTTCAGTATCTTATTCCTGTACATCACTATTGCTAGTGACCTAACACCCATGCTTCAGCCAAGTTATTGTTAGTCAGATTGATGTCAAAACTAAATCTATAAGATAAGCAATACTTAAGCTCCAAAAACTAACTTCTTGTTCAATCTTTATAAAAATACCTCTCAATTCCACTTGCACAATAATAATCGGCACATGGTCATCTTTTGCTTTAAGAGATTAATATAGAACTAAGGATCTTGTAACAAAATAGATAGTGCATAAGCAAACTGTGTATAAAACAGAAACATACTGACCTTGTAACCACATCCAGAAATGCAAGCGTGGAAGCATTCCTACAAACAGAAGGTGAAATATCTATTGGATAGGTATAATTGAAAAGTGACCATAAGCTGATAAGAACTTTGCAAATCATATAGCAGAAAGCCAAAAATAATGGAATGAAGGGACAGCAAAAGCAAACATGCAGGATGCTAGAAGTCATCGTTACGCAAATGTGATCTCCCAGTGTTTTACGGTTTCACCAGACCCAAATACTTAACACAATACATATAAATGATATCGAACCTGCCAATTGATGGAACATTGTTGTCACTGCTATCTTATCTGTCTTAAAGGATTAGGGTCTTACTTTTAATATTGAAAAATAAGCTCTTCAATCTTGAGATAAAACCATGAAAAAGTAGAAAGAAGAATGGTAATATATTGCACAAATAATGCCTCATTTTTATTAAACCTCATATTGAGCAATAAAGAGGAAGGCTTTAGACAGCAGGAATTCTGTGTTTGGACTCTAACTGCCATAAATGTAGTCCTTTATTAAAATGCATGCCATTTTGCTTGGATATAATTGGAAAAGAAGAAAAATGTGCATAGGGGAGCTCTACAAGAAAAGGAGAAAAGGAATAACAAAAACCTCAGAGTAAGAAGGAACTCCAGGAGAACGATCAATATAAGCACTCCACTGTTTGTCCTTCAAGACTGGGTCCTTATAGCATATTTGGTCACATGATTCGATACCTGAATATTAAAGACATTTGTATAAAAGAAAAACAAAGACTTATGCACTGCTGATGAACAGAACAATGGATGATGTGAATAATAGTTTGATACAAAAAACCTTTCAAGCCTTGTAGAAAAAGTACTAGACCACATCAATTTTCAGAAACCATAAGGAGAAGTGCCACGTCTACAAATCACGTGCAAGATTTGGTATCAAAAACAAAAAATTCTAAAATGCCATGCCGCCCCATGCGTCTTTATATGTTACTCATTAAAAAAAATGGTACACCCAGGATTGTCCAGACATGACAAAATAATAATTTTTTTCTATTTCTTTTGTGGGTATCATTCAATTGAAACAAGTTACTATAGCAGGATATATGTCACCAGATCATGTATCATTTGTTATAGTAACCACATCCAAGAAGTGTTGGAAATATCAGTTAACTATGTTAAGGTCCCAATTTTTAGTAAATTTCAGATTTTGGACCAAACGTATAATGTAGTATCATTTTTTGTACTGTTTGACTCACAAATTTAATTGGAATTTATTGAAAATACAATCAATGTAAATTTGACTCCATGCCGATAGTAGTTCTTCGAATGTTCTCTACATCCTCTTATTCGGTGAAGAATTAATAAGCTTTTCAAGAAAGGAAAAGAAAAGAAATGTGGACATAGTCAAAATTGAAGCCCAACACATACCACTTGCCATAAACGCATCAAATTTCCCTCTGCATAATGGGTATAAACAATCTGGATATTTTAGAATATTAATTAACCATAGCTAAGAGAACCAGTACGTCACCCTCTTGAGGTTTGCGACATCAATTTTCACCTTAACTATCCAATATGAATAGGTTCATGTCATATTCGCTACATCTCAAAGTGAACAATATAATTTTTGGTCTATGAGAAGTGTGGCAGCATGAATAAATCAGAAAAGATAATGGATATCTTGTTGGAACACATTCCTCCTGTTTGAATAACTATTTATAATTTACAGTTCACGTCATGGATGACAAACGATGGAAATGGAAGAATATGAAACAAGACAATGGAAGCATGAGAGTTTAGATGTTGGCTCTCAAGATAGATGATATGATATCAACATCGATTTATCTTTCTGTGTCTATTCATATTTTCTTCTTCAGTTTTCATTGACATCCAGTTATTGGACCATCTAGAGCCTCTATACAGGAACAAAGTAGCACACTGATCAATTCTTTCGAAAAGCATATGAATCATTACAAATATGTCCTTTTTTTTCAACAAGACTCCAACTTTGCATTTTTGGTTCTGGAAAAGGACAAAACACTATGATACTATAAAATCCAAGCTGGATGGTGCAGTGGACATTAACAAGCACCTTCAAAAGAGTGGCTATGATTTGCTGAATATACCTTTCCTTTTTTATTAAAAATGAAGAAGTCCATGTCAAAAATACAGCACAGAGATAACCAACAATGCAAGAATGTATTATGGTTTATTGGAATAAAAAGGAAAATAGGGGTACAAATAATGAAGAAAAAAGGATGATTTACATCACTATCAACCAGGAAAACTAAAGAGTAGTACTACTTACATTCATCCCAAGTGTCCCCGTCAGCAGAACATCCCTTTTTGCAGAACACTCTCCCTACAAGAGTTGGCACAATTGGGCATTGCATACTTATAACATTAACAGTAATATAATTTAACCAGTGCCGATGAGAGAATCAACTGGCAAGTAACTCAGTTTTGCTGCAAGACAAAATTGAAATGAAAGCCACAGGAGAAGAAATGAGAGTGAATCATTTGTTCATTTCAAACTAGGAAATCTCTTCATTTATCACAAGAGTACTTCTAAAGGACAATGATTTACAAATTTATATGAACAAGCCAGTCTGATGATCCAAAACTCCATTGTTGTAGGAAAGAGGATGCTATTCTAAACATTGTTTCTAACAAGTATAAACAAAAGAAAAAGTAACGAAAAAAAGCACACAACATTGCAATCACACTAGGTCACTTTGTAGTTCATAAAAATGAGAAATTGGGTTGTTATAGAGTCCCATGAAGTTCACAAAAAAACTTTATATTCAACTTTGAAACTGGTGCTCAAATGTACAGGAGTATTTCTTCGTATTACTTCCTACGGAAGACATTTTAGAAAATCTATGGCATAATTGTAAATGACTACTTTCTTACTCTTCTTGCATGGAACAATAAACCACAATCTCATCATTTCTTTTATTTTCCTTATTATTTAGTTCGGCGACATATTAAATATCAGATGTTGAGAGTTGACTGTTGAAACAACTAATGTAAGAGGTGTGTGCCCAATAACGGAATCTCAAGCACGAATACGCCCACCACTACCCAAAACAGTGAAAAATGAGGAAAGGCCAAAAAAACGAAAGAAATGCAAAAAGCTTCAATTGCTAATTTATACATTACTACGTGATTGGACTTAGCTATGTAAGTTGATAGATCTATACATAATTAATAATTTCTATAACTACTATCGGATTTTGTACCCCCTTTTACCATCAATGAGCCAAAATCAGGAATCAAAACACCGATTGCAAAGAGTATCAATAATCTTTTTCTCCACAGATGCAAGTGGATCCTCAGTTGTAACATGATTTCCTTTTTCTTTATGATTGTTTCTTGTTGAAATTTCACTCTCTGGCCATAGATTGTGTAGAAGACTGTAAACTTTCAAACCCTGAATGACTGAGTGTCTAATCATTAATTTTCTTCATGAAAAGGAAACGAGAGTCACAAAGAAAGGTCATTGTAGTGCATAACATAACATAACAATCATCAATGAAGAAATATTTTAATTTGCCGAAACCAGAGAAATTGAACATGGTATAGGCTAGCAATCGTTCGACTTCCCACAATCAAGAAGGTAACTATGCAGAAATAGAATAAAAAATCAACTTTAAAGCAGAATTAAGATCAAAGCAAGGAAGAAATGAATCATAGAAGTAGGCATTTGCGGGAATCAAAGGAAGAAGTATTACAAGGAATTTGAGTGAGAGCAGCGTATTTCTGCGTGCACTGGCTCCCGCATGGAGGCACCCAATTATGCGGCACAATCTCTCTCATTTCTCCCTTCCTCCTCTTCGCTCTCTCGTTCGCTCTCTTCGATTTCCCCAAATCCTCTATTTTTCTCTTGTATGTACGATGTATTGAAGGGAAATGGGAATCGCCCGGATGGGGGAGTGGTCTGCAACTTATTTCCAACTACTCTTATCTCATTATTACGCTATATTTGGCAATAACGTTCTCTCAGCAAAGTTTTATTCTTTATATTTTATGGTAAACCACACCAGAGTTTGGCCATAAGTACTTTTTACATTTTTTCAAAAAATTACTTTTTAATATTTTGATAAATGTATAATAAAATTATTTTATTTTATTTTACTATATATATTTTCTAATAAAAATACACATATCTATATAACAATTTTTTTATCAAATATTTTTTTTTACACAAATCTACTTTTCAACTATTTATTAATAAAAAAGTCTTTATAAATACTATCCTCAAACAAATCCAAAATGCCAGTAAAAATAAGATTTTTTTTGCAAAACATAACCATATAAAGAAAAATTATCACAAAAGAATTATAGCTTTGGGTTTTGTTTTGAAGAAGTCAACTGTAAAGTTTGAATTCTCACTTCCATGGATAAAATTTTGGCCAGTTTGTTTTCTAGGGAAATTTACTCTGGATGACAAAAAGATAACTTGACATTTGTTAAATGGTAAAAGGGTGGTTTGCGTAGATAATGTTTAGATTTAGAGAGCCCTTGAGTCTTAGATGTAGAAACAGAAGTGTAGAGTTTAAAAAATGCTTTATTACAACATATTGCTACGTACGTAATTTATGAATTATTCATTTGTAATTATAACAGACCGCATTTCTAAACGAGATTGATCACTTATCATTACTGAAAGACACTGAAGCTCCATCTATTTTATCTAGCTAGTCAGACATTGGTGGCATAGTATACACCTTTTTGTGCTCTTCATGGCCTTTGTTTCCAGCTTGCTTTGTCATTTCAGTCTTTGGCTTCGGCGCATGCTTGTTGTGGTCTTGGCTTTTCATCTCGTTCTGGAACACGCTTCCTTGTGCGTATGGAGGTGTCTGGGGAGAGCCCATGCAGCCTCCCTGGGCAGAGCCTGGGTCACCCATGCGGCCCCCGCCACCAGCAGGAACGCAGCAAAGTGGATAGCCAAGCCCGGGAATATAGCCAACCATCCCTCCATAGCCGCCAATTTGGATTCCGTGAGTGCCGATGCTTATTGTGGGGAGTCCTATACCGAGACCTGGGATGCTTATACCAGGGAGGCCGATGACAATGCCGCCCATGTTAGTACCGAGGCAGGGAAAGCAAACGCTTCCGCCTAGGACCACAGGAGCAACCGTACCAGTGGCGGTCTGTGACCGGCTGCAGTCATCAGCAACAGAATAAGTGCAGCCAAATTCTTCTCTTAGGAGTCTGCTCGCATGGGAGAATGAGAATCCTGTGCTTAGTAGAAGAACCAATAAGGAGATGAGATGGCAAGCACCCATTGTTTTGTAGTCTGTCTGCCTCCTGTTGCTTTAAGGTGTTTTAATAGTCAGGGATTGTCCAAATAAAGGCGGAATCTGCTGGCATGTTTGTTGCATGGGAGTTTTTGGAGTTGCGTGGAATCAGCTAGCTGATCATGCTTTTCTTGTTGCTGTTGGAGCTCTTTTTTTTCTTTTGAAAAAGGGTAAATAATATTGATAGAAAGAAAGGTTATATACAAGGCTCAGATAGGGCCAAATAGAAGCAAACGGAATCTTATACTCATGAGTCATGAGTTGGGCACCACCAGATATTCAAGTCCAACTTAGGGATGAAGCCAAAATTGACTCCACCATTTTGATTCTCTCGTGTAACATCAGTAAACCTTACATGACTGAGTCAATAACCCCATTGCTTCAATCCCTTGCCTAAAGTGCCAATGGGCCACCCTAGTGTTCTTGCCATCATAATTTTGTTACCCCTCAGATTTGGGTGACTCGTAGGGTTATCAAATTAAAACCACGTAGGACGATTGAGTGATGATCAATATCTAATAACAAGAACATCTCCTACACTACAGACATGACTAAGAAAGCAAAAGTTGAGTTCAAAAGCAGGAAGATGCAAAATATGAACTCAAAGGCAGGAAAGTCCCGGATATTAATCAAACCTGCAAGCATGGAGAAATATCTCCTAGACATAAAAAAAAGTCCTATCTACCCTGAGAGTAAAATCAGTCCAGGCAAGAGTATTTTCCATTTTGCCACAGTAGAGATCTCTTCTAGTGCCTAACTTATTTAAGTGTAATCGCCTGACGTCACAGCAAGTAGCTATGTGAATCTACCTTTAGAAGCATTAGCACAGGCTACTTCAAAGTTGAGGTTGAAACTATAAAGCGTAAGAAAGGAAAGACATGGTTCTGAAAGGCAAAAATGTATCTTGTTAATTGTTCAAGCATAATCCAAGTTCTCACAAGAAATCATATGAGCAATCAACAGACTGAAAACTCACACGTGGTTTTATGCAATTTTGACCAATTCAATCTCTCCTGGCCACAAACATATGATCACCAGGACTTGCAATGACAGACTGATTAACTCTTGGTTTGCCTTGCTTTGAGGATCTTCTGAGTTACTTCATCTTCATCTAACTTATCAGCTCTCATTTTGCTCAAAAGGCCTTCCACATCTTTACCACTCTTAATATAGGCCCTCAACAGAGCATGGTACAAGTCTATGTTCACAGCAGCAACAGTTTTTAGTGACTCCACAAAGGATTCTGCCTCTGCGGCGCTTCCTTGCTCACCAACCCAGCTCAATAAGCTCATAACTACCCTGTTGTTGGACTTCCATCCTTTGGTCTCCACATGTAACGAAAGAGTTGTCTTCATGCACTCGAATGCTTTCCTCATTTGACCCTTATCCAGGTATCCCACAGAAACTGCGCCCCAACTGTTGGGACTGGTTGCCTTTTGATTCTTTGTCAAGGCATCAAGCATTCCCTCGGCTTCCTCAAATAATGCCTTTCCACAGTACCCCATAATGACAATATGAGGAATGCGGTAATCATAACAGTTACCAGATGATTCCCACTCTTTGACTGTCTTCATGGCCTCTTCCAATTCACCAAGCTTCACCAGTGACTCTAGCACATTCATGTAATCCCTGTTTATACACCTTTTGCAAGCAACCTTTTCAAGCTCCCACAGCCTCAACACTTGGTCCTTTTTCGCTAACTTGGCATAAATCGAAATCAGAAAATTGAAGCCAGTACCATCCTTCTTTTCCAATCTCACCTCCGCTTTTTCCAGAGCATCAACGGCCTTGTCCACCAGACCTACTATTGCATAGAAATTAGCTGCCACGGCAAATTGGGGCTGGGTCTCCATTTCTTTCATCATTTTCTCCATTCCCTCTATATCAGATCTTACTCCAAAAGAGCTAATGCAGATCCTATAACTATAATTATCAGGGGTAACCTTGTTCTTCTTCATCTCGGCTAGCACCTCAGGAACCTTCTCATGTTGGTCAGTGTTGGTATACAGACACATGATGTCATTGTAAGTGAGAGATGATGAAGCGAAACCCATCTCCTTCATCCTCTGCAGATGCGACAAAGACTTGTCGGTTTGGCGCTGCCGGACATAGCAGTTGAGCAGTGCTCCATAAGTCTTTTCATTTCTATCGTGTTCATGCAAGTTGCTGAAATAACTCTCGGCAGCAGAAAACCCACGAACTCGACCAATCAAATCGAGCTGCACAACATGTTCCACGGATGAGAATTTACAAATGTCTTTCTCGTTCATCCATTCAGAAACCTGTAACAGGTAGCGTAATATAAACACTGCAAAGTTAGAACTTGCATTCCATACCCACACATCTAATCCAATTAACAAGAAGTTGACCTACCTCAAGGGCTTGAGAGAATCGCCTGCGCTTGCGGAGGTCATGGATGATCCGCTTCAACTCGCCCACCCAGACCTTCTTATCCTGCCTAACCCAGCCATCAAGCTCGGATTTCAGGCTGATCCCGGGATTACCAAGCGGGCTGATCTTCGAGTACAAGCTCGTCTTTGATGGTCTGCTCGTGTGGTAGTTGTGACGCTGTCCCATTGTTATATCTGTCGCGGCCATCGCTTCTTCTGGCCGGCTGGGGATTCGAACTCGCCGTCGGAGCCCCATACTCAATCGATTGAGGACAGTGTACAACTTCGAATCCATTGAAACGGGGAGGATCTAGCAATGGAGACTGGGAGTTGAAGATTTAGGATTTATCAATGATGGTGGCTTGTGTGTGGGTGCGAGCCTGCGAGATGGGCTAAAGTGTTAGGGTTTCCGCTGGGGTTTATACTTTGCGTAAATTACACAAATCGACCCGCATATTAGATGATTTTTCATATGAGAGCCTATTAGATAAAAATACTATATATTTATCCACTTTTCTCTTCTCGCGAACATTGTACTTTATATTTTTCGATTTTTCAAATCTATGTCCTAGTTAAGCAAATTCTCATGAGAAAAATTTGTTAGACTATATTATTTAAAATATTATTATTTTTTAAAGGATTTAAATATTTCTTTTAAAAAAATATATTCTTAAAGAAAAGTTTTAACTTTGTGCCTAAGGTTAGAAAAATTGTATATTTTTATTCACAAACTTATAAGCACATGGATTACAAAAATAATTTCATCTTTTATATCATTTAAAAAATGAAGAGTATATTATTATATATATCTGTTGGACTCATTTCATTGACTCAGTTCACAGAGTTTGTTATGACGCACGTGTCCACGTGACTTCATATTTTCAGTTGTGCATTTATTGTATATAACAGAATGTTTCTCTATGTTATTGCTTAATAAGATTTTCCCCCAATTCATCATGTTTCTCTCTTTCGTCCGCCATTGTTGTTCTTTTCTTCTTCTCTGATTCTCACATGGTATCAGAGCGATCCTTCGCTATTTTTCTCTGAAGTTGTTATCGATCTTGTTGAGATCGAATTTTATCTCGTCCTTCTTCTTCCGCTGTTCCGTTTGCCTCTCTAATCAGTAGTTATGGGAGACTTGCTCGATGGAAATGGAGCGCGAGGAGCATAGAGAAATCATTTGTATCTTCATCCATCAGACTCTCCAGGTATGATGCTTGTATCCAGATGTTTTGATGGCTTAAGATTTAGCACCTGGAGGAGATTGATGCGTGCTTCACTTTCTGCTAAGAACAAAATAGGTTTTGTGAATGGATCTGTGCCGAAACCTAAAATTGATTCTGAGGAATATCGTGATTGGGAGAAGTGCAATGATATGGTAGTAGCTTGGATTTTAAACTCTGTAAGCAAAGAAATTGTTGATAGTATAATCTTCACTGAATCTGCGCAAGATATGTGGAATGAATTGTGCGTGAGATATGGACAGACTAATTTAGCACAAAGCTTTGCAATTTAGAAAGAGGTATGCACTATATCTCAAGGAAATGAGAGTAGTACATCGTATTTCACTCGAATCAAAGGGCTTTGGGATGAATTGACCTCGCTAAGGAACCTGCCTACTTGTACTTGTGAAACTCATACAGTTTGGAGGAAATTAGATGAAGATCAGAAATTACTTCAGTTGTTGATGGGATTGAATGAGAGTTTTCTTGCTGTGAGAGGAAGTGTATTCATGATGAATCCTACGCCGTCTGTGTCACAAGTCTTTTCCATGTTGCTTCATGAGGAGAAGCAGAGAGAAGTGCATTCTACTTCGCAGCTTTCACAAGATGCTTCAGCTCTGAATGCAAAGTCTGGAAGACAAGAGAGTAATTCAAGGAGAGCACCTCTAGTATGCACTCATTGTAAGAAGAATGGTCACTCAGTGGATTATTGTTGGCAAAAGAATGGCATTGTTCCTGCTAAAAGGCCACCATTAGTGTGTACTCATTGCAAGAAAACGGGACACACAGTTGAGAATTGCTACATGATTATTGGTTTTCCCTCAAGAGATGGCTCAGATTCAAGAAACAAGAAAGTGGTTGCTCAAGCTTCTATGGAGCATGGAACTGATGAGAGTTCAAATGGAGCAAGTCCTAGCTCTCTTTTCTCTGCTGAAGAATGTGCACGGCTGAGGAAACTTCTGGGAAAATGTATGCCTGATTCTGGCACTGAGTTTGTTGGCTCAGCTATGGCAGGTATTTATCCTCTTGCTTTCTGTTCTTTCTCATATCACTCAAGTTTTAGTGCACAATGTGAGTCAATTTCTTCTGTGAATTCTTGGATTTTAGACAGTGGCGCAAGTGATCATATGTGCTTTGACCAGAATTCTTTTCTTAACCTACAACTTTTGCCTAAACCTCATTTTATTGCCTTACCTAATGGCTCTCAGACTACAGTTAGTCATTGTGGTTCTGTTGCCATTTTACCCAATCTTACTTTACATCATGTCTTGTTTGTCCCTCATTTTCGTTTTAACCTTTTGTCCATTAGCAAACTCATTCTCCAAACACATTCTTTTGTCATCTTTTCTAATGAACAATGCTTGTTGCAGGGCCCTTCAGTGAAGAACCCACTGGTTCTTGGTAAACACAAGGAGGGCTTATATTTGCTTCAATGTAATCCTGGAGATGTGCAACATCCTGATGTTTCTTCTAGTGTTTTTCCTTCCGTTTGCAACAATCTTTCTAGTCCTCCTACAGATGTTTTGTTGTGGCATCAACGTTTGGGGCATATGCTTTTTGCTAAACTCAATAAACTTGCATTGTTTCCTTCATCTACTGTTTCTGATTGGCTTTGTGATGTATGTTACACGTCTAGACAACACAAAAGTCCTTTTCCTACTAGTATTATCTCTACTACCAAGCCTTTTGATCTTTTACACATAGACACCTGGGGACCCTATCATACCCCTACTCATAATGGCTACAAGTACTTTGTCACTATTGTGGATGACTTTTCCCGCAATACCTGGACTTTTCTTATCTCTGCTAAAAGCAGTGCCTTTTCTATCATCAAAGCCTTTATTCACATGACACATACTCAGTTTGGTACTTGTCCCAAGATTATTTGAACAGACAATGCTTTCGAACTTGGTTCAAGTCTGGAGGCTTCCTCTTTTCTCTCATCCAAAGGCATTATCCATCAAACTACCATTCCTTATACCCCTCAGCAAAATGGGGTTGTCGAACGCAAGCATAAACACCTGCTTGAAACCTCCAGAGCTCTTCTTTTTCAATCCAAATTACCCATTTCCTATTGGGGTGAATGTGTTCTTATGGCCACCTATTTGATTAATCGCTTTCCTTCTCGGGTTTTGAAGGGGAGTTCTCCTTATGAGGTTCTGTTCTCCAAACCTCCTTCTTTCTCACACATTAAAATCTTTGGGTGTCTATGCTATGTCTCTACAATGACTAAAGGTAGAGACAAACTTTAACCTCGTTCTCAGGCTTGTGTCTTCCTGGGTTTTCCATTTGGTCAAAAGGCCTACAATGTCATGAATCTTCTTACCCGAAAAATCTTCTCCTCTCGAGATGTTATTTTTCATGAATCTATTTTTTCCATTTCAGCCTGGCTCTTTTCCTTCCAACCATTGTTTGCCTCTTCCTATTTCAGAACCTATACCTGACCCTTACACTATTTTTTCTTCTTCCCCTTCTTTACCATATCCTCCTACCTTACCTCCTTCTTCCCCATTACCATCTTCTTCTCCATTACCATCACCTTCTCATTTACCATCTTCTTCTCTTCGACGATCTACTAGAACACATCAGGCTTCATCTCATTTTCAGGATTATATTTGTGGAGCATTTGTTCTCATACCCTCACTTCATTACTTTCACATTATTCTCCATCTACTTCCATTTGCGCTAATGTTTTGTCTAAGGATGATCAGAATTTATTGTCTTTATTATTTGTTGCACGAGAACCTGTGTCTTATGAAGAAGCAGTTAGGTACCCTGCCTGGCAGGAGGCCATGACCAAGGAATTTGATGCTCTCTCTCTGAACCATACGTGGGACCTTGTTCCTCTGCCTAAAGGAAAGAAACCCATCAGTTGTAAATGGGTCTATAAATTGAAGTTGAGAGCTAATGGAACTATTGAACGTCACAAAGCCAGGGTTGTTGTTCGTGGTTTTACACAAAAGGAGGGTGTTGATTACACCGAGACCTTCTCCCCTGTGGTCAAGATTACCACAATTTGTACTCTTGTTTCTGTTGCTGCTAAACGGGGTTGGTTCATTGCTCAGTTAGATGTGAATAACGCCTTCCTCCACGGCGATCTCCATGAAGAGGTCTACATGAAGCCTCCCCTGGGTTTATCTGTGGTTGATTCTTCCATAGTTTGTCGACTTAACAAGTCTCTTTATGGCCTTAAACAGGCGTCTAGACAGTGGTATGCCAAGCTTTCTGAGGCTCTTTCTTCTCAGGGTTATGCTCATTCACCTAATGACTATTCCATGTTCTCTCGCAAGTCTGGTACTTTAGTTGTTTTCATTGCTATATATGTTGACGACATTCTACTGACTGGAAATGATTCTGCTGAAATTGAGCATTTGAAAGGGTTCCTTGATAGTCAGTTTCGGATTAAAGATCTGGGTCGTCTTCACGTTTTCCTTGGTATTGAATTCATCTAGGTTCCACAAGGTTTTATTCTCAGTCAACGGAAATTTCTAAAGGAATTACTGGACGAATTCCCTTGTTCTTCAGTTCCTGCTTCTGCTCCATTAGATGTATCTGCATCGTATTCATCATCAGCTCCTCTCCTACCTGATCCTTATGTCTATCGTAAGCTTGTTGGCAAGCTTAATTTCCTCACCAATACTCGCCTTGACATTGCCTATGCTGTGTAGTTTCTGAGCCAGTTTCTTCACTCACCAACCACTGATCATCTCAACTCTGCTTATCACACTTTATGTTATTTGCGCAGTCATGACACTCTGGGTTTGTTCCTCAATTCCTCTCCTGATTTGCAGTTGCTTGGCTTCTGTGATGTCGACTGGGCTGCCTATCCCAACACTCGACGATATGTTTGTGGGTATTTTGTTCTATTTGGTGGTTGTCCCATATCGTGGAAGTCTAAGAAACAATCAATTGTTTCACTTTCCTCTGATGAAGCTGAGTACCGGTCCATGCGTCGTCTCACCACTGAGTTGGCCTGGCTGTCTCGACTTCTTCATGAATTGGATGTTCCTGGTGTTCTACCTATTCCCATCAAGTGTGACAATCAAGCTGCCATTCACATTGCTCGTAATCCCGTCTTCCACGAACGCACAAAGCATATTGATCTTGACTGCCATTTTATTTGACATAAGCTCTAGGACGGCCTCATCTCCATCTCATATCTGCCCACTCATCATCAAGTTGATGATGTCTTTACCAAGCCTCTTCCTGGTCCTCGCCACATTCAGATGCTGGGCAAGTTGAAGTTGGATGCACCACCTTCAACTTGAGGGGGGGGGGTGTTGGACTCAGTTCATTGACTCAGTTCACAGAGTTTGTTATGATGCATGTGATGTCCACGTGACTTCATATTTTCAGTTGTGCATTTACTATATATAACAGAATGTTTCTCTCTGTTCTTGCTTAATAAGATTTTCCCCCAATTCATCATGTTTCTCTCTTTCGTCCATCATTGTTGTTCTTTTCTTCTTCTCTGATTCTCACAATATCTATAGTGTAAGTGTCATGTGAGAATATATTTAGGGTGAGAAATGAGAATAAATTTTACTTTTTGGATTATAAATATACCAAAGGTTATGATTAAATTTTTAGTAAAAGATCATGTGCATGGCACATGAACTCATTTTTTTGAGTTTGACCGGTCAACATGACTGGTCAAACCAGTCACCGGCGATCAACACCGGAGCTTCGGCATTGACCGGTCAAAATTTTTTTCAGACATAATTTTTGGCTTGCGACTGCATGTGCGTTGATTTTTGCTTGTATGTGCATCGATATTGGCTTATATGTGCATTGATATTGCATAAAATCTGTATAGGATTTTGTACTATATGTGTGACTTTGTGTATGTGAAAAATCACACACTTCTCAGCATGTGCATATGTTTTAGCTTGTGTGTGCATAGATTTTGACATATATTTGCATATAAATTCTACTTGTGTGTATTATTTTCTTGGGTTGAAATATTATACATGAGTTTTGTCTTGTATGTACACCTAAATTACATAAATTTTGCATAGGATTTTGATTATATGTGTGACTTTGTGTATGTGAAAACTCATACACATACATGCAAAAACTTATGCATGCATTTCAGAGAATATGTGCATATATTTTGGCATGTGTATGCATAAATTTTGATATGTATGTGCATTTAAATTCTACTTGTGTGTGTTGTTTTTTTGGATTAAAATGTGCATGAAGCTTGGCTTGCATGTGCATATCCATTGAAATGCATGTTTTTTTGCTTGTATGTGCATGTAAATTGAACTAAATGTGCATAGAATTTGACTATATGTGTGACTTTTTGTAAGTGAAAACTTATGCACACACATGTAAAATCTTAAATACTTTAATGAATGTGTATAGGTTTTGTCTTATAAGTGCATGAATTTAAATTGTCTGTGTATCTAAATTTTACTTGTATGCATTGTTTTCTTGACTTGATATGTGCATGAGTTTTTGACTTGTATGTGCACACCATTTGAAATACACGTCTTTTTGCTTGAATGTGCACATGTCAAAACTTATGCACATACAGTGTACATCTCATGCACGTTTTCTCTAGAAAACAATGCATATTTTTTACAATCTTTAAATGCACATATATGTCAATATTAATGCACATACAAGCCAAACTTATGCACATATAAGCCAAAATGTATGCACATGTCATCTCAAGCAAAAAATAGTCTTGGAAAAAAGTTGGGCTACGAAAAACTCAATGGGAAAAAATGGCCGGACAACACCTTATAAAATTTTAATGCATATACAAGTCAATATTGATGCACACACAAGTAACAAATGGTGCACATGCCAGCGCAAGCAAACAGTGGACCCGGTAAAAAATGGGTCGGAAAGAAGAAGAAAAAAACTTAGGTCGGACAACGCCTTATAAAATTTTGACGCACATATAGAACAATATATATGCACACACAAGCCAAAATGTATGCACATGTCATCTTTAGTAAAAAAACTGACCCGAAAAAAAAAATGGTCCGAACAAAATAAAAAAAAATTAACCGGTCAACGTCGAAGCTCCGGCATTGACCACTGGATTTCTAGCGTTGACCGTCGGTGTTGACCGGCTGGTAACCGATTTGACTAATTAATTATTTTGCTTAAGTGGTCATGTGCCATGCACATGATCACTTAAATGATAGTCTAATCATAGTCTTTGGATTTTTTCAAATCCAAAGACTATGAGCTATTCTCATTTCCCACCATAATATTCATTCTCACCAGATCTGCATCCATATCTATATATCTATCTATATTCTATATACTACTACTAAAGTCGTAATTATCTCTCCTATGTGTCGTTCATCTAAGTATGTCACATCATCAAATAATTATATACATTTACCTATTTACACTTATTCTATTTAAAATTTATTTTATCTTTTATTTATATAAATTTCCTAATTTACCACCCCAAAATATTTCCCATTTACATGATTATATATTACTTTTTTTTACACATATTCCAACTTCAAATTATTTTAATTTTCTTAATTGTTCCACGAATTAATATCATTTTACCTATATATAAAGTATTTTTATTATAAAGAATATAAAATATATTACTTTTCTTTTACTAATTCTATGTTAAATACGGCTCTTAATTACACGTAGGAGCAAGTAAGACCTCGTTTGGTTGAACGTGGGAAATCAGGTTCATGGGAATTTAGATACTTTCTAGAAATTGTAAATTGCTTAAAATTATAAAACCATGTTTGGTTCAAATTGTTGTTTTTATATTAACATGGGAAGTAATAATATTTTCACTTAAAAACGCAAAAAGTATATCTTACCTACCTTTTCAAGGAAAGTTAATTCTTTGATTTGGAGGAATTGCAACTTCCTGGGAAGTAAATTCTCATGTTTTATTTTTGAACCAAACACATGAATTAAATGTACGTCCTGAGAAAATTCAACTTCCTATAAAGTGTAGCACGAATCAAACGAGGGGTAATTATCTACTAACATAGTGCTCGTACCATGCACGAATTAGCCTTATAAAGTATTTTTAATATAATTCTATTAAATCAAACTAAAAATATTATTCTATTAATTACTAGAAATACTATATGTCTTACGATTGGTAATTTTTTTACCTTTATAGAAAAATTATCTACTAACATAGTGCCAATGTCATACACGGGTTAGCCTTGCATCTTTATTAATGATACTCTCCTCAAGTATCATAAGTATTTTTTTATACAATAATGATATTTGCTTTTGTTGGAGGTAGAGCCCATTAAAATACTTTTTGAATTGACTGAGAATACAAAAATGGGCTATTTGAGAGTGTCCAAGTGACACTTTATTGGCTGAAATTGTAGTGGTACTTGTCAGACCAAATACCATATGTGTGATACTTATCTCCAATAATGTTTTTGATTTGCATCCAAATTTTGACATTTAATTTTATTTTTACTTTTTTAAAATGAGAATGGTAAATTCATAATTAAAGATGGTCTTATAATGTGTTCATAGTTTTTTAAATGGGTTATGATTGTAATTAAAATGACATCGAATGTAGAATTGAACTCTCTTCTTTGTAAAAATTGTTATTGCTGAACAACCTCAATTTTTTTTTTAATAAGGTAAAAATTAGATTGAAAACCACAGAAGAGCCGGTTTCTCAATCTATAGCATCCTTACGGATGAACATTACAAATTCTAGATAATCTCTAAAGTCTTCCAAGGAAACCTGCTGAACCTTCTTCGCGATGAAATCGGCCACGACGTTTGTTTCTCGGAAGACGTGAGAAATCTGCACTGAAGAAAACAGTTGTAAAATACACAGGGTATCAGAAATTAGCATTTCAATATCTCATGGACAATGTCAGATTTGGTTAAGGACATTCACGATGGTAAGGTTGTCACATTCAAGATGAATGTTGGTAATGCCTAATTCATAAGTCTTTACCATGACATTTCTTACTGCTAGTGTTTCTGTTTTAAGCGAGGTTGAAATACTACATTTATCCCCATAGATGAAAAGTGGTTTTCCCGTGTTGTTCCTGAAAATGTAGCCAAAACTAGATTTATCATTGGTTTTGATGGATCCATCTGTGTTGATTTTAATTATGTTATCCAGAGGCTTTTCCCATTTCTTGATTGGTCATCTTACAATGTTCGTTTTATGAGTTTTTTTATTGTCTCCTGTAAGACAGTCAGGGTTCCAGTTTTTCGTTTTATTCCATTTTCAATTTGTTTCTTAATGTAAATTGGTACGTCCTTAATGGGTTCGACATCATCATTTGTTCTACCAAAGCTTAGTTGGTTTCTATAGAACCAAATGCTCCACCAAGAGACCATTAATTCTGAGAATTGTGATCTATTAGTTTTTTGTCGAATTTCTTCAATGATTTCATTAATTTTTTTGTTTCCTATGTTTAGGAATGTGATTATGTCAAAGGTGTCCTGATTTAATTTTTTGATTATTTTTAAGGTATGCTTGCATTGGAAGAGGAGGTGGTTCAAATCTTCCAACTGAGCATTGCAGTGTATACAATCCGGGGGGGTTGTAACACCTTTTCTGCTAATCTAGCTTTTGTTGGGATTTCGTTTTTCATTATTTTCCAGACAAAGTTTTTAACTTTGGGATACATGTTCATTTTCCAAATCCAAGAGGAATCATAGGCAGTGTAACTCTTATTTTTGTTAATTAGTTCCATAGTAGAATTTGTAGAAAACCAACCGTTTTTGCTTGTTTTTCAGTACATTCTATCATGGATCTCATTTAAGGGAATTGAGATCGAGCTTATTTTTTCGGTTAAATCATTTGGTAAGTATTGTTCCAGTAAGTCCTTATTCCAGGTTTTATTTGGCAGCATAAAATCAGCTACCAGGGTATCCTTATTCAGGATTGACTATGAGTTTATGTTATCACATAAGGGGGTGTTCAGAACCCAGTTATCTATCAAGAATTTGATAGTTTTTTCCATTACCAACTTGCCATATAGTCCAGATTTGAACTCAGGCATAAGTTAATTTTGGACCATTGCCAAGAGCAGTTTCTTTTTTTCTCGTAATGAAGTATATGGTTTGTTTTCAGGTATTTATCCGTAATAACTCTAACCCATAAGTTATTTGGTTCGGATAGAATTTTCCATAGTAATTTGAATTGAATGGCTTTGTTCATGTCTTTAGCTTTTTCTCAAGCCAAAACCTCCTTGATGAGTTGGTTTACAATTTTTTTCCAACCTATAAGAGGTTTATAGGAGTTGTCTTTGATCCAAAAAAAGGATCTGTTTAGTTTATCAAGTTCATTGTGTGTGTGTGTAGGTAACATGAAGCTTTGCATAAGATAATTTGGTCTTGAAGCCAGATTGGTTTTTATTAGTGTTGTTCTTCCTGCTTGGGAAAGAGAATTTGCTTTCCATTTAGATAATTGTTGTTGGGTGATAACTAAAAGGTCAGCAAAGGTATTCGAGTTTGTAATACCCCTCAATTTTAGTCAGGGTATTTGGGTAATTTCCCAACCCTCTTTCTGTAAGTTTGACGCATGAGCGTATTTTGGAATCTCTGGGTTAACTCTTTTGAACGTAATAATATACGTTTTGGTGTGTATTGGGTCTTGGATTATTTTTAAAATCTGTGAGCAAAGATCCGCGAGGAGACCAGGAATGCGAACACGGCATTTCCGCGATCGCGGTTTTTTTTCCGCGGGCGTGGATTCGCCCAGGAGCCAATCTGCGATCGCGGCTCGATTTCCGCGATTGCGGATCGCTGGTTCGTCTTCGTCTTTAAATCTCGCCGGTTCGTGTGTTGGCGTTTCGCCGAGGGAGGGATGCCGAGCGGTTGGCTTGCCCAACGTTGGGCCTCCTCACCCTATATATAGGGGTCTCCAGCATTGGTAATCTTCATCCACAGCTCTTGATTCCTCTCTTCCTCTCGATTTCTTACCCTCGTCGGAGTTCTTGCCTTTGTCGAAGTTTCGCCGGAGTTTTGGTGTCGTCGGAGGTTGTCTTGGAATTAAAGCTTGGAGGTGGTGGTCATCGTAGTGTGCCCCGTCCGAGCCAAGAAGTTTCTGTCGTCGTTGGTAAGCTTCGAAGCCATCGTCGGAAGGGCAAACCGATATCGCGGACATGAACTTCCGCGACCGCGGGTATGAACTTCCGCGACCGCGGAGAGGAGATGAATTTTGCGACCACGGATTATGTTCATTTCCTTCGTTTCGTGTTCGTCTCGGTTTTGTTCTTCTGTGTCGTATCTTCGTATCGTATCTAACTTAGCGTTCCGTCTTATATCCCGTCATCGTCGTAGGAATCCATACTCAGATTCGAGTCGCCAGATCCCGGAACCCGACATCTATAATTCGTCTCAATTAAGGCAAGTGGCGGTTCGCTTTTGCTTGTCATTCCATGTTCCGTTAATTATCAATTATTTCTGATTGTTAATTAAATTGGAGTGAACTGTTGTTTTCGTTTGGGAACAGATTTTATAAATGATATGATTAAAATATGATATTATAATAGGTTGTATATATTGCTAGGAATAACGTTATTATACATGTTATTACTGCAATGGTCTTGTTGTGGATTTAAATGTAAACTTTAATGCTAGATTAGCACGAGTATTCGTAGGAACGCTAATTCCTTATGAGGAGTAGTCGTTTCTTTATAATTCTTTTCAGGTCATGACCCATTGCTTCTTATCCACCTGTAAGGATATGAAGTGTTAAGCACCTTGCTAGTTCCATATGGGTGGGCGTAACGTCACCCTGTGTTAAACTTCCGTAGTCACTCGAGATCATATTAAAAGCTTTAACATGAATATATGTTTTGTAACTAAATAAGATAAGTGCGGTTATGCACATATTTAATATACCATCGGGCGAGGAGTACAACGTGGAAACCGTCCGGGCTTCGGTTAGAGTAACTCTTCTTTCCAATCTGTATTCGCATTGCGTGGTGAGGTTGGTCGTTGACCCAAATGATCAAGTTGTTTTTAAACGCTTGTGTAAAAACTATAACGTTCCCAAACATTTGTCATACTCTCCCATAAGACTCAATTTCTTTGGAGTCTCCTTTTTCAGAGCATGTCTAAACCTTAATCATTTCGTGAAAGTTTCGGGTTATGTATCGTTCCTTCGGCTTTTATTCGAGGGACAATGATAGTAAACGGTTACGATCACTAGAACCATTCTGCTTTCACCCTTGCATAGTCTTTCATTAGACTAACCAACCCGGTTTTATTCCTTGCATGGTTGGCTGGTGTCATCCGTCTTATATGGCACATCAGTGGTTGGTTCCCGAAGTCTTGAAGTAACCAGTCGAAGAGAAGGCTTGCAGTTGAAGATTTAAGTGTTAGTGTTTTAGGGTTGTCAATTATTACTTAATATATTCTTATCACTAAGTTATGTAATAGGGTTATTCTTAAAGTCTTCCGCTGTGTAATTTATAAAGCCTTCCGTAGAAATTTCACTCTGTTGTAAAAACGCTACTCTCGTTTAATGGGAGATCTTTTAATAAAAGGGTTGAGTTCCATGTTAAAATGTCTTCCGCTGTTTAAATCCTTTATTTAATATATTCGTATTCAAGGTTAATTGTTCCGATTAAAGCATAGGGTGACTTTGGACGGTAATGTCTGAGGTCACTGGCGTGTGGCACTACCGACATAAGTCGGGGGTGTTACATAGTTAACTCTACCATTGATGATAGGGCAGCCTAGATATTTTTTTAGAGATATCATGTTTGTGATTGTGAGAATGCCTTGTAGAGCTAGTTTCTTTTGGTTGGTGATCTTTTTTGTAACTTGAAAGGCCGATTTATGGAAATTTAATTTTTTTCCTGAGATCTTGCAGTTGTCATCAATAATATCTTTGATTTCTTTACAGTTCTCCTGTTTAGCTTTTGAGAATATCACAATGTCATCCGCAAAGGCCAGAAACGGGATTCGTGTTCCTTGTTGATTGATTTGAAATCCCAGGGGATTTCGAGTTCGATTTGAGTTTTTTTGGAGTTTTCTAGCAAGGATTTCAGATCCTAAAATAAACAAGAAGGGCGAAAGGGGGTCTTCCTGTCGAAGTCCTCTTGAAGGTTTGAATATTTCTATGGGTCCATTGTTAACAAGTACCGAGAATGATACTGTTGTAATGCATTCTTTTATCCAGTTGATAAATTTTTCATTGAATCCATACTTTTCCATTGTTTTTATAATAAAATCCTATTCGATTCTATCATAAGCTTTTTCTATGTCTAGTTTTAAGGCAATAAAGCCTTCAGTTCCTTTTTTCGATTTAAAAGAGTGAAATATTTCATGAAATATTAAGATATTGTCTTGAATGGCTCTGTTAGTAACAAAGGCACCCTGAAGGAGGTGTATCAATTTTTCCATGGTTCCTTTGAGTCTAGTTGTTATAATCTTCGAGATGATCTTATAAATAGTAGAGCACAGACGTATGGGTCTATAATGATTTGTAGAGTTAGGATTGTCACATTTTGGGATTAAGGATATGAATATGTGATTTATTTGTTTAAGCAGTTTTTCAGAAAGAAAAAAGCTTTTAACTGCTTGGATAACAGAGGGGCATACGATGTCCCAATTTTTTTGGTAAAATTCTGCTGTTATGCCATCCGACCCCGGAGATTTATTTGAGCCAATGTTAAAGATTGCCTTTTTAATTTTCTTCATTGGATACATTTTTTTATTAATTCCAGATTATCCTCTGTAGAGATTTCAGGCTGGATTAATTCAAGGTTTTCTTGGAATAGTCTCTAGTTCATATCCTCACTTCTGAATCTTTTTATGAAATTATTTCTAATTTCATTTCTGATGTTTTCTTCACCAGTAATGCTTGTTCCTTCTTGGGTTTTGATTTCTTTTATAATTTTTCTGTTTCTTTTTCCACTTGCTATTTTATGAAAATAGCTGACATTCATGTCATTATATTTGATGTGTTTTACCTTAGCTCTTTGGTTCCAGTAATTTTTTTGGAAATACAGAAGTTTTTTCTTTTTTTTATATATGATTCTAATTTGTTTTTTAATGAGGTCATTTGTAGGGTGATTATAGATCTCAGTTTGGATTTCAAAATTTTGTTTTTCTATGGTTTGTAATTGTGTGAAGACATTTCCAAAGGTAGTTTTGTTTCAAATCTTAGCATGTTTTTTGAGTAGTTTTATTTTGGATACCAGATTGTACAATTTAGATCTATGGTAGTTTGTTCTCCATGTTTTTTTACCACGCTTCTAAAATCATTTCTAGTCATCCAATTTTTTTCAAATTTAAACGATTGGTTTTTAAAAGGCACAGCTGAGTATAGCTCGATGGAGATTGGGCAATGGTCTGAGCTGGAAAAGGCATAATGCTTAGTACAAATATCAGGATATGATTGAAGGATCTGGTGATGAATAAGAACCCTATCCAGGATACTCCTATCCTGGATAGGAGTATCCAAGAGTTCACATTCATTTTTAAAATGGCGTAGTCTTGCAAATTTCGATAAAGGCGGTATATTCTCGCCTAATTTTTCAGAAGAGTTTTGAATTTCGTTCAGATCTCCCATAATAATACACAGAAGAGAACAATTTTTAATATAGGAGATAAATTTGTTCCAGAACATATTTTTTGCAGACTCATTTGGTGGGGGCGTAAGTAAGGATTATCATAAGTTTTTTGTTCGTGAGCAAGTTTGTATACTTAATACTCATAAATCTTGTTTTAATTTGTTCAATTTCAAGGATTTTGTTTGTAAGTTGGTAGGTCTTCCACATTACGCAAATGCCTCCTGCGAAGCTCGTAGCAGGGACACAATATAATTGATCAAACCCTGCTTTTTTACATTCTTTTTCATTTGGTTCTTTGTTTGTTCTTGTTTCAAAAAGTGCAAGAAGTTGTATTCGTTCGATTTTACAAAAGGACTCAACATCCATCCAAAATGTTTTATTCCCGATTCCGCGGCAATTCCAGCTTGTGATCTTTATAAAAACCTATCTGTGTTGTTGCCCCATATCCTAAGACATTTAGGGGTCTTATTGTCGTTTTTATTTTCAGTATTCAAGTATGAAAGACATGAGGGTTCAGGTACATAATACCACCATTTCATTCGCCTTCGTGTCACACACTGAAGACATATAGAAGCCACACAGTGAATACTACTAAGGCACAAAAAATGCTCATTAAGGAGCCAACGCAAACTAGGAACATTGAGTTAACTAGTTCGAGTCATATAAATTATCAGTTGATACCTAAAGACATGAGTAAGTTTGTTCAAATAGAAAAGATTGTTCATCATCTGGGGTTCACGATTTATACTACAAAAGTAGATACAAATCCAATTAAAACATGACTTCATGTCAACAAATAAAGTCCAGTTTATACTCTGGACAAATCGATACAGAAGTTCCAATACGACTGGAACCCCATAATAGACAAGTACCCATCATTGTTCAAGTAGCATTTGTTCAGAGAGAGTTTTGTTTGCCTTTGGAGGGAATTTTTCCAATCTAACAGAGTAATGATATTTAGTAGAGACATACAAGCCGAAATACTATTACACATAAGATAGCATTTGACAGTTTCTAATTTGATACATTCAATTGTAAATGGGTCATGGATCATCTGTGATTGACTTAACAACCAAAAGCTACACAAAGTAGTGTTGTCTTCCTTCATAAGAGGCTTTTTTCTAATGTTCTCCTCTCTATCATGAAGAAACTTAGGAAACTTTAGATATTCATTCCATTTCTTAGCTTGTGAGCTCCTTTTCCAAACCTGGTTAAACACAAAATTAAGAGGATTTTCATCCCAAAATTCAGCATATAACATCCAGACTTGTACATTTCTCCAATAGTCATGTATGCACATAGAGCTAGATTTCCATGATCGATTTTTCAGTGGTTTGGTTGACAGTGTATTTTTTGTTTCCAAAGGTTTCAAGAGTGTTGGTTTCTTGACTCGAAAGTCAATTCCAAATAGCCATTTCTGACTGTTCAAGGTTTTATGGGGTTTTAATTCCCACACATGTAGTTCATCAGAAAAGTATGATGGATGTAAAATTCAAAAGAGGTTATATAGGAGCTTACCATAGTCTTATATAGGCTGTTATGGGAGGTTATTGTGATACCCCATAATTTTGTAAGGCTATTTTGGGAATTATGGATTTTTCTCGAGTGCCAGTTTGGTACGTCGGATTTAATTCTGAAGGTTTGAGATATTCTGTAATGTGCTCTGTATCTGTAATATTTTTCTCAGTGAAGAATTATACATTCGAGGGGTGTTGGGAGTTTATACTCGTTCGTGTACGACTTTTGTTAACACGGATTAAGACTGGTACAAGTTTATTGCCCAAGAATTGTTATCTAATGGGCAATAGTATAAGATTATTTATCCAAAGGTTTTTGTCCAAGAGCCATTGTCCAAGGGGCAAAAGGGTTTGGATATTGTCCAAGAGGCAAGGAACCCTAATTTCTTCTATAAATAGAGGTGTTGGGTGAGGGTGGAAGAGGGTGCAAAAGATGCGGAAGCGCTCTCAAATTCTCGACTCTCAAAAACGCTCTCTCTCGGGAAGGCTCTAGTGGATCGTCGGAGCTCGTTTAGTGACTTTTCCGGTGGCCAAGAGGAGCATTGGAGGCTCTCGGACGCCTAGAAGCCAATCAAGGTGAAAGACGAGCCAAATCGATCGTTGAGGGTGAGTTTTATCCTCTCGTATTTCTGTTTTCGTTCGCGACGGCGACCGCCGCGAGGATCACGACGACCGCCGGCTCGAAGGCGGCGACCGCCGGCATGAGACGGCGCCCGCCGTGAAGATCCCGGCGCCCGCCGTGATGTTGTGGCTAGCCGTCGTGAAGAAGGGCCAAGGAGCGGCGCCCACCGCAGTTGAGCGGCGCCCGCCGTGCTTGAGGCGGCGCCCGCCGTATTTAAGGCGGCGCCCGCCGTGATTGTTGTGGCGCCCGCCGTGAAGTGTTGGTGGCCGTGGTTGTTGGTGTTGGCTTCCGTAGCCTTCGTTCGGGTTTCGTTTCCTTCGATTCCTTTCGTTCTTTCGTAGATCGGTTTGGTTGTTTGTCGAATCTAACTTAGGGTTTCTGTATGGGTCGATCCGAAGGTACCGGAGTTGGCGGATTTGTCTCTGTGTCGAGCCCGGAATCCCGTCGTTAGACTTCGTTCAATCTTTGCGGACTCAGGCAAGTGGCGGTTAGCTCTTGCTCATCGTTCCATATTTACATTAATTATCAGTTGTTTATCTGAGTAATTAATTTGGAATGATTACTGTGTTTGTCTGGAAATGGTTTTATAAACGGTTTTGGAAAATCATATAATAGGTTGTATATCTGTTAGAACGACGCTATTATTTGTGATCGCCTTCCGGGCATTTATGTGGATTTATCATGTACTGTGGTTGTGTTGTAACTGTAAGTTAGCACAAGTATTTGTAGGAACGCCTGGATCCTGAGAGTTCCATGCGCGTTCCTTTATAACTGTAAGGGCGATGAAGACCCAACGATTGTTGAAGTTTGAACTATGTGAGGTTCATTCTTTTAAAGGGCGAGCAAGACCCTGCGATAGTAGAAGTTTGGACTCTGTGAGGTTCATTCTTTCGATATAGATTCAGAGGTTTGGACTCGGTGAGGTTCATTCCTTAGATATGGGTCCTGCGTGACAGGGACATATATTAAAAGCTTTTAACGTGTTAATCGTTTTGGAATTAAATAAGATAAGGTGCCCGAGAGCACTTAATTAATATACCTTTGGCGAGTAGTGCAGCTAAGTAAATAGTGCAGCTAGGAAAGCTCGTCTTGACTTTTGATCAGAGTACATTCTCTTTCCAATCTGGATTCGCTGTAAGCGATGAGGTTGGTCGTGAACCGAAACATCTTAGTCAGTTTTTAAATCATCGTTATGTGGTTCTGTAAGATCCAGACTTGAATGTAGTACGTTCTCCTTCCGATCTGGATTCGCTGTAAGCGGTGAGGTTGGTTGTGAGCCGAAGCATCTCAATCAGCTTTTAATCGCTGTTATTTGATTCTGTAAACTTTCCAGATTTGTCATATTTCCTTAAAGACTCATTTCCTTTGGAGTCTTCTTTCAGGTCGATTTCTGTGAAGACTAAGTCTTCCAGAATCTTCTCTTGTGCATACCTCTTGTTGTTATTCCGTGAAAGTGTTGGGTTATGTATCGTCCCTTCGGTTATTATTCGAGGGACAATGATAGTAAACGGTTACGATCACTCGAACCACTCTGCTTTTTACCCTTGCTAGTCTATTCAAGTAGACTAACCCACGCACTTTGTTCTCTGCATGTGGGCTGATGTCATCCGTTCGATTCGGCACATCAGATAGAGCGAAGATATGAGGAGACTAGATTGACTATGAAGATGACGGTTGTTTTTGGATGTTTTAATAATTTCTTTTAATCAGGTTGAGATCCTTGGGCAGGTGATCATTACGATCACAACCCTTTTTGTAATATCTTTGTTTAAGACTTCCGTTGTACTTTGTTTAAACTCTGTATTTGTCCTATTCGGGATTGGGATGTAATCCCGTAACTCATGTTTCATTTGATTGATGTTTTGATTTGAATACTTTGATCATTATGTATCAATTGTATTCCATGAATTGTATTTAAACCGGTAAAGCCTTGGGTGATCTCGGTAAGGAACACTGGGGTCACTGGCGGTAATACCTTTCCAAATGGGTTAAGATTTGGGGGTGTTACAGTTGTGGTATCAGAGCCAAAGGTTTTAAAACGGGTTTGGGATTTTATAAATCATTTATCCATTTTTGAAAATGCTTTAAAAGGGCTCTGAATTTTCAAAGTGAAAAGATTTTCAAAACACCGTTCATAGTCATGTCTTTTGTACAGTCTGATATAGTAAGTTTGCTTCTATGTCTAGAAAGACTAATTCCTTCCTCGTTGCCCCGTTAGATATGGGTGTATTCTGTTCTCTTCAGAGGAACCCGGGAGAAGCCGAGGTGGTTTCGCCATCTCCAGTTAGGCTTGATTCCCAGTTCGCTCATTGTGAGTTGAGGTTGTAGAACCTAGTAACTCGGTTTGAGTCCATCAATAGATACCAAGTTGATCTATTCTAAGTTGATTTTATTATGATAAATATATCAGAATGATATTAATGTGATAAAATATATTAGGGTTTAGGGTTTAGGGGTCATGGCTAAAGGTCAGGACTAAGGGCTAAGGGGTCATGGCTAAGGACTAAGGGCTAAGGAGTCATGGCTAAGGGTCAGGACTAAGGGCTAACGGCTAAGGGGTCATGGCTAAGGACTAAGGACTAAGGGCTAAGGGTCAAGGCTAAGGGCTAAGGGGTAAGGGCTAAGGTTAAGGGTAAGGGCTAAGGGCTAAGGGGGTCAGGTTTAGGGTTTAGGGGTTTTGGGTTTTGGGGTTTAGGGTTTAGGGGTTTTGGGGTTTTAGGGTTTAAGGGTCAAGACTAAGGGTCAGGACTAAGGGCTAAGGAGTCATGGATAAGGGGTCATGGCTAAGGGCTAACGACTAAGGGGTCATGGCTAAGGACTAAGGACTAAGGACTAAGGAGTCATGGCTAAGGGCTAAGGGCTAAGGAGTCATGGCTAAGGGCTAACGGCTAAGGGGTCATGGCTAAGGACTAAGGGCTAAGGGTCAAGGCTAAGGGCTAAGGATAAGGGCTAAGGGATAAGGGCTAAGGGGGTCAGGGCTAAGGGGTCATGGCTAAGGGCTAAGGGTTAAGAGATCATGGCTAAGGGCTAAGGAGTCATGGCTAAGGGTCAGGACTAAGGACTAAAGACTAAGGGGTAAGGGCTAAGGATCAAGACTAAGGACTAAGGGTCAGGGCTAAGGGCTAAGGGGTCATGGCTAAGGGCTAAGGGATCATGGCTAAGGGCTAAGGGCTAAGGGGTCATGGCTAAGGGCTAAGGGTTAGGAGTAAGGGTTAGGACTAATGGGTCAGGGCTAAAGGCTAAGTGGTCATGGTTAAGGGCTAAGGGGTCATGGCTAAGGGCTAAGGGTCAAGACTAAAGACTAAGGGCTAAGGGATCATGGCTAAGGACTAAGGACTAAGGGCTAAGGAATCATGGCTAAGGGCTAAGGAGTCATGACTAAGAACTAATGGCTAAGGGGTAAGGGCTAAGAGCTAAGTGCTAAGGGGTAAGGGCTAAGGGGGATAAGGGGACTAAGGGAGGCTAAGGGCTAAGGTCTAAGTGGGCTAATGGCTAATGGCTAAAGGCTAAGCGCTAAGGGCTAAGGGGGCTAAGGGCTAAGGGGGATAAGGGCGGTCTTGGGATTTGGGCTAAGGACTAAGGGGGCTAAGGGCTAATGGCTAAGGGCTAAGCGTTAAGGGTAAAGGGCTAAGGAGACTAAGGGGGCTAATGACTAAAGGCTAAGGGCTAAGGGGGCTAAGGGCGGTGGGCGGTCTTGGGGTTTGGACTAAGGGCTAAGGGGGCTAATGGCTAATGGGGTCATGGCTAAGGACTAAGGGCTAAGGGATGATGGCTAAGGACTAAGGAGTCAAGTCTAAGGGCTAATGGCTAAGGGATAAGGGCTAAGAGCTAAGTGCTAAGGGGTAAGGGGGCTAAGAGGGCTAAGGGCTAAGTTCTAAGGGGGCTAATGGCTAAAGGCTAAGGGCTAAAGGGACTAAGGACTAAGGGCGGTCTTGGGGTTTGGGCTAAGGGCCAAGACGGCTAAGGGATAAGGACTAAGGGGGCTAAGGGCTAAGGGGACTAAGTGGGCTAAGGGGGCTAATGACTAAAGGCTAAGAGGGCTAAGGGCGGTCTTGGGGTTTGGGCTAAGGGGGCTAATGGCTAGTGGCTAATGGCTAATGGCTAAGCGTTAAGGGCTAAGGGGGCTAAGGGCTATGGGGGCTAAGGGCGGTGGGCGGTCTTGAAGTTTGGGCTAAGAGCTAAGGGGGCTAATGGCTAAGGGCTAAGCGCTAAGGGCTAAGGTGGCTAAGGGGGCTAAGGGCGGTGGGCTAAGGACTAAGGGCTAAGGGGGCTAATGGCTAAGTGGGCTAAGGGCTAAAGGCTAAAGGCTAAGGAGGCTAAGGGCTAAGGGGGCTAAAAGTTTTTTTAACCCTACAAAATATTGAATTTGAAACTCTTACAAATATTCCCTAATAAAGAATGGATAAACTATAAAAATAAAATTAAACTAGTGGCTAAAAAGATTAAACTAGTGGCTAAAAATATTATTGAATTTTAAACCCTGCAAAATATTCCTTAATAGAGAATGGATAAACCCTTAACCCAAAAAGATTAAACTAGTGGTTAAATATATTAAATTAGTGGCTAAAAATAATATTGATTTTAAAACCCTTAAAAATATTTCCTAATAGAGAATGGATTTCGATGTCTACACAAGTTTTTATGGCATTTCAGGTATTTTACCGAGTTCAGCGGATTTATAGACTTGGTCGCGGGATTTAAATGGCTGATTGCGTGAGCTGATAAGCGGGCCACTAATTTAATTAAACGCACCAGCCCGTAAAGAAGAGATTGGAGATATAAGGCCGAAGCCCACATAGAAGCCCAAATGAGGCTCAGCCCACCGTGAAGAAAAGCCAGCGTCAATTGGAGCTGGAGGTGATGAAGTCACCATGACGTCAGCGCCGAGATGCATTTGATGGAGTGGGCCGAAGACGCTAGATGGGCCGTAAAGAAATTGGAATGAAATGTCGGCATGATGTTATCTTGACATCAGCGCAAGGCATTTGCTGGTGAAGTGCCGAGAGATGGGCCGAAGACGAGATTGGGCCGAGAATGTGCAGACTCCATTTTGTTATTATTTGATTATTGTTTTATTATTTTTACACATTTTTTTTAGAATTAGGTTAAGACCCTTTTTGTTAAGGATCGTTCGTTCGTTTTAGTTTCGGAGTTTTTGCTACAAACCTATGGAGAACTAATTTCCATTGCTTTGCTAGATGATTGAAGCCTTCGTTCGAATAATGGTTGTGAGATTATAATTTTAGTTCTTTTTTTGAATATATTGATTCTCTTGTGCTTCATCCATTGATTTTACTGATTTCGCTTGTTGGACGCAACTAGGAAAAAGAACTTAACCAGACAAATATCCACCATTCATTCGATTGATTGATACTAGATTATCTCTAATTACTTCCTATGAATGTTCCTATTCCTTTTCTTAAGTTATAAACAAGACAAACATACCCTGAGAATACTAACTATCAAATAACCACGAAAACATTCATGATTCAATTCAACAGCAGCAATGAGCATAGGAATTTATATAGATACATGCAAGTGTAGCAAACAGTCATACAATTGCATGCAATTAATTCTCTCTACAATAACCAATCCAAACAGTTCTTAAAATATTGCAGTTGCTATTCATGAATTAGGTAACTCAAACAGTAATTACCAAACCCATACAATAGACAATTACTAATAATAACTAGTTGCGTCCAACAAGCGAAATCAGTAAGAATCAATGGAATGAAGTACAAGAGAATCAATACATTCAAAGGGAAAGAACTATTATTATAATCAGTAAGAATCAATGGGATGAAGCACAACTAAAATTATAATCGTCTAGCAAAGCAATGAAAATTAGCAAAAACTCCAAAACTAGCCACGAATCGATCCCTGACAACTCGTTAACTAAAGGTGTTTTAACCTAATTCTAAATGTGTGGTAAAATAGGAGAAGAATAATAATAAAATAAAAACCGAAAATAAAACAGTCCAAATCGGTGAACAGCATGCTCGAATTGGCCCAATCTCTCGCACACTTTCTCGACCCAATCCAGCAAAACAGCACAGCAAGCAGCTGCTCACATGCTCGGCCCAACTCCTCGGCCCATCTTCTCTCGCTCGGCCCATCTCCAAGGTTCCACTTCAGCAATTCATTCTCCCGCAAGCATCAGCTCCATTTCTTCAGCTTCAACATGCGGGCCTTCACGGTGGGCCGAGCTTCTTCACGTGGGCTTCTTCTTCTCCATTTAATATGTGGGCTGGTTCGTTTAATTAAATTAATGGCCCGTGACCAAGTCCATAAATCCGCTAAACTCGGTAAAATACATGAAATGCTATAGAAACTTGTGTAGACATCGAATTCCAAAAAAATTACAAAATAAACTAAATACGAGAATTATGCATATGCAAACAACCTAATTTATGCCTAAATGCATGCCCTAAACATGTATGAAATGGATGCTATCAAATATATCCCTAAAGTTATATCTTTAAAATTTAAGACCTAAAATCCCAAAAATGCTTATAACATCTAATCCTCAAAAATCTATTACTATATATTAAAGCTCTCCCTGTTCGAGCCACCAGAACGATTCTTGGCCCATAATTATTACGTGTTATTTTCTTATTCGTTCTTTTTTTATTTACATAATTTTAATTCACTTTATATACAAAAACTTAACAAATTATAAAATTATCTTTACAAATCTTAACAAATTACAAAATACCAATCTTAACAAATCATTCTTACGTGTCATTTTCTTATTCGCTCTTTTTTTTATTTACATAATTTTAATTCACTTTATATACAAAAACTTAACAAATTATAAAATTATCTTTACAAATTATAAAATATCAATCTTAACAAATCATTCTTACATGTCATTTTCTTATTCGCTCTCTTTTTTATTTACATAATTTTTATTCATTTTATATACAAAAATTTTAAAAAATATAAAATTATCTTTACAAATCTTAACAAATTACAAAAACCAATCTTAACAAATTATAAATGTAATACCCCTCAATTTTAATAAGGGTATTTGGATAATTTTTCCAATCTTCGTTCAATTAATTATTTCGCTTTCAGTGGAGTTTGGATTTTCCGTAACATCTGTGATATCCAAAATAATTCCTTAAATGGTATAAAATATATTTGTTTAAATAAAAAAATATAATTTTTGGATTTAAAACCCATACCGAATCTTCTCCGTAACAAATTGGCCATCAAGCCTCGTGATCACCTCCCGTACACCTCTTCGTTGATGTGGTGAACAGATGCCCACGCCTCCTCTTTGTGCTTTATGAGAAGGCTTGATCTGGAGGATGATGGGCACACTCATCTCGACCTCCCCAGCTTCCTCTCGTCCCGTCTCCTCTCAGCTTCTCTCCACGACGTCGTCTCCGGCGAGCCACAATCAAGACCACCGGCGAGTCGTTGCTGCGTGGGTGCTACTGCGTTGCTGATTTCTCTCCGGCGACGCGAGCTTCATCTCCAATGAGCCGCCTTCATCCCCGTCGGCGTTGTGAGCATCTCCACTACTCCGATCTCTCTCTCTCTCGGCCATCCTTCTCCCGCCGGTGACGAGACTCTTTCGATCGTTTTCCCCTACTCCGATCCGAGTCTCCCGCTCAGCTCGCCATCATCGTCTCCCGACGAGCCCCTTCTCGTCGTCGCCAGCTCCTTCTCGTCATCGCCTCCCGGTGTCACCCCCGTGTTCTCCGACGAGCCACAAGCGAGACCCGATGAGGGCGCCTCTGTGCTTCGCCGCCCCGCCGCTGCTCTTCCTTTCCCGGCGAACCAACAAAGCCGCCGAGCTCGACCCAGACCACCGCCGTCTCTCCTCCTCTGGTTTGCATCTCCCTGTGCACCGCCTCCTCTGCCCCTCCCCTGTTATGGGCTGGTGCTGCTGGTGCCGAGTGGTGCCGCTGGGAGCTGCGTTCAGATGGTGTCCGTGGTGGCCACTGGTGCGTCGTGGTGGTGGCTGCGCTGCTGATGCGTGTTGTTGTTGTGCTGGTGTCGTGCTGTTGTGATGCTGTTGATGGAAGGAAGATGATGAACAGTATCTGGTGTTGGAGTTAAAACAGAAAACAGAACCGATGAACACACACAAAAGAGAGAAGGAAAACTGAGAGAAGAAGAAGTGTTCTGCAAATGCTTCTTACTTAATCATAATGACGAGTTACAAGGCTTATAAATTGAACTAAACAAGGCTTAACTGAACCCACTACTCACGACTAACAAGTGCCTAAGATAGTGGACACAATACTGAAATTAACTTAAGCAATTAACTAATACTAATAAGCTGAATAATAGCAACAAACAAGCAACAAACTTTGACTGCTTCCAACGATCATTTTGCACTTCTAACTGAGAATTTGGATCATACTTCAACACCTCCCCTTGATTCAAATTCTCTCATTCCAATCTTCTCCATAAAGAAGTCATGCTTCGTTTGACATAGAGCTTTAGTAAACAAGTCTGCACTTTGAGAGTTTGTTCCACAGAACTTTACCTCAACCTTCTCTTCAAGCACCAACTGTCTGATGAAGTGATGTTGAATCTCTATGTGCTTTGTCCTAGCATGAAAAGCTGGATTCTTTGTCATGGCAATCGCAGACTTGTTGTCACACCAGACCTCAGTGGCTTCTCCTTGCTCACAACACAAGTCCTTGAGCAGCTTCCTGAGCCAAACTGCTTGCCTTCCAGCTGCACCAGCTGCTACATACTCTGCTTCAGATGATGATAAGGCCACTGTGTCCTATTTCTTTGAGCTCCATGTGATGGCTCCTGATCCAAGACTGAACACAGAGCCTGAGGTGCTCTTTCTGTCATCTATACAGCCTGCCCAATCACTATCAGTGTAGCCAAGCAATCTGAAATCCTCCACACATTCATACCAGACTCCATAGTTGATAGTCCCTGCAACATACTTGAGAATCCTTCTAGCTGCTCCAAGATGTTGCTTTGTTGGACTGTGCATATACCTGGATACCACACTTACACAATAGGCAATATCAGGCCTTGTGTGGGTGAGATAATTCAGCCCTCCAACCATGCTCCTGAACTTCTTCTCATCTCCCTTTTCAGTTCCATCTTCTCTTTGGAGCTTTTCATTAGTGTTCATAGGAGTTGCTGCAGTCTCACCTTCTGCAATGTTGAACTTCTTGAGCAAATCTTTGGCATACTTCCTTTGGCACAAGAAGATGCCATATCTTCTCTGCTTCACTTCCAATCCAAGGAAGTAGTTCAGAACTCCCAGATCAGTCATCTCGAACTCTCCCATCATAGACTGTTTGAACTCATCAAGTAAATTATGTTCAGAACTAAAATATATAATGTCATCGACATAGAGACATACCACTATGAAACCCTGAGCTCCTTGCTTCTTGATGTACAAGGTGGGTTCATTCTCACTCCTTTCAAAGCTGTTGTTGAGGAAGAAGGCATCTATCTTGCTATACCAGGCTCTAGGTGCATGTTTCAATCCATAGAGTGCCTTTTGCAGCCTGTACACCCTCTCTTCCTCTCCTTCTTTGATGAAGCCTGCAGGTTGCTCAACATAAACTTCCTCTTGCAGTTCTCCATTCAGAAAGGTTGACTTCACATCCAGTTGAAACACTGGCAACTTCAGTTGTGCAGCTAGAGCAAGGACAACTCTCACAGTTTCAAACCTTGCAACTGGTGAGAAAGTCTCTTCAAAGTCTTCTCCCTTCTGTTGAGCATACCCTTTGGAAACAATTCGAGCCTTGTGCTTCTGAATACTTCCATCTGTGTTGTACTTAGTCCTGAAGACCCACTTCAGTCCTATCACATTCTTCTCCTTTGGAAGATCCACCAACTTCCAAGTGTTGTTCTTCTGAATGGACTTCATTTCCTCTTCCATAGCAATCTGCCACTCAGCTTCATCTGCTGCCTCTTTAAAGCTTGCAGGTTCAGTGGCTAGAAGAGTAAAATCACAGCTCTCATAGATCTCTTCCAGAGATCTCATCTTTCTTGGTGAGGAGTCACTTGATGAGCTTGAGGATATAGAACCAGCAGAGTTGCCACTTGTTGCTGAAGTTGATGCAGAGATTGATGAAGAAGGACTGTTGTGATTGCTTGGTGTTGTAGGAGGACTTGGAGGTGACTGACTTGCTTCAGTTACTTGAGTTGAGTCTACTGTTGAATCAAAGGTGACAGCAGACTGGCTACCTCCATTCTTCTCCTCGAGCTTCCAACTCCAGACTCCTTCTTCATTGAATATTACATTTCTACTAATAATCACCTTGCCACTAAGAGGGTTATACAGCCAATATGCTTTAGATTGAGTTGCATAGCCAATAAAAATATATTTCACTGATTTGTCATCAAGCTTGGCTCTTAAATTAGCTAAAGCATATGCTATACAACCAAAGGCTCTTAAGTGACTTACTTGAGGCTTCTTTCCTCTCCAAGCTTCATAAGGAGTTTGATTCATCACTGCCTTTGTTGGAGAGATATTCAGAATGTACACTGCTGTGGCCACTGCTTCACTCCACAGCTCATTTGGTAGCCCTTTTGCTTTTAGCATACTCCTTGCCATTTCAACCACAGTTTTGTTCTTCCTCTCTGCCACTCCATTCTGCTCTGGAGTATATGGTGCTATCAACTCTCTTCTTATTCCTTCCTCTTCACAGAACTTAGTGAATTCATGAGAAAGAAATTCTCCTCCACGATCAGTTCTCAGTGCTTTGATAGGCTTCTCATACTGCTTCTCTACCATGATCTTGAATTTTCTGAAGTTGACAAAGGCTTCAGACTTGGTTTCTAGAAAGAAGACCCAACTCATTCTGCTATAATCATCAGTGATCAGCAGAAAGTACTTGCTTCCTCCCAGTGATGGAGTTTGCATTGGCCCACAGAGATCAGCATGAAGAAGCTCCAAGCACTCACTAGCTCTCCATGCTTTCCCACTTGGAAATGAGCCTTTTGCCTGCTTCCCATAGATGCACCCTTCACACAACTCGAGCTCACCTATCTGTGGTAAGCCTCTTACCATATCCTTTGTAGCTAGCAACCTTAGGCTATGAACATTTAAGTGACCATACCTCAAATGCCAAAGCTTAGCATCCTCATCTCCTTTTACCACCAAGGCTCTACTGATGTTCCCTTGCAAATCCAAAGGAAACATTCTGTTCTTTCCCATAGAGACTCTCACAATAATCTCTTGTGACTTCTTGTCTCTTATTAGGCAAGAGTCATTCACAAACACCACAGCATAGCCACTACTTAACAGTTGTCCCACACTTAGCAAGTTGTGAGCCAAGTTTGGAACAAACTGAACATCATACAAAAGCTTGACAGTACCTTGTTCAGTTCTGAATGAGATGGTGCCTTTTCCCTCGACATCTAGCTGCTTTCCATCTCCAAGCCTTACTTTGCTCTTCACTGAATCATCCAGATCCCTGAACATGGCCCTTGCTCCTGACATGTGATTTGAACATCCACTGTCGATGAACCAAAGACTACCCTCTCTGGTTTCTACTGAATTGTGAGCAAGAAATAATCTTTCTTCTTGCTCCACAAAGTTAGATTTCTGATCACTCTTTGGCTCACCTTGATCCTTCTCTTTCTTCCAGCAATTAGCCTCCTTGTGGCCTTGCTTCTTACAGTAGTAACACTTAATAGTGTTTTTGTAAGAACTTTGCTCCTTCCCTTCATTGCTTTGCCATCTGCCACGGCCTCTTCCACTAGATCTTCCTCTGCCTCTTCCTCTGCCATTGAACTACCTTGATCTATCTCTATTGAAGGACTCATCTTTCACCTGGAAGGCAGTCTCTTCCTTCTTCTCCTTTGATCTGTTGAGCCTTTCTTCATGGGCCTGCAGTGACCCCATCAACTCTTCAAAGGTATATTCCTCCATATCCTTTGACTCTTTAATAGCAGCTACAACATGATCAAATTGCTTGGTAAGACTTCTCAGAATCTTGCCAACAATGTGTTGATTGCTCATCTCCTCTCCATAGGATCTCATCTGATTCACAACACCAGATACACGAGACAAGTAGTCCTGTACAGACTCTTTCTCTTTCATTAAGGAAGTCTCAAACTCCCTTCTCAATGATTGCAGCCTAACTGTAATCACTTTCTTATCACCTAAATATTCTTGCTTTAGAATATTCCAGGCCTCTTTGGACGTTGATGCAGATGCTATCGTTGGGAAGATCTCATCATCCAAGGCTTGTTGTATCATAAACAAAGCCTTGGAGTCCTTCTTTCTCTTCTCTCAAAGTGCTTGGTCTGGCTCCTCAGTTAGATCATCTTCAAACCCTTTCTCAACCAATCCCCACAACTCATGAGACTTGAACAAAGTCTTCATCTTCAGACTCCAAAAGTGGTAGTTGATGCCTTTGAAGATAGGCAACTGCTGAGAGCCATGATTGTTTGATCCATTCGATTGCATCATGATCAAACCCTTGTGTTTTCACTCGTGTTTCCCTTGTGTTTAACCTCACTGATCACTTCTGTGTTTACCCGGATTGAAACCCGAGCTCTGATACCAAATTGTTGGAGTTAAAACAGAAAACAGAACCGATGAACACACACAAAAGAGAGAAGGAAAACTGAGAGAAGAAGAAGTGTTCTGCAAATGCTTCTTACTTAATCATAATGACGAGTTACAAGGCTTATAAATTGAACTAAACAAGGCTTAACTGAACCCACTACTCACGACTAACAAGTGCCTAAGATAGTGGACAAAATACCGAAATTAACTTAAGCAATTAACTAATACTAATAAGCTGAATAATAGCAACAAACAAGCAACAAACTTTGACTGCTTCCAACGATCATTTTGCACTTCTAACTGAGAATTTGGATCATACTTCAACATCTGGTGGGCCCCCTGCTTTGTTTTGTTGATGGGCCGTGTTGGCCCAAAACCCGTCTGTTCCAGATTTAATCCTAAATTATACTAGCGGTATAATTTCATGTAATCTCTCTCTCACCATAATTATTATTTAACTTTTTTATAATATTATATTTAACTAGTATTATTATATAGACACTATCTAATTTTTATTTAATTGTATCCATCTATCCGGAGAAAATATATCCTCACATGGGCGAAATATTATATATGTAATTTCTATGTATCGATATTAAAACTCTTTCATTTAAATTCATCAGAACAATTCTGAGCCAATATTTTATTTTATTTTTACTTTTTTAAATTATAAATACAATTATTATTGAATAATTTGTAAACTAACAAATCTTAACTGACAATTTAACATTTTTTTTAATCATTTTTCTATGATTTTATATAATAAAGTTTTACAAGCATTATATGTATTTTGACTTGATTTACATCAACCAGAATAACAATATTAAGAGTGATATTTGTTATTATACAAACAAACTATATATTCTGAAATATAAAATGGTGTTTTTTTATTACTTATAAGAAATGGTATATAAAAATTCAGAATAAGAGTAAAGCATTCTTAGAGAAAAAAATAGACTAAACAATCAAAATTTCAGTTGACTACGAAAAAATTAATATTTTTTTGATAAAATATGTAAATTTTGAAGCCTTTTGTTGTTAAGAGTTATTATTATAATATTAAATTTTTATTATCATTTGATCTAAGTAAATTATTGTTTCCAGTTGAACTAACTAAATTTGACCGTAATTTTCTTGCATCTTCTTAGTTATTACCTATTAATTATTTACAATATATAAGATACTTTTTTTGTTAAGATTTTCTTTGGTCTGATCTAACTATATTTTTACTTTATTAATTTATTTTCTCTCATTGATTGTTGTTTGTTTAAGATTTTCAATTAAATAGTTATTCCATTAATACTTTACTTTAAATATAACTATTTATCCATCTATATAATTATCTAGATAAATAGCATCTCATCAATGTGACTAGATAAATAATATGAATTATACTAATTAATTAGAATTAGAATTTTTTGAAGCAAATTGCATTGCATTTTCTCTGTATATATTAATTTACGACAACGTATTTCGTCCAACTTAATTGATGATGAGCATCATTAATATGGAAAAGGAGGGAAAAGATAATAGTATATAAGGAGTCAATATTTTTTGTTCCAAATAAGTTTATAAATGACTCATTGATTAACTAATACCTTGTAGTAAATAAATTAAAAAATTATCTTTATTTAATCGTCATCAAAATTATTTTTAACACATTTTATTGATTAAACGATATCAAATTTGTTATTTTACGAGTAGATAACACTTTACCAATATAATTAACATGTATGAGAATATGTATGAATGAAATATAATATATTTATACGGGTTATATAATTAACAATAAAATATTAAATATATTGTTTCTAAACAACACTTTTATTGTTATTTCAATCTTCCATTTATATAATTTCTAAACAATATGAATAACATATATTTTTCTTAAAAATATTTAAATACGTTTACCCGTACAGGGTACGGGTAGTACACTAGTATGTGTTATTACTATTCCTTAAATCAATACAAATCCTAATTTTACCAAATCATATCATGATAGTAAACCTAATATATCGACTTCCTTAAGAATCCATCGAAATATATCTCACACATAATTTAAACGTAAATTCATGAAATAATGAGAAATACTACAGTATATACGTGTAACTTCATGAAATAATGAGAAATACTATAGTATATACATGTAACTACATGAAATGATGGAAAATACTATAGTATATACGTGTAATTATATGAAATGATGACAAATACTATAATATATATATAAGTGTAACTACATGAAATAATGAGAAATACTATAATATATACGTGTAACTACATGAAATAATGACAAATACTATAAACCTTATGTGTAACTACATGAAATAATGAGAAATACTACAAACCCTACGTGTAACTACAAGAAATAATCACAAATACTACAAACCATACGTGTAACTACATGAAATAATAACAAATACTTTAAACCCTACGTGTAACTACATGAAATAATGACAAATACTACAAACCCTACGTGTAACTACATGAAATAATGACAAATACAACAAACCCTACGTGTAACTACATGAAATAATTACAAATACCACAAACCCTACGTGTAACTACATGAAATAATGACAAATATGACAAACCTTACGTGTAACTACATGAAATAATGACAAATACGACAAACCCTACGTGTAACTACATGCCATAATGACAAATACGACAAACCATACGTGTAACTACATGAAATAATGACAAATACTACAAACCCTACGTGTAACTACACAAAATAATGACAAATACTACAAACCCTACGTGTAACTACATGAAATAATGACAAATACTACAAACCCTACGTGTAACTACATGAAATAATAACAAATACGACAAACCCTACGTGTAACTACATGAAATAATGACAAATACTATAAACCATACGTGTAACTACATGAAATAATGACAAATACTACAAACGCTACGTGTAACTACATGAAATAATGATAAATAATACAAACCCTACGTGTAACTACATGAAATAATGACAAATACTACAAACCCTACGTGTAACTGCTTGAAATAATAACAAATACTACAAACCCTACGTGTAACTGCTTGAAATAATGACAAATACTACAAACCCTACGTGTAACTACATGAAATAATTACAAATACTACAAACCCTATGTATAACTACATGAAATAATAACAAATACTATAAACTCTACGTGTAACTACATGAAATAATGACAAATACTATAGTATATACATGTAACTATATACAATAATGAGAAATACTACAAACCCTATGTGTAACTACATGAAATAATGAGAAATACGACAAACCCTACGTGTAACTACATGAAATAATGAGAAATACTACAAACCGTACGTGTAGCTACATGAAATAATGACAAATACTACAAACCCTACGTGTAACTACATGAAATAATGACAAATACGATAAATCCTACGTGTAACTACATGAAATAATGAGAAATACTACAAATCCTACGTGTAACTACATGAAATAATGAGAAATACTACAAACCCTACGTGTAACTACATGAAATAATGACAAATACTACAAATTCTACGTATAACTACATGAAATAATGACAAATACTACAGTATATACGTATAACTAAATGAAATAATGAGAAATACTACAAACCCTACGTGTAACTACATGAAATAATTACAAATACTACAGTATATACGTGTAACTACATGAAAAAATGAAAAATACTACAAACCCTACGTGTAACTACATGAAATAATGAGAAATACTACAAATCATACGTGTAACTATATGAAATAATGACAAATACTACAAACCCTACGTGTAACTACATGAAATAATAAGAAATAATACAAACCCTACGTGTAACTACATGAAATAATGAGAAATACTAAGAAACCTACGTGTAACTACATGAAATGATGAGAAATACTACAAACCCTACGTGTAACTACATGAAACAATGACAAATACTACAAACCCTACGTGTAACTACATGAAATAATGACAAATATTATAGTATATACGTGTAACTACATGAAATAATGCGAAATACTACAAATCCTACGTGTAACTACATGAAATATTGAGAAATACTACAAACCTTACGTGTAACTACATGAAATAATGACAAATACTACAAACCCTACGTGTAACTACATGAAATAGTGACAAATACTACAAACCCTACGTGTAACTACATGAAATAATGACAAATACTACAGTATATACATGTAACTATATGAAATAATGACAAATACTACAAACCCTACGTGTAACTACATGAAATAATGAGAAATACTACAAACCCTATGTGTAACTACATGAAATAATAACAAATACGACAAACCCAACGTGTAACTACATGAAATAATGAGAAATACTACAAACCCTACGTGTAACTATATGAAATAATGAGAAATACTACAAATCCTACGTGTAACTACATGAAATAATGAGAAATACTACAAACCCTACGTGTAACTACATGAAATAATGACAAATACTACAAACCTTACGTGTAACTACATGAAATAATGACAAATACTACAAATTCTACGTGTAACTACATGAAATAATGACAAATACAACAAACCCTACGTGTAACTACATGAAATAATTACAAATACCACAAACCCTACGTGTAACTACATGAAATAATGACAAATATGACAAACCCTACGTGTAATTACATGAAATAATGACAAATACGACAAACCCTACGTGTAACTACATGCCATAATGACAAATACGACAAACCCTACGTGTAACTACATGAAATAATGACAAATACTACAAACCCTACGTATAACTACAAGAAATAATGACAAATACGACAAACCATACGTGTAACTACACGAAATAATGACCAATACTACAAACCCTACGTGTAACTACACAAAATAATGACAAATACTACAAATCCTACGTGTGACTACATGAAATAATGACAAATACTACAAACCCTACGTGTAACTACATGAAATAATGACAAATACGACAAACCCTACGTATAACTACATGAAATAATGACAAATACTACAAACCCTACGTATAACTACAAGAAATAATGACAAATACAACAAACCGTACGTGTAACTACATGAAATAGTGACAAATACTAGAAACCCTATGTGTAACTACATGAAATAATGACAAATAACACAAACCCTACATGTAACTACATGAAATAATGAGAAATACAAAAAACCCTACGTGTAACTACATGAAATAATGACAAATACTACAAACCCTACATGTAACTACATGAAATAATGAGAAATACTACAAACCCTACGTGTAACTACATGAAATAATGAGAAATACTACAAACCCTGCGTGTAACTATATGAAATAATGACAAATACGACAAACCCTACGTGTAACTACATGAAATAATGAGAAATACTATAAACCCTACGTGTAACTACATGAAATAATGACAAATACCACAAACCCTACGTGTAACTACATGAAATAGTGACAAATACTAGAAACCTTATGTGTAACTACATGAAATAATGACAAATAACACAAACCCTATGTGTAACTACATGAAATAATGAGAAATACAACAAACCCTACGTTTAACTACATAAAATAATGACAAATACTACAAACCCTACATGTAACTACATGAAATAATGACAAATACGACAAACCCTACGTGTAACTACATGAAATAATGACAAATACTACAAACCATACGTATAACTACAAGAAATAATGACAAATACAACAAACCGTACGTGTAACTACACGAAATAATGACAAATACTACAAACCCTACGTGTAACTACACCAAATAATGACAAATACTACAAACCGTACGTGTAACTACATGAAATAATGACAAATACTACAAACCCTACATGTAACTACATGAAATAATGACAAATACAACAAATCCTACGTGTAACTACATGAAATAATGAGAAATACTACAAACCCTACGTGTAACTACATGAAATAATGACAAATACCACAAACCCTACGTGTAACTACATGAAATAGTGACAAATACTAGAAACCCTATGTGTAACTACATGAAATAATGACAAATAACACAAACCCTATGTGTAACTACATGAAATAATGAGAAATACAACAAACCCTATGTGTAACTACATGAAATAATGACAAATACTACAAACCCTACGTGTAACTACATGAAATAATGAGAAATACTACAAACCCTACGTGTAACTACATGAAATAATGAGAAATACTACAAACCCTACGTGTAACTACATGAAATAATGACAAGCACTACAAACCCTACGTGTAACTACATGAAATAATGAGAAATACTACAAACCATACGTGTAACTACATGAAATGATGAGAAATATTTTAGTATATATACGTGTAATTACATGAAATGATGAGAAATACTATAGCATATAAGTATAATACTTTAGGGTTTAGGATTTAGGGTTTATTGGCTAAGGGTCAGTGCTAAGAGCTAAGGGCTAATGGATGAGGGTCAGTGCTAAGCGCTAAGACTAACGGTTAAGGGTCAGTGCTAAGGGCTATGGGTAATGGCTAATGACTAAGGGTTAGGGCTAAGGGCTAAGGCTAATGGCTAATGGCTAAGGGTCAGGGCTAAGGGCTAAGGCTAATGGCTAAGACTAAGGGTCAGGGCTAAGTGCTAAGGCTAAGGGCTAATGGCTAAGGGTCAGGGCTAAGGGCTAATGGCTAAGGGTCAGGGCTAAGGGCTAATGGCTAAGGCAAAAGGCTAAGGGTCAGGGCTAAGAGCTAATGGCTAAGGGTTTTTGCTCAGAACTAAGGGCTAATGGCTGAGGGTTAGTGCTAAGAGCTAAGGCTAATGGGTCATGGCTAAGGGATCATGACTAAGTGTTAAGGGCTTATGGCTAAGTGATAAGGCTAAGGGCTAATGGCTAAGGGCTAATGGCTAAGGCTAAAGGCTAATGGCTAAGGGTATGGGCTAAGGTCTAAGGGCTATTGGCTAAGGGTCAATGCTAAGAGTTAAGGGCTAATGGTTGAGGGTCAGTGCTAAGCGCTAAGACTAACGGCTAAGGATCAGTGCTAAGGGCTAATGGCTAATGGCTAAGGATCAAGGCTAGGGGCCAAGGCTAATGGCTAAGACTAAGGGTCAGGGCTAAGTGATAGGGCTAATGGCTAAGGGTCAGGGCTAAGGCTAATGGCTAAGACTAAGGGTCAGGGTCAGGGCTAAGGGCTAATGACTAAGGCTATGGGCTAAGGGTCAGTGCTCAGAACTAAGGGTTAATGGCTGAGGGTCAGTGCTAAGCGCTAAAACTAAGGGTTAAGGCTAATGGCTAAGGGTCAGTGATAAGGGCTAAGGGCTAATGGCTAATGACTAAGGATCAGGGCTAAGACTAATGGCTAAGGGTCAGTGCTAAGGGCTAAGGCTAATGTCTAAGGGTCAGTGCTAAGGGCTAATGACTAAGGGTCAGTGCTAAGGGCTAAGGCTAATGGCTAAGGGCTAAAGGCTAAGGGTTAGTACTATGGGCTAAGGGCTAATGGCTAAGGGTCAGTGCTAAGGGCTAATGGCTAAGGATCAATGCTAAGGGATAAGGCTAATGGCTAAGGGTCAGTGCTAAGGGCTAAGGCTAAGGGCTAAAGGCTACGGGTCAGTGCTAAGGGCTAAATGCTAAGGGTTTAGGGTCAGTGCTAAGGGCAGCTAAACTAGTGGCTAAAAAGATTAAACTAGTAGCTACAAATAATATTGAATTTTAAACCTTATAAAATATTCCCTAATAGAGAATAGATAAACCATTACAAAATAAGTTTAAACTAGTGGCTAAAAAGATTAAACTAGTGGCTAAAAATAATATTGATTTCAAAAGCCTTCAAAATATTCCGTAATAGAGAATGATTAAACTAGTGGTTAAAAGTATCGAGTCAGGTTCAGATCGAGTCGGGTAAACCTTAAATCCATCACGGACTGGATGTGCCTTCATGGAATGACAATGGCTTTCGCCCGGCGTCGACTTTGTTAATTTAATTTGCCTCTTCACGAAATAACACTGGCTTTTGCCAGGCGTCGAGAGTTTTGCGTAGAAGGACTAAGTATCGAGGACAATTCCCACCTCCCTTGATCCATACGGCCTCAACATAGGGATGCCTTACCCATTTCCATGTGATTAGTTCACCACATCATCTTAGGTACCCTACAAATAAGATCCTAAACCCCTAATCCTAACCCTCTTATACTAACAACTCGTTGCCTCAAGGTTAAATATTGAATGATCCTAACAACTCCTTCCTATGACTCCTTTTCTTAAGTTATAAACAGGACAAACAGACCCTGAGAATACTAACTATCAAATAACCAGGAAAACATCCATGATTCAATTCAACAGCAGCAATGAGCATAGGAATTTAGATAGATACATGCAAGTGTAGCAAACTGTCATACAATTGCATGCAATTAATTCTCTCTACAATAAATGATATCATCCATTTCATACATGTTTAGGGCATGCATTTAGGCATAAATTAGGTAGTTTGCATATGCATATTTCTCGTATTTAGTTTGTTTTGTAGTTTTATTGGATTTCGATGTCTACACAAGTTTTTATGGCATTTCAGGTATTTTACCGAGTTCAGCGGATTTATGGACTTGCTCACGAGATTTAAATGGCTGATTGCGTGAGCTGATAATCGGGCCACTAATTTAATTAAACGAACCAGCCCGTAAAGAAGAGATGGGAGGCTGAAGCCCACATAGAAGCCCAAATGAGGCTCTTCTTCAGCGGCCCACTCCCAAGCTTCCACCACATAGAAGCCCAAATTTAATTAAACGAACCAGCATCAGCGGCCCACTCCCAAGGCAGCTCTCTCGCTCGGCCCATCTTCAAGCAGCTGCGGCCCACTCCAGCATGCTTCTTCTCAGCCCACTCCAAGGCAGCACATTCCCGCTGATGTCATGGTGACGCCATCGTGACATCATCAACTCCATCATTCCAGCTTCAATTCACGGGGGCTTTACTTCACGCGTGGGCCGAGCATCCTTTGGGCTTCTTCTTCTATTCACGCGGGCCTAGCTCAATTGGGCTTCTTCATTTAATATTTAATATGTGGGCTTTGGTCTTCTTCATTGATTCAACCCATTTGTTAAGCAATCAATTGATTCAACCCTTCCTTTGTGGTGGAATTGTTGTTAAGGTGGGCCGGTTTGGACAAGAAAAAGAATTTTAAAGAAAATTATAAAATTATGGTAAATTATGTAATTTGGGCTTATTTTCAAAATGGGTAAAAATCAAGCTAAGCCCAAATCAACACCTATGGCCCAAAAATCAATAAAATGGCCGGCAATGGTAGATTAGAAAGGTGATGAATTTTGTAAAGATTTATAATAATTAGGCTTAATTAGAAATTTGGGCCGAATATGTAATTGGGCCAAAACAAGAGAAATGAACCCAAAATTTCATCAAGTGGTCGGCTCACATAATTAGAACTTCGCCCAATTTGTTCAAGTACTAATGTAGAGAAATGTAAGAATTATCCGGAAATCCAAGAAAACTACAAAATAAACTAAATACGAGAATCTATTACTATATATTAAAGCTGAATCTTTTAAAGCTACCAGAACGTTTCTGAATCCACCTCATTCTTAATTTTTAATATTTATATCACTTTAAATAAAAAACTTTTATCAAATCAAAATTTAACCATATATCTTAATATATATATAGATTTTTTTAATTTTACTTTAACTAAAATCTTTCATCAAAATCATAATTTATATAAAAATATAGAAAAGTAGATACTTTTCTATTTTACTTTAAGTAAAAATCTTTTATCAAAATCAAAATTTAACCATATATCTTAATATATATATATATATATTTTTTTTTAATCTTTTATGCTTCTATAATTCCAGCCATTGATTATAACACCTAAGTGACCTAACTATTTATCTTATAATTTTTTTAAGGCTTGAGGTTGTAATTCCACGTATATAATTGAGGTAAATTGCAACTGTCATAATTTGATAACTACTACAATATTCTTAAGTATTTTCTCTATTTACTATTTTTTTAATGTATTGATAAAGTAATTAAACAAATTGGTAGCCTGTGGGACTCAAAATTTATTTATCCAATATTTATAATATGCTTGTATTTAAAATTAAATTATTAAATTAAATAAAAATTAATATATATTTAAATCGAATACATTATTATTTTTAAAAATAGGTTGGATGATGTGATGAATGATGGTTTGATAGTAATAAGTAATAACACATATGCGAATTGAACATGGTGACGACACGTATGATTTAGATCTCTCAATTAATATATATAGATTAAATAATATCACCAACTAATATTTTTAACTAATAAATCTATTAAAAAATTGATTTTCATAATATCTCTTGATAACATATGTTGGCTGAATTTTTTTGAATTGATTTATTTGATTAAATAAGTTTTATATATATCTAAGTTGGACTTATAATTATAATTTTTTCTAAAAGGATGGATGATATGGAGGATTATGATGGGGTGGATAATGAGTAATTAATGACATTTAGGTGAATTAAACGTGATAACGACACGTATGATTTATGCATATTTTTTAGTATAGAAATATATATATATATATATAGATATATATAGATTTTCAAATCTTAGGTTTAAATAATTATTTAAAAAATTATCAAAATTGTTAAGATTTGTGAGTTAAAAAAAATAAAAAATGAGAAAATGACACGTAGGATATAATTATTAATTAATTATATAATTATCTTAACAACCTCTAACAAACATATAATAATATAATTAATTATTGATTTTTTTAATTGTATTAACCCAATTTATTCAACATACAACCCCGATTAAATTTATACAATTTAATCTGTCTTATTTATAAAACATAATCCCAAAATAATCAAACGAATTTGGGGAAATAATCCCGAAATCACGCGTGCAATTTTCGGCTTCTCCATCCAGCAAATCTCGGCCCGTCTTCTCTCGCAAGCAGCTCGGCAGCAGCACGTTCTCGCGGCCCACCTTTCCAACAGCAAACTCGGCCCAATCCGAGCAAGCACGGCCCAACAACCAGCAACAGTTCGCGCGGCGGCCCAACTCCACAATTTGCCTTCGCTGATGTCACGCCGACATCATGGTGACATCATCCCCCATTTCACTTTCCCCAAATTCGTTCTCCCGCTCGGCAATTCACGCGGGCCCCATGGGCCTTTCTTCACGTGGGCCGCTTCCTCAACCAATTCTCCAGCTCCATTTGGGCCTTCCTTCATTTGTTTGGGCCTTTCATCAACTTGGCCCATCATTCTTTTAAATCCAGCTTCACGTGGCCTGTTAATTAATTAGGCTCTTCTTCGCCCCCACACGCCATGTACATGAATGTGTCTAAATCTACCCGAATAGTACCAATAAATCTTCTAATGACTCTTAGTTAAGCCCTACAAAGTAGTGCTTATCAATCGTTATTCTTCATAGTATCTTTTTGAAATAATTTTTATGATATATTTTCGAAACTTTTTACAATATCTTTTTGAAATTTTAATAATATGATAATGGATATGTTAAATTTATTTGTATATGCCACGGATTAGATTAGTTCAATTTTGTTTGTTAGATTTCATTATATCCATATGCCTTTTGATAAGAATTTTCTATTAGTGTTTATATAGGAAAAATATTATTCAACTTAACTCACCTAAAAAAAAAAGATAAATATAGAGATGATCTTTGATGGTTGAAATTTTATATAGGTATTATTTATATAAAATCACATCTTTTCAAAAAAATTGATTTTTTTTGAATTTTGAATGAATTTTTCGAAATTTTTCAAAAAATTTGGAAAATTTTGAATTTTTTTAAATTTTCGAAGAATTTTCGAAATTTTAAAAAAAAAATTGAAAATTTTCGATTTTTTTTTTTACATTTTCGAAAATTTTCAAAATTTTTGAATTTATATAGGTATTATTTATATAAATATATAGGTATTATTTATATAAATATATAGGTATTATTTATATAAATATATAGGTATTATTATTGATGGTTGAAATTTTGAATGAATTTTTTAAATTAAATAAGTTTTATATATAATTAAACTAGACCCACTATTATAACTATTTTTAATAGTATGGATGATGTGGCAGATTATGGTTGGATAATGACGACATAAATGCAAATTGAATGTGAGACCGACACGTATGATTTAGGCCTCTTCTTTAATGTATATATATATCATGTAATCTCTCTCTCACCATAATTAATATTTAACTTTTTTGTAATATTATATTTAACTAGCATCACTATATAAACACTATTTAATATTTATTTCAGATTTCTCTTTTTAACCAAGCATACGTAAGGTTTTGTATGCAAAACAAGACAAAGCTCACTTAATTATAGAGTGATCCAATAATTAGCATAAATGACAAGGTGGGTTTTATTGTATTTATCGTCATTTCATTTACTTTTACACTTATATACTAATAGTTTATCGTCATTTCATGTAGTTACGCTAATATAATATATTATTTATCTTCATTTCATGTAGTCTTACACTTATATACTAATAGTTTATCGTCATTTCATGTAGTTACGCTAATATAATATAGTACTTATCGTCATTTCATGTAGTTTTACACTTATATACTAATAGTTTATCGTCATTTCATGTAGTTACGCTAATATAATATACTATTTATCGTCATTTCATGTAGTTTTACACTTATATACTAATAGTTTATCGTCATTTTATGTAGAAACGCTAATATAATATAATATTTATCATCATTTCATGTAGTTTTAAACTTATATACTAAAAGTTTATCGTCATTTCATGTAGTTACGCTTATATACTATTGTATTTATCATCATTTCATGTAGTTTTACACTTATATACTAAAAGTATATCGTCATTTCATGTAGTTACGCTTATATACTATTGTATTTGTCATCATTTCATGTAGTTTTACACTTATATACTAAAAGTTTATCGTCATTTTATGTAGTAACGCTAATATAATATACTAAAAGTGTATATTCATTTCATGTAGTTTTACACTTATATACTAAAAGTTAATCGTCATTTTATGTAGTAACGCTAATATAATAAACTGTTTATCGTCATTTCATGTAGTTTTACACTTATATACTAAAAGTTTATCATCATTTCATGTAGTTACGCTTATACACTATTGTATTTATCGTCATTTCATGTAGTTTTACACTTATATACTAATAGTTTATCGTCATTTCATGTAGTTACGTTAATATAATATAGTATTTATCGTCATTTCATGTAGTTTTACACTTATATACTAATAGTTTATCGTCATTTTATGTAGTTACGCTAATATAATATAGTATTTATCGTCATTTCATGTAGTTTTACACTTATATACTAAAAGTTTATTGTCATTTCATGTAGTTACGCTAATATAATATACTATTTTTCGTCATTTCATGTAGTTTTATACTTATATACTAATAGTTTATCGTCATTTCAAGTAGTTACGCTAATATAATATAGTATTTATCGTCATTTCATGTAGTTTTACACCTATATACTAAAAGTTTATCGTCATTTCATATAGTTACGCTAATATAATATACTATTTATCGTCATTTCATGTAGTTTTACACTTATATACTTATAGTTTATCGTTATTTCATGTAGTTACGCTTATATACTATTGTATTTATCATCATTTCATGAAGTTTTACACTTATATACTAATAGTTTATCGTCATTTCATGTAGTTACGCTAATATAATATAGTATTTATCGTCATTTCATGTAGTTTTACACTTATATACTAATAGTTTATCGTCATTTCATGTAGTTACGCTAATATAATATACTATTTATCGTCATTTCATGTAGTTTTACACTTATATACTAATAATTTATCGTCATTTTATGTAGAAACGCTAATATAATATAATATTTATCGTCATTTCATGTAGTTTTAAACTTATATACTAAAAGTTTATCGTCATTTCATGTAGTTACGCTTATATACTATTGTATTTATCATCATTTCATATAGTTTTACACTTATATACTAAAAGTATATCGTCATTTCATGTAGTTACGCTTATATACTATTGTATTTGTCGTCATTTCATGTAGTTTTACACTTATATACTAAAAGTTTATCGTCATTTTATGTAGTAACGCTAATATAATATACTAAAAGTGTATCGTCATTTCATATAGTTTTACACTTATATACTAAAAGTTAATCATCATTTTATGTAGTAACGCTAATATAATATACTGTTTATCGTCATTTCATGTAGTTTTACACTTATATACTAAAAGTTTATCGTTATTTCATGTAGTTACGCTTATACATTATTGTATTTATCGTCATTTCATGTAGTTTTACACTTATATACTAATAGTTTATCGTCATTTCATGTAGTTACGCTAATATAATATAGTATTTATCGTCATTTCATGAAGTTTTACACTTATATACTAATAGTTTATCGTCATTTCATGTAGTTACACTAATATAATATAGTATTTATCGTCATTTCATGTAGTTTTACACTTATATACTAAAAGTTTATTGTCATTTCATGTAGTTACGCTAATATAATATACTATTTTTTGTCATTTCATGTAGTTTTACACTTATATACTAAAAGTTAATCGTCATTTTATGTAGTAACACTAATATAATATACTGTTTATCGTCATTTCATGTAGTTTTACACTTATATACTAAAAGTTCATCGTTATTTCATATAGTTATGATAATATAATATACTATTTATCGTCATTTCATGTAGTTTTACACTTATATACTTATAGTTTATCGTCATTTCATGTAGTTACGCTTATATACTATTGTATTTATCATCATTTCATGTAGTTTTACACTTATATACTAATAGTTTATCGTCATTTCATGTAGTTACGCTAATATAATATACTATTTATCGTCATTTCATATAGTTTTACACTTATATACTAATAGTTTATCGTCATTTTATGTAGAAACGCTAATATAATATAATATTTATCGTCATTTCATGTAGTTTTAAACTTATATACTAAAAGTTTATCGTCATTTCATGTAGTTACGCTTATATACTATTGTATTTATCATCATTTCATATAGTTTTACACTTATATACTAAAAGTATATCGTCATTTCATATAGTTACGCTTATATACTATTGTATTTGTCGTCATTTCATGTAGTTTTACACTTATATACTAAAAGTTTATCGTCATTTTATGTAGTAACGCTAATATAATATACTAAAAGTGTATCGTCATTTCATGTAGTTTTACACTTATATACTAAAAGTTAATCGTCATTTTATGTAGTAACGCTAATATAATATACTGTTTATCGTCATTTCATGTAGTTTTACACTTATATACTAAAAGTTTATCGTTATTTCATGTAGTTACGCTTATACACTATTGTATTTATCGTCATTTCATATAGTTTTACACTTATATACTAATAGTTGATCGTCATTTCATGTAGTTACGCTAATATAATATAGTATTTATCGTCATTTCATGTAGTTTTACATTTATATACTAATAGTTTATCGTCATTTCATGTAGTTACACTAATATAATATAGTATTTATCGTCATTTCATGTAGTTTTACACTTATATACTAAAAGTTTATTGTCATTTCATGTAGTTACGCTAATATAATATACTATTTTTCATCATTTCATGTAGTTTTACACTTATATACTAATAGTTTATCAATATTTCAAGTAGTTACGCTAATATAATATAGTATTTATCGTCATTTCATGTAGTTTTACACTTATATACTAAAAGTTTATCGTCATTTCATATAGTTATGCTAATATAATATACTATTTATCGTCATTTCATGTAGTTTTACACTTATATACTAATAGTTTATCGTCATTTCATATAGTTACGCTAATATAATATATTATTTATCTTCATTTCATGTAGTCTTACACTTATATACTAATAGTTTATCGTCATTTCATGTAGTTACGCTAATATAATATAGTACTTATCGTCATTTCATGTAGTTTTACACTTATATACTAATAGTTTATCGTCATTTCATGTAGTTACGCTAATATAATATACTATTTATCGTCATTTCATGTAGTTTTACACTTATATACTAATAGTTTATCGTCATTTTATATAGAAACGCTAATATAATATAATATTTATCGTCATTTCATGTATTTTAAACTTATATACTAAAAGTTTATCGTCATTTCATGTAGTTACGCTTATATACTATTGTATTTATCATCATTTTATGTAGTTTTACACTTATATACTAAAAGTATATCGTCATTTCATGTAGTTACGCTTATATACTATTGTATTTGTCGTCATTTCATGTAGTTTTACACTTATATACTAAAAGTTTATCGTCATTTTATGTAGTAACGCTAATATAATATACTAAAAGTGTATCGTCATTTCATGTAGTTTTACACTTATATACTAAAAGTTAATCGTCATTTTATGTAGTAACGCTAATATAATATACTGTTTATCGTCATTTCATGTAGTTTTACACTTATATACTAAAAGTTTATCATCATTTCATGTAGTTACGCTTATACACTATTGTATTTATCGTCATTTCATGTAGTTTTACACTTATATACTAATAGTTTATCGTCATTTCATGTAGTTACGTTAATATAATATAGTATTTATCGTCATTTCTTGTAGTTTTACACTTATATACTAATAGTTTATCGTCATTTCATGTAGTTACGCTAATATAATATAGTATTTATCGTCATTTCATGTAGTTTTACACTTATATACTAAAAATTTATTGTCATTTCATGTAGTTACGCTAATATAATATACTATTTTTTGTCATTTCATGTAGTTTTATACTTATATACTAATAGTTTATTGTCATTTCAAGTAGTTACGCTAATATAATATAGTATTTATCGTCATTTCATGTAGTTTTACACCTATATACTAAAAGTTTATCGTCATTTCATATAGTTACGCTAATATAATATACTATTTATCGTCATTTCATGTAGTTTTACACTTATATACTTATAGTTTATCGTCATTTCATGTAGTTACGCTTATATACTATTGTATTTATCGTCATTTCATGTAGTTTTATACTTATATACTAATAGTTTATCGTCATTTCATGTAGTTACGCTAATATAATATAGTATTTATCGTCATTTCATGTAGTTTTACACTTATATACTAATAGTTTATCGTCATTTCATGTAGTTACGCTAATATAATACACTATTTATCGTCATTTCATATAGTTTTACACTTATATACTAATAGTTTATCGTCATTTTATGTAGAAACGCTAATATAATATAATATTTATCGTCATTTCATGTAGTTTTAAACTTATATACTAAAGGTTTATCGTCATTTCATGGAGTTACGCTTATATACTATTGTATTTATCATCATTTCATATAGTTTTACACTTATATACTAAAAGTATATCGTCATTTCATGTAGTTACGCTTATATACTATTGTATTTGTCGTCATTTCATGTAGTTTTACACTTATATACTAAAAGTTTATTGTCATTTTATGTAGTAACGCTAATATAATATACTAAAAGTGTATCGTCATTTCATATAGTTTTACACTTATATACTAAAAGTTAATCATCATTTTATGTAGTAACGCTAATATAATATACTGTTTATCGTCATTTCATGTAGTTTTACACTTATATACTAAAAGTTTATCGTTATTTCATGTAGTTACGCTTATACACTATTGTATTTATTGTCATTTCATGTAGTTTTACACTTATATACTAATAGTTTATCGTCATTTCATGTAGTTACGCTAATATAATATAGTATTTATCGTCATTTCATGTAGTTTTACACTTATATACTAATAGTTTATCGTCATTTCATGTAGTTACACTAATATAATATAGTATTTATCGTCATTTCATGTAGTTTTATACTTATATACTAAAAGTTTATTGTCATTTCATGTAGTTACGCTAATATAATATACTATTTTTTGTCATTTCATGTAGTTTTACACTTATATACTAAAAGTTAATCGTCATTTTATGTAGTAACGCTAATATAATATACTGTTTATCGTCATTTCATGTAGTTTTACACTTATATACTAAAAGTTTATCGTCATTTCATATAGTTACGATAATATAATATATTATTTATCGTCATTTCATGTAGTTTTACACTTATATACTTATAGTTTATCGTCATTTCATGTAGTTACGCTTATATACTGTTGTATTTATCATCATTTCATGTAGTTTTACACTTATATACTAATAGTTTATCGTCATTTCATGTAGTTACGCTAATATAATATACTATTTATCGTCATTTCATGTAGTTTTACACTTATATACTAATAGTTTATCGTCATTTTATGTAGAAACGCTAATATAATATAATATTTATCGTCATTTCATGTAGTTTTAAACTTATATACTAAAAGTTTATCGTCATTTCATGTAGTTACGCTTATATACTATTGTATTTATCATCATTTCATATAGTTTTACACTTATATACTAAAAGTATATCGTCATTTCATGTAGTTACGCTTATATACTATTGTATTTGTCGTCATTTCATGTAGTTTTACACTTATATACTAAAAGTTTATCGTTATTTTATGTAGTAACGCTAATATAATATACTAAAAGTGTATCGTCATTTCATGTAGTTTTACACTTATATACTAAAAGTTAATCGTCATTTTATGTAGTAACGCTAATATAATATACTGTTTATCGTCATTTCATGTAGTTTTACACTTATATACTAAAAGTTTATCGTTATTTCATGTAGTTACGCTTATACACTATTGTATTTATCGTCATTTCATGTAGTTTTACACTTATATATTAATAGTTTATCGTCATTTCATGTAGTTACGCTAATATAATATAGTATTTATCGTCATTTCATGTAGTTTTACATTTATATACTAATAGTTTATCGTCATTTCATGTAGTTACGCTAATATAATATAGTATTTATCGTCATTTCATGTAGTTTTACACTTATATACTAAAAGTTTATTGTCATTTCATGTAGTTACGCTAATATAATATACTATTTTTCGTCATTTCATGTAGTTTTACACTTATATACTAATAGTTTATCGTCATTTCAAGTAGTTACGCTAATATAATATAGTATTTATCGTCATTTCATGTAGTTTTACACTTATATACTAAAAGTTTATCGTCATTTCATATAGTTACGCTAATATAATATACTATTTATCGTCATTTCATGTAGTTTTACACTTATATACTTATAGTTTATCGTCATTTCATGTAGTTACGCTTATATACTATTGTATTTATCATCATTTCATATAGTTTTACACTTATATACTAATAGTTTATCGTCATTTCATATAGTTACGCTAATATAATATAGTATTTATCGTCATTTCATGTAGTTTTACACTTATATACTAATAGTTTATCGTCATTTCATGTAGTTACGCTAATATAATATACTATTTATTGTCATTTCATGTAGTTTTACACTTATATACTAATAGTTTATCGTCATTTTATGTAGAAACGCTAATATAATATAATATTTATCGTCATTTCATGTAGTTTTAAACTTATATACTAAAAGTTTATCGCCATTTCATTAGTTACGCTTATATAATATAGTACTTATCGTCATTTCATGTAGTTTTACACTTATATACTAATAGTTTATCGTCATTTCATGTAGTTACGCTTATATACTATTGTATTTGTCGTCATTTCATGTAGTTTTACACTTATATACTAAAAGTTTATCGTCATTTTATGTAGTAACGCTAATATAATATACTAAAAATGTATCGTCATTTCATGTAGTTTTACACTTATATACTAAAAGTTAATCGTCATTTTATGTAGTAACGCTAATATAATATACTGTTTATCGTCATTTCATGTAGTTTTACACTTATATACTAAAAGTTTATCGTCATTTCATGTAGTTACGCTTATACACTATTGTATTTATCATCATTTCCTGTAGTTTTACACTTATATACTAATAGTTTATCGTCATTTCATGTAGTTACGCTAATATAATATAGTATTTATCGTCATTTCATGTAGTTTTACACTTATATACTAATAGTTTATCGTTATTTCATGTAGTTACGCTAATATAATATAGTATTTATCGTCATTTCATGTAGTTTTACACTTATATACTAAAAGTTTATTGTCATTTCATGTAGTAAGTTACACGTAATTAGGGTTTGTAGTATTTGTCATTATTTCATGTAGTTACACGTCATTAGGGTTTGTAGTATTTGTCATTATTTCATGTAGTTACACGTAATTAGGGTTTGTCGTATTTGTTATTATTTCACGTAGTTACACGTAATTAGGATTTGTAGTATTTGTTATTTTTTCATATAGTTACACGTAATTATGATTTGTAGTATTTGTCATTATTTTATGTAGTTACACGTAATTAGGGTTTGTAGTATTTGTCATTATTTCATGTAGTTACACGTAATTAGGGTTTATAGTATTTGTCATTACTTTGATAGAAAGTTATACGTAATTAGGGTTTATAGTATTTGTTATTATTTCATGTAGTAAGGTACATGTAATTAGGGTTTGTAGTATTTGTCATAATTTTATGTAGTTATACGTAATTAGGGTTTGTAGTATTTTTCATTACTTCGAAAGAAAGTTACATGTAGGGTTTGTAGTATTTGTCATTATTTCATGTAGTTACACGTAATTAGGGTTTGTAGTATTTGTCATTATTTCATGTAGTTACACGTAATTAGGGTTTGTAGTATTTGTCATCATTTCATGTAGTAAGTTACACGTAATTTTGGTTTGTAGTATTTGCCATTATTTCATGTAGTAAGTTACACGTAATTAGGGTTTGTAGTATTTGTTATTATTTCATGTAGTTTTACACCTAAATAGGGTTTGTAGTATTTGTCATTATTTCATGTAGTAAGTTACACGTAATTAGGGTTTGTAATATTTGTCATTATTTAATATAGTAAGTTACACGTAATTAGGGTTTGTAGTATTTGTCATTATTTAATGTAGTAACACGTAATTAGGGTTTGTAGTATTTGTCATTATTTCATGTAATTACACGTAATTAGGGTTTGTCGTATTTGTTATTATTTCACGTAGTTACACGTAATTAGGGTTTGTAGTATTTATTATTATTTCTTGTAGTTACACGTAATTAGGGTTTATAGTATTTGTCATTATTTCATGTAGTTACATATAATTAGGGTTTGTAGTATTTGTCATTATTTCATGTAGTAAGTTACATGTAATTAGGGTTTATAGTATTTGTCATTATTTAATGTAGTAAGTTACACGTAATTAGGGTTTGTAGTATTTGTCATTATTTTATATAGTAAGTTACACGTAATTAGGGTTTGTAGTATTTGTCATTACTTCGACAGTAAGTTACACGTAATCAGGGTTTGTAGTATTTGTCATTACTTCATGTAGTTACACGTAATTAGGGTTTGTAGTATTTGCCATTATTTCATGTAGTAAGTTACACGTAATAGAGTGCCTTTTGCAGTCTGTATAGGGTAGGCTCATTCTCACTCCTTTCAAAGCTGTTGTTGATGAAGAAGGCATCTATCTTTCTATACCAGGCTCTAGGTGCATGTTTCAATCCATAGAGTGCCTTTTGCAGTCTGTACACCCTTTCTTCCTCTCCTTCCTTGATGAAACCTGCAGGTTGCTCAACATAAACTTCCTCTTGTAACTCTCCATTCAGAAAGGCTGACTTCACATCTAATTGAAACACTGACAGCTTCAGTTGTGCAGCTAATGCAAGAACAACTCTTACAGTTTCAAACCTTGCAACAGGTGAGAAAGTCTCTTCAAAGTCTTCTCCCTTTTGTTGAGCATACCATTTGGCAACAATTCGAGCCTTGTTCTTCTGAATGCTCCCATCTGTGTTGTACTTGATTCAATCACTTGAGTTGAGTCCACTGTTGTGTCAAAGGTAACAGCAGACTGGCTTCCTCCATTCTTCTCTTTGAGCTTCCAGCTCCATACTCCTTCTTACCTGAATATTACATTTCTACTGATAATCACTTTGCCACTAAGAGGGTTATAAAGCCTATATGCTTTAGAATGAGTTGAATAGCCAATAAAAATACATTTCACAGATTTGTCATCAAGCTTGACTCTTAAATTAGCTAAAGCATATGCTATACAACCAAAGGTTCTTAGGTGACTTACTTGTGGCTTCTTTCCTCTCCAAGCTTCATAAGGAGTTTGATTCATAACTGCCTTTGTTGGAGAGATATTCAGGATATACACTGCAGTGGCTACATCTTCAATCTTAACAGCTCGTTTGGTAGTCCTTTGCTTTCAACATACTCCTTGCCATTTCAACCACAATCCTGTTCTTCCTCTCTATAACTCCATTTTGCTCTGGAGTGTATGGTGCTGTCAAAACTCTTCTTATTCCTTCCTCTTCACATAACTTAGTGAATTCATGTGAAAGAAATTCTCCTCCTCGATCAGTTCTCAATGCTTTGACAGGCTTCTCATACTGTTTCTCCACCATGATCTTAAACTTTCTGAAGTTAGCAAAAGCTTCAGACTTGGTTTCCTGGAAGAGAACCCAACTCATTCTGCTATAATCATCAGTGATCATGTAAAATGTACTTGCTTCCTCCTAGTGATGAGGTTTGCATTGGCCCACAGAGAGTACTTGCTTCCTTCTATGTTGTGGTTTCCCGGGTTCTCTCTGCTTGCGGTGGCCTCATGTTTGGTTACGATATCGGTATTTCTAGTATGCAATTCATCACTCAATTCATGCATATGTAGTACTGCTAATGCTACTTATCCTTAATTGATATAAAGTTGGAATCTCGTGAATAAATTCATCATCCTTAATACACTATTAGTTTTGGATATGGAATGGTTTACATTATTTTGCAAATGGATATTGAGAACACGAGCTTAATCAAGTCCTTTAAGATATGTATTCAAGTACAAATAGACTACTTTTGATATATAATAGTGGTCTAATACAGGGTAGGTTGGGCTATCTTTTTGCGGTTTATCAAGAGCTTTTCTATTTTTCTCTTTATTGAAATGAAGAGTCCTTTAAGATATGTAGGTTTCTGGTTGAGCATGATGTTGTATATATGAGATTGCCTCAAACCAAAGCCTTTGTAAGTTCAACTCCTTAAATGTTAGATAGTTAATCTTGTGATTCATTGAACTTGTTTATAGAACATATAGAAGCTTGATTAAGTTTAGGTTTTAGGGCCGTCCCACACCCAACCCTAGACCCTAGGTCCCATATTCTAAACCCTAGACCTATGATCCCAAACCCCTAACCCTAAACTCCTAACCCTAATATCCTAAACCATAAACCTTAACCCTAATATCCTAAACCATAAACCCCTAACCCTAACCCTAAGATCCAAAACTCTAATCCTAAACCCTTCACCCTAAGATCCTAAACCCTAACCCTAAACCCTAACCCTAAGATCCTAAACCCTAAAATCCTAAACCCTAATATCATAAATCCTAACCCTAAGATTCCTAAACCCTAAACCCTAAGATTTTAAATCCAAAATTATCAACATTAATCGTTTCGTCTACAATCCTTTCTATTGGGCCCAATTTCTAATTTTTTCTGTATTTGACCCGTTTCTTATACAATTATTTCCATTGGGCCTATTTCGGCCCAATGAGAATTATTGTAGCATCAGTGTGATACAACTGTCTCATAGTTGTTATGCATAATCTGAGTGTTTTACAGTTGTGTACTAGCTGTTATGCACAACTCTTCACTTGTATAAATAGTGTTACCCCTAGGGTTACAAAGTTATCACCATTGCAACTGAAGCTCTGTTGTTCATCACCATTATTCGGTAAGATTATCCTCTCAACTTAGATCTTGTTTGAGTTTTATGTTTATGAAACATTTAGCAATGGATTTATGATATTGATAGGAAAATCAAGCACTACATCGCATAATGACATCTTCATCGTCAACAAACGCTGGTTGGCTATGCAATTGTAACAGATCTGCAATTATCCGTGAGTGGCATATGCCGTTCAACTATAGAAGGAGGTATTGGGGATGTCCGACTATGGAAGGGGGGTGTGACTTCAAGAAGTGGCTTGATCCACCCTACGATGAGAGGACACAAGGGGTTATAGCACAAATGTGGACCGAAAAACAACAACTTGCTAATCGAACTGAAGAGCTTGGTAACAAAAATGAAGAACTTGTTAAGGAAAATAAAGAACTTGTTCAGTTGATTCCCCTTCACACAAGGTTGATGCGCCGTATGGAACAACCAAATTTTTTAGAGAGGGGCAAAGCGTTGTATGAACAGAAATTAAGAGAGATACAAGGGCGTAAATAAGTTAATGTAATCTTTGTATCGTTGTTGTAATCTGTATCTGTAATTCAGGATAGAGTGATTTACCAGGATTTGATAATTGACACCCTGAAAAATCCTTCAAGTAAATATGTTTTAGTAAAGCTTTTGCCTTTGTGATTTGTTCATCGGATGCACAAGGAGTTGTTGTTTTTGGATCCATATGATGCTGCCAACAATTCAAATTTTTTTCAATCAATTTCATATATGTGCTAACTGATAGTACATCAAACACATATATAACCAAAAAGTACCTTCTCAGGCCACCGAATATCATCAGAATATGGGAGGGGTATCATATGCATTCCTGGAGGTTTAATCTGACCACCTGAACTTATTATCTCATCCTGCATTCAGGGTTCAGGGTTCAAGGTTCTAGGGTTTAGGGTTGTAGGGTTGAGGGTTCTAGGGTATAGGTTATAGGTTATAGGTTCTAGGTTCTAGGTTCTAGGGTCTAGGGTCTAGGGGTCTAGGGGTGTAGGGGTGTAGGGTTTATGGGTGTAGGGTTTAGGGTTTAGGGGTGTAGGGTTTAGGGTTTTGGGGGTTTAGGGTTTAGGGTTTTTGGGGTTTAGGGTTTTGGGGGTTTAGGGTTTAGGGCTAAGGCAAAGGGTTTAGGGTTTATGGTTTAGGGTTTAGACTAAGGGCTAAGGGTCATGGCTAAGGGTTTAGGGTCATGGCTAAGGGTTAAGGGTCATGGGTCATAGGTCATGGCTAAGGGCTAAGGGTCATGGCTAAGGGCTAAGGGCTAAGGGGTCATGGCTAAGGACTAAGTGCTAAGGGTCATGGCTAAGGGCTAAGGGTCATGACTAAGGGCTAAGGGTCATGGGTCATGGCTAAGGGCTAAGGGTCATGGCTAAGGGGTCATGGCTAACGACTAAGTGCTAAGGATAATGGCTAAGGGTCATGGCTAAGAGCTAATGGGTGATGGCTAAGGGCTAAGGGTCATGGCTAAGGGCTAAGGGTCAGGGTCATGGATCTTGGCTTAGGGCGGGCTAAGGGCTAATGAGTCATGACTAAGGGCTAAGTGCTAAGGGTCATGGCTAAGGGCTAAGGGTCATGGGTGATGACTAAGGGTCATGACTAAGGGCTAAGTGCTAAGGGTTCATGGCTAAGGGGTCAAGGCTAACGGCTAAGTGCTAAGGATAATGGCTAAGGGCTAAGGGGTCATGGCTAAGGGTTAAAGGTCATGGCTAAGGGCTAAGGACTAAGGGGTCATGGCTAAGCGCTAAAGGCTAAGGGTCATGGCTAAGGGCTAAGGGTCACGGTCATGGATCATGGCTAAGGGCGGGCTAAGGGTCATGGCTAAGGGCGGGCTAAGAGTCATGGCTAAGGGCTAAGGGGTCATGGCTAAGGGCTAAGTGTTGGCTAAGGGTTATGGCTAAGGGCTAAGGGTCATGGCTAAGGGCTAAAGGTCATGACTAAGGGTTTAGGGTTTAGGGTTTAGGGGATAAGGGATCATGGCTAAGGGATAAGGGGTCATGGCTAAGGACTAAGGGCTAATGGTCAAAGCTAAGGGCTAATGGTCAAATCTAAGGGCTAAGGGTCAGGGCTAAGGACTAAGGGCTAAGGGGTCATGGCTAAGTGTCAGGACTAAGGACTAAGGGGTCATGGCAAAGGGCTAACGGCTAAGGGCTAAGGGGTCATGGCTAAGGACTAAGGACTAAGGGTCAAGGCTAAGGGTTAAGGGGTCAGGGCTAAGGGCAAAGGGCAAAGGGCAAAGGGCTAAGGACTAAGGACTAAGGACTAAGGGCTAAGGGCTAAGGTTCAACGCTAAGGGCTAAGGGTCAAGGCTAAGGGGTCATGGCTAAGGGTTAAAGGCTAAGGGTCAGGACTAAGGACTAAAGGCTAAGGGTTAAGGGGTCATGGCTAAGGGCTAACGGGTCAGGGCTAAGGATTAAGGACTAAGGGGTCATGGCTAAGGACTAAGGACTAAGGGCTAAGGGTCAAGGCTAAGGGCTAAGGAATCATGGCTAAGGGCTAAGGACTAAGGGGTCATGGCTAAGGACTAATGGGTCATGGCTAACGGGTCATAGCTAAGGGCTAAGGGGTCATGGCTAAGGGCTAAGGGTCATGACTAAGGACTAAGGCTATGCTTTGCATGAATTGGGAAATTTGGCAGAGAATGGGGATTCTGGACACATAGGCTATGCTTTGCATGAGCTTGTTTGGGAGCTTTGCTTTGGGTTCATAACCCTTAAAAATGCTGGATTAGTTTCTTTTGTTATGTTGTAGGTCCTACATCATATAATACTGATTGAGATTTACATTCCTCTTTTTCGATCGTTTAGGGCCTCCATGCTTGAAAGTTACTAAGATTCATATGGATAACATTATGTAGCATTTCATAGTGACAGATAAACCCTAATAGAGAAGGTAAATGGACAACTTCAATTGTTTTTTCTCATTTTGGTTGAGCTGCATGTCCTGCAGATTCCATGGGACGTTATATGGATGTGTATTTAACATCGTTGGCCTTCGTTCGTGAAGAATACTATTATAACGGTAAGTGATCTTCTAAAGTTGTATTCCATAAGTATCAGGTGTCCTCTGAGTTATTCTCTGCATCAAGAACCATCGTCATAAAAGTGTTCAGATGTTGCAGTCTAATTGACATTCTCTTTAACAACCTATGAAGGTCAACTGGCAAATGATAGATTTCATGTTGTTGAGATGAACGGTGTTTTGACAAGTTATTGTGTCGCCTTGTTTAAAAGTCTTCCGCTGTGTTAAAAATGTGATTTTGTTGTAAGTCTTTGCTGTATTAAATTCTGATGATGTATTTCATTTTGTCTGGAATCATGTGTAATTCTGAGACTGTGGTTTAATAAAAGTTACGATATTTGGTATTGTAACTGTGGTTTGATAGTTATATCGTTTGGAAAAGTCTGGGGTGACTTCGGGGTTTTCGTCTGGGGTCACTGGCAGTAATGCTTTCAAATGGGTTAAAATTTGGGGGTGTTACAATAGCCCCGCCAGACCACCACCGGACCATCATCGAACCGTCGTGAGCCATATTGGCCACCCAAGCACGGTTTTACCCTTTCTCCCACTCAAATTTTGTAACAATTACAAATTTTGATGATTTTAAGGATAATATGGTATAATTTTCAAAAAAATAATATTTTTGAAGAATTAATGTATGAACCAATTTCATACAAAATTAATCAACTTTGGGCATTCAAGGCATAAAATTCTAAATTTATAGGGTTTGAATCAATTTTCACCAACATGAAAAATCAAGTATTTTTATACGTGATTATGATTTATACAAGAAATCATATCTCTTGCATAAATTAAACATACAAATCGATTTTGGGGTCAAAATTAAGCAAAAAATCAGATTTTTTTACATGCATAATTCAGTCATGAGGCTGAAATTTGCGAGTATATTATATACATAAAAGTCACAACTTTATGCAGTCAATCAATTAAAATCACAATTTTTATCATATAAGTTAATCCATACATCAATTTTACCACTAAATTGAACCAAAATAATCAAGAACATGAATCAAAATTAACAACTTTAATCATGAACATATCAATTTATGTATGTGATACCCCGTAATTCTATAAGGATTATTTTGGGAATTTTTGGAATTTTTCCAAACACCCGTTTAGTACGTCGGATTTAATTCAGAAAGTTGGAGGCATTCTGTAATGTGCTCTGTATCTGTAATATTTTTCTCAGTGAAATAATATACAGACGACGTGCTTTGGATTTTAATACGCGTTCGCGTACGATATTTTTTATCTCGGGTTAATGTCTTGCTCGTTCAAAAGCTGAATGGGCGGGAAAAGGCAAAAACGGCGACCGCCGTACAGTAACGGCGCCCGACATCGCTGGGCCCGAGGTGTCAGGCCGTCGTCTCCTACTCTGGGCTCGCCAGGGCTAGGAACGGCGACCAACGTAATTACGGCGCCAGCCGCGGCCCGCCGTAGGCAAAGTTGCGGTGCCCGCCGTGATTACCCAGAAGTCATTACTCGTTGGTCGCCGGCGAGATCTGGCCGCGCCGATCTAGCCCTGCTCTGCCTCGTCTAGTGTGATGATGATGATCCCATTGCTTTGGCTATAAAATGAGGTGTTGGGGGAAGGGTTTTGAGCCATCCCAGCACCGAATCTCTGCCAAAATTTTGCCTCGTCGGAGTGTTAGTTTCGCCGGATTTCGGAAGCTTCGTTGGTGTCGGTTGGTGGTGTTTCCAGAAGCCCTTGTGAAGCCTTTTGGTTGCCTTTGGAGGTTGGAACCCAGGCAAGGCAAAAAGGGGTCGAAACGCGCATCATTTGGGTGAGTTTTTCTCTCGTTCTGTCGTCGGAGTTCTTCACAGCGACCGCCGTGTTCTTTACGGCGCCCGCCGTGATGAATGCGGCGACCGTCGCCAAGAACGGCGACCGCTGCCAGTGCCCAGAATGCCTTCGTGGCTTTGGCTTGGTTGGTTGTCGTCGTGGCGTCTTTCCTTTCGATTTCTTTCGCCGTTTTTAGATTCGTACTGTGGTTATGTCGGATCTAACTTAGAGTTTCTTTTATGGGTCGACTCGAAGGTCGTTGTGCTGTCAGAGCTATACCCGTGTTGAGCCCGGAATTCCGTCGTCGTTAGGCTTGTTCCAACTCTGCGGATTAAGGCAAGTGGCGGTTCGCTCTTGCTTAATCATTCCATGTTTCATTAATTATCAATTATTTAATTGTTAATTAAATTGGAGTGAACTGTTGTTTTGTTTGGGAACTAATTTCATAAATAAACGTGATTAAAGTAATGTTATGATAGGTTGTATATCTGTTAGAACAACGCTATTATATGTGATAATTACCGTGATGGTATTGTTGTGAATTTAATCTTAATGCTAGAATAGCATGTGGGTTAATAGGAAAACTAATCCAAGTAAGGATTAGTCGTTTCTATTATCTCTATGTTTAAGTTGATTGCCTGGATGGTTTTAATGTGAATAATTGCTGTGTTAGACTGTTTAGTTAACACGAGTGTTCGTAGGAACGCTAATCCAAGTAAGGATCAGTCGTTTCTATATAACTTAATGTTCGTAGGAACGCTAATCCAAGTAAGGATTAGTCGTTTCTTTATAACTTAATGTTCGTAGGAACGCTAATCCAAGTAAGGATCAGTCGTTTCTTTATAACTTAATGTTCGTAGGAACGCTAATCCAAGTAAGGATTAGTCGTTTCTTTATAACTTAATGTTGGTAGGAACGCTAATCCAAATAAGGATTAGTCGTTTCTTTATAACTTAATGTTCATAGGAACGCTAATCCAAGTAAGGATTTGTCGTTTCTTTAAATCGTAATACTCTTCGGGTTAATTTCCGGATAATAATTTAAGGGTCATGACCTATGCTTCTTATCCACTGTTAAGGATCTGAAGTGTTTTAAGCGCCTTGCAAGCGCCATTGGATGAGCATAATTGCAGTCCTGTGTATTAAGCACTTAGCTAGTGCAATTGGGGTGGACGTAACTGTCATCCTGTAAATTAAAGTGTAAGCACTGTGGCAGTGTAATCTGGGTGAACGTAAGATCACCCTGTGTAATAATAACTTCCGTTGTTACTCGGAATAATATTAAGCCTCGTGTTGTGCGTGTGCGTGTGTGTGTTTGTGTATTGTGTTAATTTGGGTCGACATGATTGTCACCCTGAGATTTAAGCTTTGTGCCGCTCTTAATAACATTAACGTGTTTCACTAAAGTGTGTTTGGTAATTAAATAAGATATGTGCCCGAGTGCACATGATTAATAAACCTTCGGCGAGTAGTGCAACTAAGTTATAGTGCAGCTAGGAAAACTCGTATCGACTTTGATCATAGTACGTTCTCTTTTCAATCTGGATTCGCTGTATGCGATGAGGTTGGTTGTGAACTGAAGCATCTCAGTCAACTTTTAAATCATTTGTGTGTGTAACTTTAATGTTCCCTAGCAGTTGTCATAATTTCCTATAAGGCTCATTTCAGTTGGAGTCTTCTCTTCAGTGCATATCTATTTGTTAAATCATTCCGTGAAAGTGTCGGGTTATATATCGTTCCTTCGGTTTTTATTCAAGGGACAATGATAGTAAACGGTCACGATCACTCGAACCACTCTGCTTTGTACCCTTGCTAGTCTATTCAAGTAGACTAACCCACGAACTTTGTTCTCTGCATGTGGGCTAGTGTCATCCGTTCGATTCGGCACATCAGGAGTTGATTCCCGGAGTTTAAGTAACCTATTGAAGGATAAGAAGCTTGCAGACGAAGATTTAAAGTCAGTATTTAAGTTGTTAAGTATTTTAAGTTTGTTAAGTGTTACCTTGATGTATCTTCATAATTTAGCCATGTTAAGTTGGCTCTTTTAAAAGTCTTCCGCTGTGTAATTTAAAGTCTTCCACTGTTTAATCTTTCAATTAATATGTAATTATGTTGTGTCTTTGAGCTTAATTGTTCTGGAAAAGCCTGGGGTGACTTTGGACGGTAAAGTCCGAGGTCACTGGCATGTAATATCTCCAGTATAAATTGGGGGTGTTACAATGTAAGAGGCTCTAATACCACTGTATGGATTTAGATGCTTCAGGCAGAATTTCAAAAAATGATTTTCTAACATCTAACTTAGGATCTCATGTATAATCTTAATACGAATCACATATGAAAGAGTAACATGTCTTTTGATGCAAAAACTTGTTTTCAGAATCATCCTAAAGAATATAGCCTCAATTGTGACTCATCTACTTAGTCCACACGAGCATAGATCTGGACCACCTGGATTACGTATGCTAAAACGCGGGAACGAAGTCAAACTCGCCCTTTGTACCGAGATCAATGGTAGACGTGTGAATGTGGATTGTTGTGACTTCGGTTGCTTTTCCAATCTCAAAGATCAATTTAGCAAATTGAAACTTATGTACCACATGCTTTCATAGGAAGGAATATATATATATCATGTTAAGTAGAGATCATATCTCTATAGCCTATATATATCATGTTAAGTAGAGATCATATCTCTATAGCCTAGAAATGCATATATTATTTTATCTTATATCATATATCTCATAAGATATATTTTCTTTTTTATCATCAAGTAATAGATAACTATTATCTCTTACTCGGTGAGCAATCCACCTTCTTAATCTTTCACATGGCCGAAAATCCTAAAGTCTTATTGGGCTTTCGGTTTCGCTTGATCCAATCTAATTACTCTATTGTGTGTGACCTTATAGGACCCAATTATAATAATAATGAACTTAATCTAATTTGACCCATACGTCATATTTGATTTCTAGTAAAATACTGAGACTATTCAAGATATCCGAATTATGAATCTTCATTATTAATCCTATTCTATAATTACTAATGGCCACATTGATTAAAAGACATATTCCTTCCGTCCACTCAAAGGAGGTGCTCTGTGCTGCGGAGGGTGTAGGAAATGGAGGAGGTTGAACCTGACCACTGTTGACTCGACATGACTAGCTGCAGCCTATAGGGGAGATTAATTTGACGATCTATGCTGCAAATTCAGTTCAACTGAACGGGCATATGCTTAGTTGTAAAATCATCATTAGATAATGCCACATCATTAATTAAAATGATACCTCATATTTTTGTGTAGAAAAAATATTAAATAATAAGTATATGTTATTATTTTAACACCATATTTAAAGTTTGGGTTAGTTTTTTACCTTTTGAAAGATTGATTATTTTTTTATCACCTATCCAAAGGTTGGATTTGGGTAGGTTGGATTATTTTAATTAATTCCCCCCAAAAGAAATAAATCCTTTTATTATTGTATTGGATTTTATGAAATGATTTTTATATAAAAAAAATTTGACTTGAAATACATGATTGAGTTCAGATAAAAGAAAGATTAGGCCTATATGTATAACCAGTTTAGTCCAACAAGGCAATAACTTCAATTTTTCGTTGCGTTGATTAGGCTGTGCTTAGGATTTTTGATCCCTTAAAAGGAGTGAAATAACAAATTTGGGATCTTAATTAATTAAATTAACTCCTTGATCTCCTAAACCATTAAATTCTCCTAAAATCTAAAGCCTAAAAACATATTTTTAAAATACCTTTAGGTCATATATATAACAATAGGGAATCACACGTATAATTTTTAAAAAATGGACATAAACATGCTATTTATATTATTTATGTGAAAAACGCCATTAGAACCCAATTTTCTCTTGATTAGGTCAGCATAAAATTTTAAATATCCTGTTATTTTATTTTACTTTTTTTATAGAAGTATACATATCTGGTTACTTGCGCAAGGATTCAGATATCCTATATATTGGAGCAGACCACACTGTCCAAATTTTGCTCCCAAGTCTCTTTTAGTTCTAACCGGCGGACGAAAAACCCAAAACGATGACGACAAATTCATCTTCTTCGTCGGGCACAGCGCGGATCGTGTCGAAATCCGATGAAGAAACAGAAGAAATCCTCGATCGAATGCTAACGAGTTTGGCGTTTTGTGACGACTCCAAGCTCGGAGGCTTAGTATCCAAGCTTCTCCCCTCCGCCATCTCCTCGCTTTCCTCCAACTCTACTGCCGTACGGAACAAGGTGCTTTTTTATTACTTGAATTTGTTTTTGATTTTTAGTTCGACTTTGTACATGTACAGCGTCTAGGGTTTTGCCAAGTGTGTTATCAATTCGGAAATTAGGGCTTTGACGATGAAACTCTTCGTTAGGTTGTTGAGATATTGACTCATGTAAACAAGCGAGTGAAACACAATACCAGCATTGCGTTGCCATTGTCAGAACTTTGGAACGTGTATGAAGCCAGTTCTGCTCCATTAGTCCGCAACTTTTGCATCATCTATATTGAGATGGCATTTGAGCGTGCTCTGCTAGAGGTTTTTTTTTACTCACTAACCCTACTTCTTGAGGTGTATTTTTTTTGTATATTTGAGAACTCAATGAATACATTCATTTACCTCTGTTCCAGGAGAAGAAAAATATGGCTCCCAACCTTTTGGCAAATATCTCTAAGCTTCCTCCTCAACATCAAGAAATAATTTTGCGGGCATGTGCCAAGGTAAACATGCATAATCATACAATAATCGTGTTATTTGTTCCTCTTTTCCCGTGCAGTACGGTATAGGGTTGATTATTGTCATCCACAGTTGTGTCCCTTCTTTACAAGCATGATTGTGTTAAGTTTATGTGATTTCTATGATAATTTACATACATTTTTTTTTATCTTCTATAATATGAACCTTAGAATATAGGATCCCCTTTAAAGTTATCAAAGTTCTCACCATTCCAATTATGTGTTTCATTTAGGTCATTGGTGAGTCTCACTCTAGCGAATTTGATGACGGTATTGCTGCAAAGTACAGAATGATTAATGGCTCTCAGGACTCTCAACTATTTCTTGAATTTTGCCTTCATTGTATGTTGTATCAACCACCTTCTCAAGGGTATGCTTTTGGATCTTTTAATCTCGGGATCTTATCGAATAGTTAATGAGAGGTTCAATTTATTTTACTCAGAAAGATACTTAAGCTTAGCAATGACTTTTCTTCAGTGGCAAATGCCCTGCTGGGCTTTCATTGGCTCAGGCTGAACGTGTTAGTGGGAAGCAGCCACTAACATATGAAACACTTCAGAATATGAAGGTGTGTATTAATGCACTAATTCATGTAGCCTATAATGGATTATATTTATGTGTAAGACCGTTATATTTTATACTGATCATACATCCCATTTTTCATGAACACTCCATGCTTTTTTCCACAGTTGGGTCTCCTTAATGTAACAAATTCTATGGAGCTAACTGCAGAGCTTGCATACCCCATATATCTTGCTGCTTGCGTAGACAGGTATACTGAATATTTTTGGTTTTGTATTGCAATTTAAATGATGAAAGTTTGGTGATTTGTGTGAAATAATATGCTTTACAATGGTATTTTATGCAAGTCAAGAGGCTGTTGTTAAGAAAGGGGAGGAACTGTTGAAGAAAAAGTGTTCTGTTGCTGATTCCAATTTGACCAAACAGCTATTTTTCCTCTTTACTGGTATGATAATTTTGTAATTTGCTCTGCCATTATGCTGCTTGTGTGTTATTGTCCACAATAATTACAAGTCTAATAATGAATTTTGAAAGATACGTAAAAGAGCCCTTCATAATGAGGACTAATGTATTTACAGATGATCTTGTCTTCATCTGTTTATAATCATCAAACAATTGATCATCACCATTATTTAACTCATGAACTGGTATTCTTTGACTAGAAAGATTTTAATATTCGGCACATGTACAGAGTCTAAATAATTTACGTAATATGTCTTTTTGCCATTCACATGCATGTTTGGCATGTGGAATGATGGTCTTAAGTTCCATCTATATTTCCTATTAAAGCTTATGCCGTTATATATAGCTATTCAAGTTTTGAAAAGCTTTGTAGTGTTATATATTCATATATTTCTGAAATTGGATTCACTACATCTGAGAGGGGCAGGTTTCATGAACAATTCAACTCTTCTGTATTTCTTTCGTTGGGCAGGAAATGCTGTAGCTGAAAGTATTACTCCAGAGTTGAAAGTTGTCCCTGTAAACTCTGCCTTGAAAGCTAGAATTATGTTTGTTTTTTGTCGCTCCATCACTGCAGCAAATAGTTTTCCTTCAACCTTGCAGTGCATTTTCAGCTGTATATATGGTAAGATTTGTTAATTTCTTTCTTTTTTCTTTTTGTTTTGTTACCATGTTCCCTGTTTACTTTTATGTGAACTTTGTCATTCTTGTGATTCCCATATGATGGTTGTGTTATTGAACAATGTTATTGTGTCTAAATCAGGGGTTCTTATGTGGCTAGCAATTGGGTGTTAGCAGCTGTTTCGAAATTTTTATCATAATGGCTGTGTTGGTGAACAACGTTATTGTAATGTATTGAACCATTCATGTGATTAAGACGACTGGTGGATGTGATTCTTGCTTTACAGTTAGAAGCTGGATGAAAACTTTTAATCACAAGGAGTAACAAAGTAACCCCTTTAGGACTAGTAAGCTTTTCAGAAGCTGTAGTTGGTAATTTATTTATGTCAAACCCTAAAGCAGCAATAATTTGCTAGAGGAGAAGGTATGTATAACACAACTTTAGATTGGTAAGGATGTTGTTATGCATAATTGGGAAAAAGGTTTGGAGCTGCACATGTATGCTTGTTAATACTTATTTTTTCCCATGCCTGCTATATTCCTACTGGTTTTCCAAATTAACCCTGAGGCGAGGGCTGTTTATTTGGATTATCCGAGCTTCTTAATTTGCCTTCTCTGCTCAAGAGACCATCCACTGCTGCATGAAGTGGTGAAATTATATGGATTATTTGGTGTTCTAATTCATTTATTTTTCACCACATTCCTATAATGTTAGGGTCAACGTTGAAGCATACATGAATTGAACTTTCTTTTACCATATTATATATTTTTGAGATTTCTCAACATTTAAAAAAAAATATTTACTAACACTATTGTTTAATGTGAATTTATCAATTTATTTTTCTACAATTACAAAATGGTTTATGGGTATCATTTCATAGGCATTGACACAACATCCAGGCTGAAACAGTTGGGAATGGAATTTGCCTTTTGGGTCTTCAAACATGTAAGTGATCGTACTTTAATACCTGCTTTATAATTTTCATCTGCTTTAGAGAATAGCTATGCCTTTTATAAAGTTTGCACAATTGCACCAGTTTTTATGTTTAGTTGCTTCTGTGGTCAAAATATGGTTGGGGTAATTCACACAGGATTAGTCATTTAAGAGATGCAGTGTGATCCTTTTCTAATTGTTAATGAATACTATATTCTTTTATGTGTCTGTATTATTCCCTTGTCGTTTTTCTTTAATAGACTAGGGAATTTGAAGTATTCCTACGGAAACCATAGGGAAAAGGGGGTACACCTCTCCCAAAGGTCTGCATGTAATAGGTTAATATAGTCCTTGAAGAAAAACATTATATCTATCTTCAAAACATTCATGAAACGAAGTGGACAATATTAATATAAGCATTTTAAGTCATTTACATTACCTGATAAATAAACAACCCACGTCAATTGGACTATAGCTAGTGATAGAGGTTCTAATTAAAAGGAGAGAGAATGTGTGTCAGAATCCACTAACTTGATAATGTATCTGTTATCCCGTCCCCAAATTTCTAGTGCAAGTGTTCTTCTTTCCATACAAATTTTACGAGTGAAACTTCTTTCCTATTTTCCTGTAGGGTTATATCCCAAATTCTTAGTGTTTTCCTGAATCATTGTTGTTTTAGTTGCTTCCATCTACACTTCCTGTTCACTCACAGGGATTTTTCAAAACGACAAAACCCTAATGGATTATATCCCTAACAATCACTCAACTAAACCAAATAAAGAAGTAAAGCAGATTTATTGAAATTGAACAGAGAGAAGTGAGATAAAGCAGGTGTGGGGAGAGACTGGCTGTGCAGGAAAGGTGGCAGCTGCTGGCTGGTGCTGTGATGGTTGTCTGCTGGTGCAGTGGTGTCCTTTTGGCTTTTGGGTGGGCATGCGGCTGCTACAGATTATAGGATAGGAGTTTGCAGAGAGGGTGTGAGACTTGAGAGAGAGGACTCTCGTGTATGGTATCATCCTCGTGTCCCAGCCCGTTTTTATCCCCGTATCATCTCCACTGGTCAAGACGACCATTTCCCAGAGTATGAGGGAATTGTCTCCTTCCGTTTCCTTACGTTTCCACATGTCGACAATGGGATACACTACTCTCTAGGTGGTTCAGGGTATCATATGTATGGTGGGATTTCTTTACTGTATGATATTGTTTGTTACTCTTTGGACAAAAGCTATTGTTCATGCAATAATGGTGTCAATACGAAGCAAAAATATGCTTGTTTATGTTCGTTGTTTGCAAGTCTTTTTTTATGCAATAATGGGAAGTTATTGATAAGAACCCAATAAAATGAATCAATTTACTAAATGTAGGCAAGAAATGAACAGCTGAAGGTTATGGGCCCTCTAATTTTGAATGGGATTCTGAAGTCTCTTGATAGCTATGGAAGTTTTGAAGCAGGTGCTCTAGTATTTAATTCTGATCTGTTTTAATTACAGCTGCTGAGTTTTTTTAACCTCCTTGTAAGAATTTGCTTATTAGTCTTAATTATTCATGTACTCAGATAGCATTGCAAGGCAAACCAAAACATTTGCCTTTCAAGGAATTGGAAAGCTTGCTGAACGCATGCCTCAGCTTTTTAGGTGAGGTCCGCATCTTAGCTTGTGCATGCTCTGGTTCTGAATGAGTTTCACAAAAATGTTCCTGCCTTTCAGGGATAAAATTGACATTGCTGTTCGCCTTTTTAACGCTTTGAAGTCAGAATCTCAACCTCTTCGCATATTCGTTCAAGAAGCTGCAAATTCTCTTACCACTGCCTATAAGGTAAGTTGGAACAAATTCTCTTACCACTGCCTATAAGGTAAGTTGGAACAAATTATTTAGTATTATGTAGTATGATACCATGTTGGCATACATACTACTAAGAATGACTGATATATCTTGCCTGCGTGTATAAACCATAGGGGAGGTATAAGTTAAGGGTGGTCTTCTTATTAGATGTAGTCTTCTTGGTCTTTTTAATAGATGTAGCCTTCTTGAGCTTCCGTTATTATCCTTGAAGATTTTCTTCTCTGAACTCAATGTAGATTAATAAATTAATACGTTAGAACTATGGTGATGTTGATAATAGTAGGTGTGCTTATTCATAACTGGATTTAAAAAAAAATTTAAGTAAGCTTACTGAAACGTTGTGATGTCATCTTTCAAACTTATGACGCTGAGATAAGATGTTTGAGAGGTTCTGCACTAATCCTAGTGTGAAACCACTTGAAGTGAACTCAATTCAACGTTGTATCAAATTGGTAATGAGTACAATATAATCATATTTTGATACACAGGAGTTTCATCATTAGCAAAAACATTATTTGATAATATGTCCATGCGTTGATTTTCCTAATTATTTGATAATCTGTCTATGCCATGCATGGCTCTGTTTCCATGGAGAAGCCAATGTTTTGTAACTCAGAAAAAAAGAGAACATCTTATGCATGGAGAACCTCCTATGCATGTTAATAGGGACAACAAAACAATTATAAAAGTTCCTTTGTTGTTAATAGATTGCCTTGTTTATATACTCTTGTCTTACAATTATATATGTTCTCTGATATCAAATATGTTATGATATCGATGTTATCAATAAATTGCGGTTATTGAATTCTTTGTTATGGTATAGGTACTTTATTTTTGAGTTGAGTCCTATCTTGATTCTTAACTAGTTTACTGCTCTGAATGTCTTAAACATTTTCTTATTACCATTATTTCTGTTGTTTTTCTGTTGTGGCTAGTTGTTGATAGATGGCATCCATCTAGTCTGGAGTTTTCCCTATCTTGCAGAGTTACTATTTTCTAAAAAGGTCTTTGTAAAATTCAGGAGGCACCAGCAAACATTTTGAAGGACTTGGAAAAGCTGTTGCTTGGGAATTGCCAGTTGGTACTATGACTACCTGAAAGCTGCAACAGTATCTCCTCTTTTATTAGATTTACATTTGCTGTGCTGTATCTGATCAATACTTTGCTATTTTAAATCCTTTTGGAGTTGCTTGCAGGAACAGGATGAGGTTCGTTTCTGCGTTATGAGGTGGGCAACATCTGTATTTGGTTTGCAACATTGCCCAAGCCGGTTTTTGTGTATGGTTGGAGCTGCAGATCCTAGATTGGATATAAGGTGCTTCACTTCTAACATAAGTCCTATTGTAGTTTGTTATCTAATTTCTTTTTTTAACTTCTCTATCGTGTATTCTGAGATTATCCTCGTGGATGTTTTGTACTATATTTTATAAGGTAAGGTGAAAGGGGGGAGACTGCAATTGACATAATTTGTTATATTGGCGTAATGGTATATTTAGTAGTTATAACAAGGGTAAGTTGAGAGAGAGCTGATTTTTATTGAGATAGGATGTAAGCTAGGTGTTTTAATGTTGACCTGTTTTATTCATGCTGTAACTTCTGTAAAAGAACTAGTGTTCCTCAGAATGAAGGCTATATGACAAGGGGAGGTGAAGAGAGAGCTGATTTTTTTTTTGGAGATTGGAGTGTTAGCTAGGTGTGTTTTTTATGTTGACCTGTTTTATTCATGCTGTAACTTCTATAAAAAGAAAAAAGTGCTTATTAAATTGAAGGCTCCCGTTGTTATACACACTTCTGCACAGTTAATGCCTTTTTTTACCTTTTCAGAGAGATGGCAACTCAAGGCTTGTTTCCTGCTGAAGGACAACTGATTGCCCAAAATTTGGATATGAAATATCCTCATCTTCAAGACATGCTAATTTATATTACTAAGATGCAACCAAGAGTATTAGATTCCTCTGAAATGAGGGGACAAAAGCTACTCTTTCCATCCCAGACTTATGTTGCTATGATCAAATTCCTTTTGAGGTGCTTTGAGGTTGATTTATTGGCAAATTGCTCAAAAGAAGCAGAGTTTCAATGTTATGTGGAGAGATTGTGCTCACTGACAGAGCATGCTTTGGCAATTGAAGGGTCTGTTGAGCTGCATGCTAATGCCTCACAGGCTTTGATTGCTATTACTTCTCACTTTCCAGAGGTATTTCTTTTCCTAAATGTTCTCTGAGCCCACTTGTTTTGTTTCCCTCATTGATGCTGTTGCTTTCTTGACAGATGTTGGCAATACGATATGCATCAAAAATATCCTGGTTAAGACAATTACTTTCTCATTTAGACCTTGATACAAGGGAAGCTGCGGCACGGTTGCTGGGAATAGCTTCATCTGCTCTTCCTGTAAATAAATCTTCTAATCTCATAGGAGAACTATTTTCTGTTGCCAGTGGATCACAGAAGTCAAGGTTTGAATTTCTCTTTTTCAAGAGGAGATATCTTATGATTATCCTTTCTATATTTACTTTCTGCTAAGGACTATGAATTTTGGTACTGATTCCTGAGCCGATATGAGTTCAGGTTTGAGGTGCAACATGGAGCATTGTGTGCACTTGGGTATCTAGCTGCTGATTGCATATCAAGATCTTATCAGGTCTGTCTAAGATGAGTTTTCTATCAGTTTAAATATATATTATAATATCTGTTATCTTTATTTTACTTTTTACTCATGTATAGAAGAACTGCATTATAACCCATGTCCCATGATATGCTCTATTATCGTCTCCGGATTTCATATGAAGGTTTAATGGTTGTAGAAAATAATCTGATCAGTGATTTTTCAACATGTCGTCCATCTGTCCAGTCACTGGACAGCAGCAATGCAGTAAAATCAGGAATGTATACAGCAGCACTGGACTACATTCCTGATTTTACTTCATTGCCTGTGCTGGTATTCTTTTGGTCAAGAGTTGATGCTGCTCCAACCCTTTTCCATACATAAAATTTTACGGGTTTGTTAGATATGCATCTATTGGCTGGATTGATGGATGCATTAGTTTGCATGTATGTTGGGGATTCATTGAAGCTTTTGCATTTTACAGATTTCTGAGGTCATTCTGCAGAACACACTTAAATGCCTGGTAAATGTTGTTAATTCTGAAGTGGCTTCATTAGCTTCTACCGCAATGCAAGCCCTTGGTCACATTGGATTGCGTGCTCAGTTACCTATGCTTGTTTCTGAATGTGATCCAGGTTGACTATTATCCTAAATTTGGTTCTTTTTAAGTATTTTTTTTATGGCTCTGATAAAAAAATTATGATGTAGTTAATGTGCTAACTGCTGTACGCGAGGAGTTGAGCAAGCTACTTGCTGGTGATGATACTAAGGCAATTCAGAAAATCGTAATTTCTCTTGGGCATGTCTGTTTCAAAGAATCATCCCCTTCTCATCTCAATATGGCACTTGAGCTAGTATTTGGCCTATGCAGGTCAAAGGTTTGTACAGTTTTTCCATTATTGAGTAATTATGAAGCTGATTATGTAGCTTTTTATATGAATGAAGCAACCTTGCTGATCTGTATATTTTGGATTGTGGCAGGTAGAAGATGTTCTATTTGCTGCAGGAGAAGCTTTGGCATTTTTATGGGGCAGTGTTCCTGTGACAGCTGACGTGATTTTAACGACCAACTATACCTCACTTTCTATGCTGTCAAACCTTCTCACTGGAGATGTGTCCCCATCTTGGTGTAAGGAGCTCTCAAGTGAAGGAATTGAGGCTAGTAAAGATACTCATGCAAAGGTTAGAGATTCCATCAGTAGAAAGATATTTGATGATCTTATATATAGCAACAGGAAAGAAGAACGTTGTTCTGGAACTGTCTGGCTGCTATCTCTTACATTGTATTGTGGGCATCATCCGAAGATCCAGCAGTTGCTTCCTGAAATCCAGGTATTACATTAAAGGGTAAAACGTGGAGGCCTTTAGCATCGTATAGTTTTGGAGACGGAGTGAGCTCAAGTTTGGTCTTAGGAAAACACAATATTAATTACAGTATCGGCTAGGTATTCTAAATCTTTAAGTGCTTGATGTTGAGTTACACTCGAGAATGAAATTAGTGGACTATATTTCAATATGGTGCTTGAGTCTTTATCGGCCGTGTCTTGTGATTGGCTAAATGAATTAGGGAAGTCTGAATCTGGGTAAAGCATTGCGTCATAGCTCTCCATCACAATTTCTTGCTGATGTTCAACCTTCTGATGATTGTAGTTGATTCTAAATGTACCTGGAGTACGAGTTTGATATTGTATAAGTAAGGTTATGCATTTATGTTACTGCTTCTCTGATTTATGATTTGTGTGCCCAATGGCTGTGTCTTCATAATAAATATCTCGGTTCTCTATCTCTTTATAGCTCCTTGAGTGAATATCAAGTAGTTGTGATGAGACTGCAGTCAACATATCGAAGTCCTTTCTTTCTGTATATATTTGGCTGCAACTTTTTTGCTGGAATCTAATATTATGATACGTTTCTCTTTTGACTTTTTATATTTTATTATGGTAGGAAGCTTTCTCTCACCTACTGGGTGAGCATAATGAACTTACACAAGAGCTAGCATCACAAGGAATGAGCCTTGTTTATGAACTAGGAGATGATGTCATGAAAAAGAACTTGGTTAATGCGCTTGTTAGCACCCTCACCGGTTCTGGAAAGAGGAAACGAGCTGTCAAGGTATAGATGTTTTTACCCTCTTCTCTTGTCATTTCTGTAATGAATCGACATTTTCTAAGCATTCTTCTTTCTATGCTTATGTTGACTTTTAGCTAGTAGAAGATTCTGAAGTTTTCCAAGAGGGCACTATGGGTGAAAGCCCCTACTGGAGGGAAACTCAGCACTTACAGAGAGCTATGTGGCCTAGCAAATGAGATGGGCCAGCCTGACCTTATTTATAAGTTTATGGATTTAGCCAATTATCAAGCCTCTATGAATTCCAAAAGGGGAGTTGCTTTTGGCTTTTCTAGGATAGCAAAACATGCTGGAGATGCTCTTCAACCTCATCTTAGTACGCTTATTCCGAGGCTTGTACGCTATCAATATGACCCTGACAAGAATGTGCAGGCATGTGCACGAGTTTTGTTCGAATTCCTGGAATGTGCTTTTATTTCTTAGATCTCTGTGCTTTTATTGAAGGAATCCCTTTCTCATGCCTAGAGGTTCTTCTGAAATGTAGGATGCTATGGCACACATATGGAAAGCACTTGTGGCTGATTCAAAGAGAACGATTGATGACAACTTAGATCTTATCATCGAGGATTTGTTGGCACAGAGTGGATCCAGACTTTGGCGGTCCCGTGAGTCATCATGTCTTGCCCGTGCAGATATTCTCCAAGGGCGCAAGTTTGAACATGTATGATCTTACATTTTGGCCTGAATGCTTTTGACTTAATATTTATTGAAGGTGTATGCATCTCACTTGAATTTATCTTGTATAACTATGAATCTTAAAGAGCAGATATTTTTTATTTACATAATCCTCCGAAATAATCTGATTTGGCTTCCCATGCCCTCTTGGTATTCTTTGTATTTGTTGTAAAAGAAGATGATAATCTGTCTGAAGTTCATGTAGCTGTCTATTGTTCATGTACTGTGCTGCTGTTCTTCACTTGCCATCTCCTTTCTACAATATCGTTTTATAATAATGCAGGTGAATAATCATTTGAGGAGAATTTGGATAGTTGCATTCCGAGCTATGGATGATATAAAGGAAACCGTTCGAACTTCTGGCGAGAAGTTATGTCGTGCAGTGAGTTCTTTAACCATTAGGCTCTGTGATGTCTCACTTACTGAGAAATCTGAAGCAGGGCAAGCCATGGATATTGTTCTTCCTCTCTTACTCAGAGATGGAATCATGAGCAAAGTTGATAGCATACGGAAGGCATCAATTGCAGTGGTTATGAAACTTGCAAAGGTTGGTCAGCAGTTCTCATAGTCAAATAGCTGCTTCATCATTATCTCTGTTATTATTATTGTCAAACTATTTGTGGATGTTAATCAGCTATAGGATGTTTTCTTCCAACCTAACTTGGATACTTGGATTTTATTTCTAACTACAATTAATGTTTGTCATATGACATTATTGTTTTGACTGGTTTTGAAATTTTCTTATAGGGAGCTGGAATTGCTTTGCGTCCACATTTATCTGATTTAGTTGGTTGCATGCTGGAAAGTTTATCAAGCCTTGAAGATCAGGGGCTTAATTATGTTGAGGTTTGGCGCATTTTTTGTTCATGTCTAGGTGTTTCTTTATTTACTTCTGGGAAATCGCTTTTGTTTTTTATTATTTAAATGCTTCTAATTATTCTTGTCTATCTTTTCAGTTGCATGCAGCAAATGTTGGGATACAGACTGACAAGCTTGAAAATTTGCGTATTTCAATTGCAAAAGGGTCTCCTATGTGGGAAACACTTGAGCTGTGCATTGATGCTGTGGATAAGCAATCACTGGATCTCTTAGTCCCTCGGTTAGCTCAGTTGGTTAGATCTGGTGTTGGCTTAAATACTAGGTAAGAAATAATGTGGCATAGCGTTTATTTTCACTGCGTAGTATTTGTTTTATTTGCTAGCAATATGTTTGTTTCAATATCATTGTGCGCTTTGCAGAACCCCTTCATTGCTTTCAGTTTCTACTCAATTTATTTTCTCATGTTAGGTTTGAATTCCTTCCCCAACGAGCCCAAACTGAAAAAAGAAAAGAGCATCTGCTTTCAAGATTTCAGGAGGGGGTGAATAGATTTTTTTTTATAGATTTGCTTACATTCTTTTTTGATATTTCGAGGCTCGCCCCTTTTTGTCTGTATGTATAAGACTACATATTTCAGATCTATACCTGCCATCTACCATCAGGAGGACTGCAACCATTTTTAAGCTATGTAGTCTCACTAAACTATCAAAATATTCCTTTTTCTCAGGACCCACAAGTCTTAGACTAAGATTCTTCATATATTTTTGCAAGAGTTCGGTGAACGAATGCTTTCTCATGAGGCAGATGCTTCTAGCTAAGGTTTAAAAAAAAATCGATGGCATTGCAGGGTTGGTGTAGCCACATTTATCACCTTGTTGGTGCAAAGAGTCAATCTTGAGATAAAACCCTTCACTACTACACTATTGCGACTTTTGTTTCCAGCTGTGGTTGAAGAGAAAAGTGGTGCTGCTAAACGCTCCTTTACTAGTGCCTGTGCTGTGGTGATGAAATATTCTACACCCCTTCAGGCCCAAAAACTAATTGAGGAAACCACAAACTTGCAAGTTGGAGACAGGAACTCTCAGGTGTCATGTGCCCTGTTGCTGAAAAGTTATTCATCCCTGGCTGCAGATGTTGTTAGTGGTTATCAAGCCATAATCATACCTATGATATTCATTTCAAGGTCTGGAGTTTGTTTACCTTGGTGATGCATGTTTGTGTTTTGTTTGTCCTCTGAATGAATATTTTTATCTGTAAGAAATGCATATGGCAATCCTTATATAGCTTATACCTACCATGTTGGATTTTGTTCATTGGCATAGTCTTTCTTTGAATGCTGTGAGTTGCTTATTGAGTAATTTGGCCCTTCATTGTCTACTTTGCAAATGAATTGCATCGAAATGAGTTTGTATTTGTCGTCTGGATAAGACTTTTTCATACAGCGCCTGGATCATCACAAAGATTATCATTGATTAGAAGCAACATCCTAGTTTTATCGTGCCATCACTTCTGTGTGCAGATTTGATGATGACAAGCATGTTTCTAGCCTGTTTGAAGAGTTGTGGGAGGAAAATACAAGTGGGGATAGAATAACACTCCAATTATACCTAGGGGAAATCGTCTCCCTCATTGGTGAAAGCATTACAGCATCTTCATGGGCTTCAAAGAAAAAGGTTATTTGACTTGTTTCATAAGCTTGACTGTACTATGTTAGTGTTATTCCCATTCTGGCATTTGAGTTTTATTATCTTAGTTAAAAAATTTAATGCAGTGAAATAGCTTCATATTGATATGGCATGTAACAAGACTTCATTGTATGATCAATGAATATATTGATACTAGACCTCCACTTATTTTTTGGTGGTTGCCTTCTTTAAATTTCTTGACCACAGGCAGCACAGGCGATTACCAAGCTTGGTGAAGTTTTGGGTGAATCCCTCTCGGGATATCATAAAGTTCTTTTAAATTCTTTGATGAAGGAACTTCCTGGTCGACTATGGGAGGTATGTTATTGCATGAAAATAGTAAGGGTAGTAGTCTAACGCCTTCAGTAAGTTTATGGGTGATTTGTTTCCATCTTTTCAAGTGGGTCAGGTTCTCTTTAGCATGTACACCTCTTGTGAGCTTTATTTTCATCTTCATTTGGATATTTTTTTCATATATGTGGCAGGGCAAGGAAGCTCTTTTACATGCAATAGCTGCTGTTTGTTCCTCTTGCCATGATGCGATATCTTCCCATGATCCAAACATGCCAAATGCTGTTTTGAGTTTGGTGGTTTCTGCTTGCTTAAAGAAAGAGAAGAAATTTCGAGAAGCGGCTTTAACATCCTTGGAACAGGCATTTTTTTCTATCATGCTATTATCCACATAAATAATGGCTTCTTACTTGCTTGTAGATTAACCATGTAACATTGACATTTACGCTCCATAATATTTTCAGATTATCAAGGCTTTTCACCACCCACAGTTCTTCAATATGGTCTTTCTTCAATTTTATGACATGTGCCAAGGCACTCCAGGTAAGAATATACAAGCAACTCTGGTCACTGGTGCTGGGAAAGCATGTAGAATTTGGTAAATCCAGTTCAGACTGTCAATGGAATTGTGAATTAAAACCCATTTTATTTCAGAGTTCGTGAGAGAGTTTGATCCTGTGTCTGTATATAATCTATCATGCATTTGAGATCATATTTTGATTTTAAACGAAAATAATTTTAGTCGGATATCCTTGGCATAATAAAGACATGCAGATTACAGCTTGTGCCCCTTGAACTTTAGGTGACTTGTTATATTTTGTAACTTTGGTCTTTGTTTCCACAGATTCTGAAATAGATGACCATAATCATACTTCTTACAATAAAATCTTGGACTGTATCGGATGTTGCATTCATGCTGCCCCCATAAATGACATCCTGCTTCAGAAACAGTCTCTTATGAATGTGGTATCAAGATCTTTGGCACCTGCAACAACGTGGATAGGTAACCTTTATATTCAGTTTCCCAGCTATTTAGCAGCCTCTCCAACGTACCAAAATCCTGATGACATTTCTTTGACAGTTAAAATTTCTGGCTTTTCATTAATAAAAACGCTTTGTACAAGAATGAATGAGACTACTCCAGAGGATTATGTACATGCTAGCCTATCATCTTTTGTTCATGAGGTACACCCAGACTCTCTCTTCTGTTTTCTTATTGTCAATCTTTTCCATAACCCTATGCTTCATTTGGGTGTTCCCAGCTATACATCTCAGTACCTCCAAAAGTTCTCCAATGCATTCATATAGTCAATATTGGCCAGGTAGTTCTCTTCTCCTGGTTGAGTTTGTTAGTTCTTTTCTCCATGAACAAACTAACGAGGTGAATTCTCTTTCTGCAATTCCTCCTTTAGGTTCACGTATCTGCATCAGAATGCTTGCTCCAAGTTTTTGAGCTTTGCAAGACCTTTAAGCCAAAGCCTTCAAAAGAAGTTGAGTTCAAGAGCGAGCTGGTTGCTCTTATAGACCTGGAAAAGAATGAGCAGGCAAAATCGTTGTTAAAGAACTGCCTTGCCAACCTTGAAGCTATTGAAAAACACCGTTAGAGGACATATCGTCAGTACCAGGAAGCTGTTTGTGGTTTGAAATCTTCTAGTTACTGATATTTACACCAATTCAAATTTGTAAAAGATTGGATTCTGCTCGTGTACAGTGAAGTAGGGTTTATTGCTGGATAATACAAGAATGTTGGGATTTATAATATTAGCTGAAATACATAATCAACTTTCATAAACAAGTTCTTTTCTGGTAGTGTAGTTTCGTTGATACTTATCTAATAAATTCACACCTGATGTTTTTGTTATAAATTCACACCTATGTATGAAGATGGAATTTGGCCGGATTTTGGACATTTTCATTGTTAAAAAGCTAGTCTCATTGTCCATAGTCACGATGTGTTCCTTTTCCAATATAATAGGGCCTATGTTTATTAGTTTTCCAATATATGATGAATTAATGATAAAAGTTGCAATGCTTAGAAAGTAGTTTTCCGCTACGACAAAAATACCCTAAAAATCGGTTCACCCTTGTGCGGTAAAAGGTGGCGCATGAGGTTGGAGTAAAGATAATCTAGTTCATTTTGTAAGTCCATTGTATGGTTTATTTTTTTAATTGACTCAAGTGCATTTTTTTCAGACTATAATAATTATATTTGACGTTAAAAGTATACATTTTTCGTCTTCTTTGATTCATTTTCTTGCTTCACCCCCCCTACCCTTCATATCCCAAATTTTTTCATGAACTTTTATATACTGTAGATGGGCTAGTACTACTACACATTTGGTTTTGTTGTTACTGCTTTCGTGGATGTTATGCCAAAACTTATCATGACATTGAGTTTGTAGTTTCTTTTTGTTGAGTTATGCCTAGTATTCTCAATATTGTCATTTAAACTTATCATGACACATCTAACCAGACTAAAGTAAATGAATTTTTAAATTTGCTATTATTGGATACAGTCTTTTATTTTTAAATTATTAAATTTGCTATTATTTTCTATTTTTATTATAATCGGATGTAATATCGTGATTTGAAATAAATGAATTTTATTTATAATACATCAACGAAAAAATTGTATCTATTGAATACCGTCTTTTATTTTTAAATTATTAAATTTGCTATTATTTTCTATTTTTATTATAATCGGATGTAATATTGTGATTTGAAATAAATGAATTTTTATTTATAATACATCAACTCTAAAAAATGCTAATATTTCATATAATATTTAATAAAAAAAATATTTTTTAATAAACTACACTTACCATGTTAATTTTGAAAAATAGTACAATTGTAAGATTTCCGTTTCGGCCGACGCCTTCACCTAGTTCTACATAAAAGCAACATCAGCCCCTTGGCTCCCTTCCCATTTCCGTTAGCTAATCGTCTGATTTTCGAGATTAATATGCGTTCGATCTCTTCCTAAGGTCTGGAGCTCGGCGTTTGATCTGTTCGTTCGATCTCTTCTTCTTGAAGTCAGGCAGGGGCTTGCGTCCGTTTTCTCGCCGTCAAGTGTCGCCGTGTCCTCGTCATCCTCCACCGCTGGTTGTTGTCCAATCGTACGTGTAGGTTTTTGCCCCAATTTCAATAGTTTTCTTATTATTCGTCGCCGCTGTTTCTTATCCTTGAATTTTTTTATTGGATTTGCTTTGATCTTGTATAAAGGGGCTGCCTGAAAAGCTAGGGCTGCATGTTATGGTAAAAATTAGACTTTTAAGCTTTTACATGACTGCGAAAATCGTTTCAAGAATTTATGGGTTTTGTATTATCTATTATAAATCTATATCTGATAGGGGTTCTTGACAACTTCACTAACATGTAGTTAAAAAACCTATAATGAAATTAAAAGTTGCTAAGAGCCGTGATCTATGATTAGGAAATTTTGCATAGGATTGTTTCAGACATTCATTCCCAAGCTGTAATTTCTCACTTATTAGAGCAAGGAGTTCGCAAATGAACAATTAAGAAGCATTTTGCTATCTCAAGTTTACTTAATATTTTCATGTTACTATGTTTCTTTGAACTTGAGTGACATGCTTTTATTTACATTTGGGTGTACATTTTCTTTCGAAAGTTGCTAAGATATTATCAGTTATATTTTGCTAATAGTGCTTACAAATTGAGCTATGAGAATTTTACAGCAATCCTTTCATATTTATCCTCAATGTTGTTATACAAGGCGGTTATATGCTAGCTTCAATGTTTCTGTAGTGTCCTTTATACCGTTAATGAATGATGCCATGATTTGAAGGGACAGAGTTTATGAATTGCTGCATTTGTTTTTGGCCACTGTAAACTGTAAATAGCAATACATACAAAAGGGAGTAATGCATGTGCTTTAAGTGATCTATATTCTTTTTCCAGGAACATCTGTTTATTTTTATTCTCTTAATTTTAGATCTTATTAGCAGTGTAAACATGGATCTAGAAACGGAGAACAGGATAGCTGCTATTCTTTTAAAAGAGGCTGCTGAACTAAGGAGGCAAGCTGAGCAGGAAGGTGTTCTTGCTTATCTTAAGAAGCCAAGTGTAAGGGCTCGGCCAAATTCGAGGTTTCTTACCTGTACTGTTCGTGGGGTCGAACAAGGTTTGTCTTGCAACCCTGTATTAACACTCATATATCGAGGGTAATCATCCATTTGGAGTTAAAAAAATTTTGCATCGTAAATTATCATGGTAACTGCATATGTTATTGATCGCCTTTATCTGTTAGGCATCTTTCTTCCTTATTGCTGAGAACTTCGGTCCATCTCTCATTTTAGCTTTTTACTTTTTGGAAGAGCAAGAAACAAACCAAGACAACATACTCAGTTATATTGCAGCCCATCCTTGTTGTTAATGAAAGAACATTAATTTCTTGCATAAAGACCCTGGCATGCTGATTGTATTCTATGTTGCACATAATATTATAATTATTAGCATTGCTTGTGGAACGGTTAAGCCTGGTTAGGATCGAAAATGAATGATCCTTTCTTGTCTTGAAGCAAAAATATGCTCTATTTATGGACTTTAAAGGTCCTGAAATAAGAATCTCAATATAGTTTTGAACATGATTCTTTGTTGCTTGCTCTTAAGTCTTAACCATGCTACTTATGAACTTATCTGTGGTAGTGTGGAGTTAGACATTACCGTTTCGTTATTCCACATTTTCTCTGGTGCCTGGTAATCTTTTGTGTCTGAACATTATTGCCATGGATGCAGCAAATAGAGCTGTGGAGGTGAATGAGATGTGGCGAGTCCGTCAAAAGGAGATAGAACTGGATAATAGAATTAAAGGCAGTTCGAGAGATAGTAATGACCATGTTAGCAGGCGCAGTGTTGATAGGGACTTTTCTATGAGTAGAAGCCACAGGCACGACCCACCAAGCAACAGACACAGTGATGTGCCTTCCCCGTCAAGCAGAAACAAAAATGGTGATCGATATAGGGCAGATGATGAAGGAATGAGGGATGATGAAGGATTGAAGGATGATGAGGTTGAGGAATTTCTTCGATCCAGGTCTGGTCTCTACGCAGATTTTATTCTGGTGTATGCAATGTGCATATATTGTGGTGTTATTCTTGTTATGAATTCAGGCATACTTGCCGGTTCCATGGATGTAAGGAGCTGACTTTAATGGAATCGTTTGCAGGGTTAAGCGTGGAAGAGGTTCCATAGGCTCACGAATGGATGAAATGGGTCCGTATATTTCCCAGTCAGCAGATGCCCAGTATGATCCGCTTTTGACCTCGGATCATACCAGGGAAGAAAGATGGTGTCGTATAGCTTTTGGTCCGGACAGGCCCTCATGGAAATCTAAAGAGTCATCATCATCTGATGATGAGAGCGAAGATGATCATGACAAAAGAAAGAAGTCAAGTTCAGGGAGCTCAAAGAAGCACCACTCCAAGAAACATAAATCCAGAGAGAAGACTAGGGATAAGAAGAGCAGGAAGAGTAGGCATGAGAAGAGGTATAACTAAAAACACTCTCGAACACATGATTTCTCTACTTTGTTTGTTTCTCCTATATTCCCTATTTGATGTTAGGAGTATTGAAAATTGAAATTGTGTTTTGATGTATGAGTTACTTAAGTTACATGTTAATGCAAACTTCCTTGGATTAACGGCCATTACACCAGTTGCAGTAAATCATATTAATATAATTTACCACGTCTACATGCTATTTGGTTATGCCATGGTTAATTCACGTCTCTGTAATCCATCATCACCCTCTATGATGAATCTCATCTTAATTGTTCATTTATGGGACCTCTGTGGCAGTTTCGTGTCAAGCCTTAGGCAACGTTCGTGGTTCTATAGTTCATAGTCACGTATTATCGAAGCATGAAACAAAAGCAAACTTCTGTAGTCACCAAATTCACAAGATAAAGATAATCCCACAATCAATGCTCAATGAGGAGTCTACGATGCCCCAAACCTGTGACAATAGAAGCTCATCTGGTAAACCTAGTGGATTTATTCTGCTAAAGCTATTTAAATGTTTGAGCCCCTAAAGATTCTTAAAGCGCATATTTGTATAAAACATTGCATTCACGTACCTCATGTTTGCCGGATTGGTTGATATGCGTTCCATGCTATCCAATGGTGACCAATGTGTTGTATCATACGATGCTAGACTTGGGACATGAGTAAATATATATGAGCCAACTATGGTGAAAGCGTGATATTATGATAGATATAGCGCGCATCAAGTATGTGTTGTGTAACATTATAATCCCATGTGATCATCATTTATGCCAGGTTTATAGAAGTTTAGTGAGTCCGGACATATTTTACGTAATGGGTTGTAGTACTTACATTCATTTCGGTGGCCAAGTGATTGAATGCCTCTTTGAAAACTATATTTCGTGTGTAGTTAGCTGGCTCTTTTCCCGTTGGTAGTAACAGGACACTGAGTCCTTGTGGGTGTGTAACTCTAGACACTGCTACATAGAGCTGGCCGTGACAGAAAACTGACCTTGATAAATACAACCCCACATGCTTGAGTGATTGCCCCTGGCTTTTATTGATAGTCATAGCATATCAAGCTTTTAGTGGGAATTGACGACGTTTCATGACGAATGGCCATTTAGATTGAGTGGCGTTTAGTGTTATCCTAGGAATTAGGACTTTGTTTCCTACGCACGTGCCAGTAATAATCTCAGCCTCAACGACCCACTCCCCTAAATGCGTAATGATGAGACGGGTGCCGTTGCACAGTCCTTGTGAAGGGTTTACATTTCTTAGAAGCATCACCGGCAACCCTTCCTTCAATTCAAGTGCGTGTGGTGGGATTCCTGTAATTTAGTGTCCATGTTATTTTCGTTAGTTGATGAGTTTACAACTGATTAGGCATAGTGTATGGAAAGGTAAGAGAACTGTACCAGGGAAATCTTGGCTGTTCAAGAATTCGGGTGGGTACAAATGCTCTTGTTCAACCACATCGATAGATGCCTTGCAAACTTCATCTGCGCTTTTGTATGTCCTCATTTACCCGTGCAGACGGTTGAACATGTAGTGGTTTATCTGATCGACATCTTCATTTAAAGGGGTTAGAATAACTCTTTCTTGGAGGTATGACGGGTTGGTTTCGTTTGCCATGAAATCTGAAAAGACTTTGGCAATTAGCTGCGCAATCGGATCTGTCCCTGGCCCGATTATGAACTCTTGTGGGATCTCAGTCCATGTTTCTTCCTCTTCATTGTCTAGCGCGATTGCTTCAGCATTTCCATCTCCGATCTTTTGAATCCATTTGTTGAATTGTTGTTTTTGGATGTCAATCTCCCCATTGGCTTGCTCGTCATTCACCCTCATGCTCTTTTTTAACGTGAGAACCTGACAATGGCTCCAAATAGGGGAGTTGCTGATGCAAGCCTGAATGATGTCTTATCGTTTCCCTTTTGTAATTACTGGTAATATTTGCCTAAAATCTCCGCCCAGTAGTACTGTTATACCGCCAAACAGCTTGTGCTTGTTGTTGCCATGTTTGATGCTTTGGATGTCTTGCAATGTTCTGTTCAATGCCTCAAATGCATTTCTATGAGCCATTGGAGCCTCATCCCAAATAATCAGCTTGACTTCATGCATCAGGTGTGCTAACTGAGTGTTTTGTTTAATACCACATGTGCTATTATCAAGCAACTCGATGGGGATTAAAAATCTGTTGTGGGCTGCCCGGTCGCCTGGTAATAGAAGGGAAGCAATACCTGTGCGAAGAAAAATTGTTAGATGTGAGCGTAATGGAATGTGCGATGTATCTTTTTTTGGGTATGAAGGCAGTAGTTGAGTACGTACCCGACGATGCGACGGCAAGAACGATGTTCCCTTATGATCTTATGTGGACCATTATTGTCTTGTAGAGATAAGTTTTCCCTGTTCCGCCCGCCCCATAAATGAAGAAGAACTCCCCGGTTTGCTTATTCACTGCATTCATTACCTTCTCGTAGATTGCTCGTTTGTCCGCATTCAGTGAATCGAACATGGCCGCGTGTAACTCTCCCATTTTCTTTGCATTGTAGGAGAGTTCCTCCCTTATAAGGCGATTGTCCATTGTTGTGAGAATTTGTTTATCTGGCATAGGTATTCCCGGGTAGTCAGCTAATGTTTTCCCTTTTTTGGCAAGGAGCTCTTCAATGTCAAGCAAGCAGTAGTTTTTAAGCTGGTTTTCATTGAGTTCTAAGGCCGGGAATTTGAAGTCTCTTCTTTTTCGGTATAGTATGTCTTCTGATAAAGCAACCAAATTGTTGTCCCACAGTTTCCCCGGATCGGTCACTTCATAAAAAATCAAGATCGTGACAAACAAATCTCGCAGTTGTACCCCTGTTGCCCACACTTGTGCTTCTTTGATTGCGTCGGTCCACTCATTGTCTTCCTTGAGCATTCCACGGGCATAGCACGCTTGCTTGAAGGTGGCATATTGTTTTCCATTCACTGTCCGGATTTCTTCAAAGGTTCGAGGTCCTGCAACAACATTCAGTAGCATGCGTAGGTAATACCTTTCGCCGGAGGCGGGATGGGCATACACAATTCTCCCAATCGGTTTGAGATTTCGCCTTGGCCCCCATACCCTCTGTGACACATCCCATGTGTAATGGCTGGGTATTTCTGCATACTTCAATTTCCGTGCGTCATCATCTCTACAGTTGAGGGTAAGCCACTCTGTGAACATCGTAGATTGCACTCCTTCTCGGTGTATCACAGCTGGCAGGTTCTGAGCATCCGACATGGTTACTGAGTTTTGGTCTGGGAGATGGAATGTCAGCCGTATTACAGTAGGCCAACTGTAATGAATGTCGAACCCATAAATACACCAAGCTGACTCACATGCAGATAAGTAGCGGCAGTCTAAGTATTGCTTGATCTCATTTACGCCGGGGATTTTGGTAGCGTCACTTCCGTGTGCTTGTGAATCTTTCTGTAGGAAGACGGCAGTCGCCTTGTCTGGACCCTTGGTTATGTACTTGAAGAGGTACTTAATGGCTCTTGTTCTATTACACCACTCGACATTGATGTGTGCACCATATTTCAGTAGTAAGTACCGGTTATATGGTACGACGTGGTTGTTGGTGAATGTGGCTCGCCCTTTCTTCACTGTAGTTCCATTCTTTCTGCGCCGGTAAACTGGAAAGCCATCCTCGTCAAGCGTTGTTTCTGCATATTAGGGCTTAGGAAAGCGTTTGTTACATTTCCCATTGTGCATGCACGGTGCATTAGGGTTTGTGTCCCCGCATGGGCCATGTAACATATGCTCAGTCACAAGTTTATGCGCCTCCGGATCTGTGTCTTTGCATGGAATTTCAGCTGAGATGAAATCATCTACGTCCGTTCCTGTTTTGGCCTTGGCTCCTTCGAGCAACCATATGTAATATCCCGTATTTTATAAGGGTATTTTAGAATTTTTCTTATGCCCGTATGGCTAAAAGGATGTTCGGGTACAAATATATTTAACCCGGGGTTAAAAGAACTCGTACCCATACTTTCCTCGCCCATACAAGGCGACCTTTTAGCAAAATCGTCATAACTCTTGATTCCATAATCCATACAATGTGAAATTTGGAAGGATTAAAATACACTTCTAGATCTAACTCCTCGATTTGGAATCACCTCATTTGGAGTTCGGAGCTGAGAGAACGGCCCCGTCGAAGTCAGGACGATTTCCCGATGGTCAAGACCGCACCCGCGGTGAGAGCATGACCGCACCCGTGGCGAGCGCTGACAGCTTCAGCTTCGTCTTCGCGATAGAATTTATGAAGTCTATCCCTTTGCCCACTTGCTCCACTTGTTGTTTCTTTGTCCCCTTTGTCTTGCTTGGCACGTTGTCCCCTTAGAGGAAGCTCGAGTTGAGCTATAAAAGGAGATGAAATCCGAAGCCAAGCTCGATCGTCTTCTTCCCTCCTCTGTTTTCCTCTGTTTTTCACCATTAAAACCGAGCTTAAGAGCTTCGTTTGAGACATAATTGAGCTCCTTTGAGTGTCCAATAAGGTGCTCCTAAGTGTTGTGTGAAGGTTTAAGGTGTTAGGAGATCAAACCATAGACAAATCGAAGCATACAAACGATTTGGGTAAGAAATTCTCCATTGATGCACTGTCGGAGCTTCCGCCTATGTGCAGTCACCGCACCCCGCGGCACGAACCTCACCGCACCCGCGGCGAGATGGGTTCGTGTTGTGGTTTGGTGTGTTGTGGTCTTGTGCGAGGGTTGGTTCCTTCGATTCTTTTCGTACTCTTTTAGACTCAATTATATAGATATTGGATCTAACTTAGGGTCTCGTTGTGGGTCGTTTCTTTGGGATTTATTATTCCAGATCTGTTCCAGTTTTGGACCTAGGAACCCGTTTCTAAGCTTTGTTCAAGCTCTCGTCGGATTTAAGGCAAGTGGCGGTTCGCTCGTGCTCATCATTCCATACTTCAATTAATTATCAATCGTTTAGTTGTTAATTAATTTGGGATGATTCTTGTGTATGTTGGGAACAGTTGTGTTAATTAATAATTGATTAAAAGACGATATTATAATAGGTTGTATATTCTGCTAGAAACGACGCTATTATATATGTGTGTAGATTCATAAATCTATGACGATTGCCTGGTGGGCATAGATATGGATTACTGTGTAGGTGTGGGCCGTGATGGCTTTGATGTGATTTATTGTGTGCTTGATCTGTGTAGATAGCACGCGTATTCGTAGGGACGATGGACGTGAGGTCCAGTCGTTTCTTAATAACAATTGGTGAGTCATGACTAACTTCTATACTCAGGTGGAGTGTAGAAGTGGTGCACTCTGCAGGTGTCACAAACCCCGGTTCGATATATGTCCCGCAGGTGGCGAGACATATATGTTAAAAGCTTATAACGTGATGTGTGTGTGGTAATTTAATAAGATAAGTGCCGATGAGTATGCACATAATTAATATACCTTGGGCGAGTAGTACAGCTAGGAAAGCTCGTCTTAACTTTTAGTCGCTCGTATGCGATACTGTGATTCTGTGATTGTGTGTAATTAATTAATGATCCCCAACATTTGTCATGTTTCCTATAAGGCTCATTTCATTTAGAGTCTTCTTTTTGGGATTGATTGATGTGAGACTCGGTCTCCAGAATCTTCTATTGTGCATACCTCTTGTTATTCCAGTAGGAGTATGATGGTTGACTATCGTCATCGGTTATTATTCGAGAAGCGATGGGTCTAACCTAATACGACTACTTCGAACCTTCTACTTTGTGCCCTTGCTAGTCTATTCATTTAGACTAACTAATTGTATTTGTTATCTGCATCGTCATGGTTGGTGTCGTCCGTCCGTTTCGACACATCAGATAGGTTGCAGGATCTATGAAGGCTAGAACGACTATGAAGAAGAACGGTGTTTTGACAAGTTATTTTGTCGCCTTGTTTAAAAGTCTTCCGCTGTAATAATTCTGATGATGTATTTTGTTATGTCTGGAATCATGTGTAATTCCGAGACTGTAGTTTAATAAAAGTTATGATATTTGGTATTGTAATTGTGGTTTGATAGTTATATCGTTTGGAAAAGCCTGGGGTGACTTCGGGGTTTTCGTCCGGGGTCATCGGCAGTAATACTTTCAAATAGTGTGAAATTTGGGGGTGTTACACCATAAGAGTATATGTGCATGGGGAAGGCCGCATTTCTGAAATTCAGTAGTGTATATAGCTGCACGTGTAGAAAGAGAGGGAAGTCAATATAAGGGGATATATGCTTTCCATATCATTCGTATGCAAGTAATTGTTGGAATGAACCAAAAGCAAGATTTCTACCATTTCATTTTAGCGGTGACATACTTGCCGTTGTGGGCCCAAATATCTTGTGTGTTTTAAGATCTTTTATCAACTGGCACACCTTGCGCCTAAAAAGTCTGCTCATGACTTCAAGCCTGTCATTCGAGTGTTAGACCTCTAATTCTTCAAGCATTTCAGCTGACTCAAACCATTTAGGGTTAGTAGTGAATGTTATGAACAGTGAAGGGTTCCCGAATGCTCTACAAAGCGCCATTGCGTCTTGGTAATTCTGAATCATATATCGGGGGCTTCCTGTGTAGGTAGCTGAGAGCACTATTCGTTTACCGACCATTCTGGCATCTGTATCACCCTTGATAACAGCATCACAAATGTTGTTGTAGAGGTCTGTGATCAGTACTATTTTGTAGTGCATATCTAGGAATTATTACCAGGTTTGAGGCGCTATTTGGTAGGATTTAGAGCACAATTGAATATTATGGAGTTAGAGCGGAGAAGTGTGGTTTTGGTGGTCTAGAAGAGCTAATTGGAGACATCCAGAGGAAAAGGAGTTGACCACTTGAGGAGATGGCTAATTTCCGAAGAAAATGGCGCGAAAGAGAAGAGGCCGCGACCGCGGTCCGAAGGCCGCGCCCGCGGCCAAATTCGGAAATTAATTAGGCCAATTCGAGAGCAAACCGCGACCGCGGCACGAAGGCCGCGACCACGGCCCCCTCGCAAGGCAAAGTAGCGTGATCAATGGAGAAGCCCACGTGATGCTGGAAATTGGAGACGGATTTGATGACGTCAGCACGATGTCAGCGCAAGGATGGATTGCTGGAATGTGCTGATGCTTTGTTGGGCCGAAACAAGCGTGAGATTGGGCCGAGATGAGGTGGGCGCAGCTGTTGATGGAGTTGGACCGAGAAACCAAATTCGTTTGTTTATTTTATGTTATTATTTTATTATTGTTATTTTGACTATTTTACACACTTTTAGAATTAGGTTAAAAACAACTTTTAATTAACCTAGTTGCAACCATCGAGAGATCATCGTTTTTCCATTTAGTATTGTTTTTCCTTTGAAGATTATGAAGAGCTAAGCACCCTTTGCTTAGCCCGGCAATTGAAGCCTTTTCTATGGTTTGATTGTGAGGTTAATTCCCTATTCCTATTTTCTTTGGATTTATATCTTTCTTCTTGAGCTTCATTCCTTTGAGTTATATTGATTTCTCTAGATTAGCTACCTAGTGTTATTGATATTATTCATACTGTAGGATTAGGTTCTTGAATAGTATTGGTTGGATCTAACTCATCAGTTGTGGTAATTATCATTATTAATATTAGTTTCCCTAGCCTGACAACCTAGTTGAAATTAATATTATCTATAGTGTTAATTATTACTTTCTGGTCAACTTGTTGAGATCCATATTATTCATCCCTAATTCAGAAGTAGCATCCATGATTATCTAGGACTGGTAGGACTAGATTGTTATGAAAGAAGAATTGATTGCATGTTAATTATTGCGGATTGTGATTATTGACATGTATCCTAGTTGATCCTATGCTCTATGCTGTTATTGTTCGGTTGTTCAATAGCAAGTGTTGCTAGAACTGGTAGGGCTAGTAACTATATAAGATTAGGGACATGAATAACTAAAGGAAAAGAAAAGAGATGACATAAGACCAATCTATCATAGAAAAAGTGGATCTTGCTTGGCTAGGTGTTTTTCCCATATTTGATTACATCCTTTGATTTGTTTATTTGCCTTGATTGCTTGTTACGAAACCAATCCAAAACCCCCCTTTGTTACTTGCATGCTAAGAAACACATAGATTGATTACTTCCTCCCTGTGGGATTCGACCCTTGCTTGCCTCTACTACTTGTTTAGGTTTGTTAGGTTTTATTTTGACCGGGTTAAGGACGACTGAAAACCCGTCTGTCAAATTGGCGTCGTTGCCGGGGAGGCAAGATTTGATCTTTCTGTGTGTTTGTTTGTGTGCGTGTTACTTTGGTGTGGACCTATCTTACGGTCCACACCAGTGCTACTGATTTATGTCTTCTTTTTTTGATTTTTATTCAGATATGGAATTCTGGGGAGAGCCATGCGAAACCCCCCCAATTCGAGTGCAGAAAGACCCAGTCAGACCCTGCAGAATCTGTCACGAAACACTGCACACCACTGATGATTGTCCAAGACTTTCCGAATTCGCAACGACAGTAAACTCGCAAAGACTGGGACATGAGCCGTATCCGAACACCTACACCTCAGGGTGGATGGAGCACCATAACCCAGGTCTGAATGGAAATCAACCAGAGTACGGGCAACCATTTGCACATGGATTCCAAGGACAAAACGCAAGCTTGTCTGTACCCAATGCTGATGTACTCAACACTCTGATTCAAAGCATAGCAACCTTGGCCTAGAACGTGTCCTCTATTCAAACAACCATAGCTCAGAGGGACCAACAGCAGAAAGAGGCAATTTTCAATCTCCAAAGCCAGTTTACCCAACTGAGTCAAAAGTTGGTTGAGTCGAAATCCGGACAACTACCAATTCCTGCGGTAGAGAACCCACGAGAGACTATCTATGCTATGACGCTGAGGTGCGGGGCTGAGATTGAGGCTGAAAGAGTCAAGGAGAAGGAGGTCCAGGAGACCAAGGGAGAACACCACGAAGAAAAGGTGGTCGAGAGCGAGAATGGCGAGGGAGAACAGGAACCGCGACCGCGGCCCGAAGGCCGCGACTGCGGCTTAATCGCGGAATTAAATCTCCCAGAAGTCGAGAGCAAACCGCGGCGGCGGCCTGAAAACCGCGACCGCGGCCCAACAGCGGGGGAAATCTTCGAAGATTTGATGTTGCCGCGACCGCGGCCTCCCAACCGCGATCGCGGTTCTTCCCCAGAAGCGGTTGTTCCTCCCGAAAATGCCCCCGACCCTCTCGAGGACGCCTATGATGAGTATGTGCATCTAAACTCCTTCTCACTTGTCTCGCTGCACCCCGTTACGCCCTTCCCTGAGGCTCTGAAGGACACCCAAAAGGTGGAGAACGACAAAGGCTTATTTGACACCTTCAGTAGCTGCAAGGCAACCATCCCTTTGGTCCAATTAGCAAACAACACCCCATGCTACATAGAATTTTTAACGGTGCTGGGCAACATAAAAAAGAAACCAAAGGGGAAGCACAAGAAGGAGGCCTTGATTTAGGTGGCAAATTCTTACATGCTGGATACAGGGCATGATATACATGCAACCCCTGAGATGCTGGGTAGGCCATTTCTGAAGATGACAAGTGCGTTCATGGATATGCACAACGGTCCACCCACCACGAAGTACAAGAGACTGGGGGCAATGCTCAACATGGAGCACACAAAGAGGCATCCCCCTGATATAGATCTCAGGAGTTCAAGTGCTAGGACCAACCCGAGTTGAGGAGTTTTGAGTAGTATGTCATGCCATGACAATAACTAAGACACTGTCCGGGAGGCAACCCGAGGTATGGAATTCTTTCCTCACCTTTCTTTTCTTTGTTTTTGCATTTGTTTTGGTGTGTTTTGTTTTTGCTTTGTTTTTGTTTTTGTTCCCGACTAACCTACAGGGAAGAGACCTATGCCTATTGAAGAAGGTGTTTCCACACCAATGTAAGTCTTCTTTCCCTGCACTAAGTCACTCCCCGAAAAAACCTTAAACGGGGAGCAAAAAAAAAAAAAAAAAACCGAAGGCCAGCTGTCCAGAGTTTCTCATGGAGATGGTGCGCATCATGTTGCCAAGGAGGATACATTGCCCTACACTTGATTTGGCAACGATGATGGCCCTACAATTGGCAACTGAGGAGGACCACCACCAGAGGCCCACACCACGATCATATCTGGGCCTATTTTTGTGGTCTTTGAAGGCCGTGCAACCCCGCCATACATGCTATACCACTACTCACCAAGTGGTTCCCTATTGGTTTCACGGTAATGAAGACGCTAGAATTGATGAAGACATCCGCCCAACACTAGAGACCTGGGCATATATGGAGTACACCGCCAGCGACAACGGAAGTGTCCAAGCCAACTCGGCAACATTTGTGAGCTTATTTCCTCTCTTCCCTGTGCTTTATTCTTTTGTCTTTCATTACATTGAGGACAATGCAATGTTTAAGCATGGAGGAGGGTTTTATACTTTATGTCGCTGAGGAGATGAATAAAAAGAAAAAAAAAAAGAAAAAAAGCCAAAAATTTGGAAAAAAAGGCATACATGAAAATCCTGAGATAGGTTGAAAACCCGAGAGGGCGGCCTAGGTAATAAGCAGGTGGCCTGGACCAGCATTAGGCTGGGATAATAATTGGTCTAGAGTGATGTGAGCATATTATGAGCCCATCTATTGAAAAATGAAATGAGTGGCTTGGTGAAAACCCGAAAAGGCGCCTTGGCAAAATGAGTGAAAAGAAGAAGAGCGATTTTTAGGATTTCTCATTTTTCCTGGCGTGGTGACATAAGAAGAAGAGTTATAAGGAGGTTTCGGGTAGGCCACTCTGGAGGGATAAGAAGATAGATGAGAGATAGGATTAGATTTGATTCACTCTATGGTGTTTGAGATAAGCTTGGGGAAAATATTTTGCTTTCCTTTTAGCTCGGATGTGTGGGGTGTTGAGATTTATTGATTTGATGTTGTAGTTATTGTGCTGAGCTTATTTTGTATGGTTGCCTGGAGTTTATTGTTAGGTATGATTCTTGGAGGTTGAGTTTTCTATGCTTCCTGAAACCTTGGGGATTAATTGGAGGAGTAGGTTGACTTTAGCTTACTCGAGGACGAGCAAGGTTTAAGCATGGGGGATTTGATGTAATATCCCTCAATTTTTAGTAAGGTTATTTGAGTAATTTTTCTCAACCTTCACTAATTAATTATTTCGCTTTCTGTGGAGTTTGAATTTTCTGAAATATCCATGATCTCCGTAATAATTCCCTGAGTGGTATAAAATACACTCAATATATTTTTGGGATTTAGAATATTTGTTTGAAGACAAACATATAATTTCTGGGGTTAAATACCCATCTCCATTTAAATATTCTAAACCCCTACTCCACTGTTGCCTTTCCCCTATACTTTTCTCGAGCCCTCCCCGGCTTAGCCTTTCTCGAGCCTTGTGTTGGTCGGAGCTGCCCCTTCCATTGCTATATAAGAAGCTCACTGGGTGCAGCATCCCCACACCTCTCGATCTCCCTCCTCTGTTTCGATCTCCCCTGCTCCAGTCGCGAACCTCCCTTGCTCGCCGTCATCGCCTCTCCTATCCCGGTGCCGCGAGGCCTCTGCTGCTGGTGATATTGGTGGTTGCACGTCCCGGCGAAGGTGAACCACCGACGAGGCACCGCAAAGCCGCTGCCGAGTCGCCATTGTCGCCGCCGCTGTGCTGTCGCTGTTGCCCGTAGCCGCCACCGCTGCTGTTCTTCCCGGCGTCGTGGCACTGCTGCTGGTGGCTGCTCTCCCCGGCGACGAAGCGGCGAGGACCCCCCGGCGAGAAAGCCCAGCAGTCGAGCCGGCGAGATCCCTGCGTGAGCCGGTGGTGCTCTGTTTTTGATTGTAAATGCAAATGGGTGGTTTGATTTGGAAAGATGATGAACAGTGGCCGTGGGGCCCTTCCTTTGCTTTGTTTCGGTATTGGGCTGAGAAGCCCATTTACCCTTTCAGTCCAGATTCGACTCGAAATTATTCGAGCGGTATAATTTTGATCCCCTTTCGTTCGTATTTTTTCGTAGGAAAATTTAATAAATATTTTATGATTTAATATCATAGAAATTTATTAAATATAATTCCTTAAATTCGTCCAGTCATATTAATTGATAGATAATTAATTTGTCAGTTAGAACGTGATCGGCTGGATTGCGTGTGGACTCGTACTCTGGTAGAAATATTCTGAAGCTTAAGCCATATCCTCGGAAAGGATATTTTCGGTAGTCGTCTCGTCCAGATTCATCGCCGAATCTATTCCAGGCAAGTGGCGGTTCGCTCTTGCTCATTCGTTTCATATTTACATTAATTATCAGTAGTTTATCTGAGTAATTAATTTGGAATGAATATTCTGTTTGTCTGGAAACGGTTTTGTTAAACTGTTTTGAAAATCATATAATAGGTTGTATATCTGTTAGAACAACGCTATTATCTGTGATCGTCTTTCGGGCCTTTATGTGGATTTATCCTGTAACTGTTGTTGTGCTGTAACTGTTTAGTTAGCAATGTTAGATAGGAACGTTACTCGGACTCGGTCCAGTCGTTTCTTTATAATCTGGTATCGGGGTGGCTCGTCCCCATCTGGTACTATTCTAAGATCATGATCGGTCTCTTTCACAAGTGTGTAGAGGCAGGACACTTAGTTGGTATCACAAACCTTTCGGTATACGTCACTCTCGACGAAACGTATACTAAGATGTGTCGTCCCACTGGTGGGGTACACATGTAAAAGTCTATAACGTGATGTGTGTTTTCGGAACATAAATCAGATAAGTGCTACTCTGACGCACATAATTAATAAACCTTGGGCGAGTAGTGCAGCTAAGTTATAGTGCAGCTAGGAACACTCGTCTCGACTCTGATCATAGTACGTTCTCTTTCCAATCTGGATTCGCTGTAGGCGATGAGGTTGGTCGTGAACCGAAGAATCTCAGTCAACTTTTAAATCATTGTTGTTTGATTCTTAAACATTCCAGATTTGTCATACTTCCTTAAAGACTCATTTCAGTTGGAGTCTTCTTTCGAGTCGATTTCTGTGAAGATTCAGTCTTCCAGAATCTTCTCTTGTGCATACCTCTTGTTTATTCCAGTAGGAGTATGGTGGTTGACAAGCGTACTCGATTATTATTCGAGGGACGAGGAGTCTAACCTAATACAACTGCTTCGAACCATTCTGCTTTGTTCCCTTGCTAGTCTATTCATTTAGACTAACCAACCAATATTTTCCCTTGCATGGTTGGCTGGTGTCATCCGTTCGATTCGGCACATCAGTTAAGAAGTAGCTCAGAAGATTAGAAGGACTATGGAGTCGGCGGTGGTTTTTGAATGTTTTAATTATTTCTTTAATCAGGTTATGATCATTTGGACAATAACTCCGATTGTAATGTACTTTCTTAGTCTTCCGCTGTGTTTGGTTTAAACTATGTTTTGACCTATTCGGGATTGGGTTGTAATCCCGTAACTCTTGTTTCCTTGACAATGTTATGTTTTGGAATTTAATGCTTGATCATTGTGTATCAACCGCATTTCATAAATTGTAATTATATGGTAAATCCTTGGGTGATCTCGGTAAGGAACACTGGGGTCACTGGTGGTAATACCTTTCCAAAAGGGTTAAGTTTTGGGGGTGTTACATTTGATCAGTACTATTTTGTAGTGCATATCTAGGAATTATTACCAGGTTTGAGGCGTTATTTGGTAGGATTTAGAGCACAATTGGATATTATGGAGTTAGAGCGGAGAAGTGTGGTTTTGGTGGTCTAGAAGAGCTAATTGGAGACATCCAGAGGAAAAAAGAGTTGACCACCTAAGGAGATGGCTAATTTCCGAAGAAAATGGCGCGGAAGAGAAGAGGCCGCGACCGCAGTCCGAAGGCCGCGCCCGCGGCCAAATTCGGAAATTAATTAGGCCAATTCGAGAGCAAACCGTGACCGCGGCACGAAGGCCGCGACCGCGGCCCCCTCGCAAGGCAAAGCAGCGTGATCAATGGAGAAGCCCACGTGATGCTGGAAATTAGAGACGGATTTGATGACGTCAGCACGATGTCAGCGCAAGGATGAATTGCTGGAATGTGTTGATGCTTTGTTGGGCCGAAACAAGCGTGAGATTGGGCCGAGATGAGGTGGGCGAAGCTGTTGATGGAGTTGGACCGAGAAACCAAATTCATTTGTTTATTTTATGTTATTATTTTATTATTGTTATTTTGACTATTTTACACACTTTTAGAATTAGGTTAAAAACAACTTTTAATTAACCTAGTTGCAACCATCGAGAGATCATCGTTTTTCCATTTAGTATTGTTTTTCCTTTGAAGATTATGAAGAGCTAAGCACCCTTTGCTTAGCTCGGCAATTGAAGCTTTTTCTATGGTTTGATTGTGAGGTTAATTCCCTATTCTTATTTTCTTTGGATTTATATCTTTCGTCTTGAGCTTCATTCCTTTGAGTTATATTGATTTCTCTAGATTAGCTACCTAGTGTTATTGATATTATTCATACTGCAGGATTAGGTTCTTGAATAGTATTGGTTGGATCTAACTCATCAGTTGTGATAATTATCATTATTAATATTAGTTTCCCTAGCCTGACAACCTAGTTGAGATTAATATTATCTATAGTGTTAATTATTACTTTCTGGTCAACTTGTTGAGATCAATATTATTCATCCCTAATTCAGAAATAGCATCCATGATTATCTAGGACTGGTAGGACTAGATTGTTATGAAAGAAGAATTGATTGCATGTTAATTATTGCGGGTTATGATTATTGACATGTATCCTGGTTGATCCTATGCTCTATGCTGTTATTGTTCGGTTGTTCAATAGTAAGTGTTGCTAGAACTGGTAGGGCTAGTAACTATATAAGATTAGGGACATGAATAACTAAAGGAAAAGAATAGAGATGACCTAGGACCAATCTATCATAGAAAAAGTGGATCTTGCTTGGCTATGTGTTTTCCCCATATTTGATTACATCCTTTGATTTGTTTATTTGCCTTGATTGCTTGTTACGAAACCAATCCAAAACCCCCCTTTGTTACTTGCATGCTAAGAAACACATAGATTGATTACTTCTTCCCTGTGGGATTCGACCCTTGTTTGCCTCTACTACTTGTTTAGGTTTGTTAGGTTTTATTTTGACCGGGTTAAGGACGACTGAAAACCCGTCTGTCAGTCTGCCCGTAGCTGCGCCTGGTTGTCCCTAATCCAACGTAACCTTTCCTCTTCAATAGCGGTGTTGGCATCTACTATGTACTGATGATATAGCGGGCCTCCGCGTATTAGTATGGTAGCCTCGTCTGCCCTTTGTTGGAGTCTGTATGAATAGTATTCCCTCATTGTTACATTACCCCTTTTTGTTTCTCTCCGGCCTGAGTTTGTCTTGTAAGGGATTTGTAAGTGATAACCGTCCTCGCCGTGAGGAAACAATAAAGGGTACTGAAGAGCCATGTACAACGGGTGCAACTCAGATATTCTTCTAGGCCAACCTGCTTTTGTTTGGACGTACACATCTCTGGGTGCGCTGCTCTGCCCAAAGTCCCCTATAATGAGTGCTGCTACTTCTTGCGCAGTGGGTAAAGTATACTGCCTTTTATCGGGCTTTCTCTCTCCTATTAGTTTGATCGTGAAGTCCAAAGATTCATGAGCATGGGACCAATCTCTTGCCTTTCTGAACGCCTGGGCTACCACACTCGTGGCATCCAACATGTCAACTGAACTCTGAACTGTGTTTGCATCTATGTCGCTGCCGACGTTCATGCATCCAAGTCTGTTTTGAAGTTCGTTCGCCGCCTAAACCCTAAACCACCACCATCCCGGAGCGACCGCCGTCGTGATTTAAACCCCCTTTTCCTCTCTTTCATTGTCTCCATAAGCATAGGCACATAGCTGAATAACTGATGGCTTTGGTTTTTTTGGATCGTCCTGGCGGCTAGGGTTTTCTGAGATTAGCCCGATGTGGCCTGGTCAGTTTCTCGTGCCCCAAATTCCATGCTATTTTCGCGATTCTAGGTTTCTTTTGCTATATGTGTATGCTTATGTTGTGTAAATGTTAACGCAAATTCAGAGGGAATTCACTTTCTTTTCTCTTACCGTAAACCTGGTGTATGCTTGTGTATGCTTGTAAAGCACCCACATTTATAGGGAGGTTGCCAGGTTGAGAATTGTAACGTGGGCTATAATGTATGAGAGCTGTGGATTGAAACAGTAATGGGATTTAATTGTACCATTTAATTTGTTAACGGCTGAATTGGGTAACATTTGTGGTTTGTAACGGCTGCCATTTAGTTGTACTCTTCAATATGATTAACGTATGAATAAAGTGTGTAACAGCTCAATTACAATTTATTGCAGGGTTTCAGTTTTGGCCCCTATGAATGTTTTGGCCCCTATGAATTAGCAAGAGGAGTAAATTGAAGTTTCCCATCTTTTTCAGCAGGATAACTTTATATTAGATATTGATTGATGATGATGATTGATGATGATGATTATATTCTTGTAAGTTCCATTTCTCTTCTCTGTTTCTTCTCTTGTTGAATTCATTCAGTCCATTGAATTTACAAATTTTGAATGGGATGTTCCACTTTCATAACATCATGTGTTCGAGTGTTTTTAATTATACCTCTTTCATAACATCATGCTCTACTTTCATAACATCATGTGTTACGAATTGTATTGAACACATGATTTCTCTAGTTGGTATCATTGTTGACTACTCTTTAATTTTAACTTATTATGGTTATATATGTAAGTACTTAATATGTTAAGGTTACAAGGTGATGAAGGAAATAAGAATAAATCCAAAATATGTTTAAAACCGATGGAAGAGTCGTGAACAAAAACATATATAACCGATGGAAGAGTCGTTACTTATGTGTTAGTGAAGAGTTAAGAAAGAAAACGCAAGTCATATATCAAAATCTATTTGTTTGAGTAATAGAACCATCCATTTCAAACCTCTCAACCCAAAGTACAATATAAGTAAAGTTAGTAAAACAGTATAAATTATTCTGACAACTGTATATAATTAAAATGTTGAAAACTGGACGTTTCGTATGTGCTTTAAAATGAATAAATGCCCTCCGGTCGTAAAGATATATAGCCCTTCAAAAGATTTTCCTTTTGTATAATTTTACAACCTATTAAAGTGTATAAAAATTGATCTAGAACACGTATATAAATGATGGAAGAGAATATAAACATATACAAATAGTTACGCCTATCATGAATAATAGGCAAGTCACATGTATGATATATGGTTAATTTACCAACATATACAAGTTTTACGGATACCAAATTCATTGAATGAAACAGGTACCTCCGAAATTATATGTTAAACATAATGTACGAATGAATATACCGTGGTAATAAATTAAGGTTATCGCATTAATTTGAGTAGAGTAAAAAAACAATTATACACAACAAAATTAGAAATTATGGATGGGTTATAGAACATAATATAGTTATATGATAGTTAGGGTGAAAGAATGCGTAATTAAGTGAGTCATATATCATAAATGACCATTCGTTTCGATACTCTCAACCCAAACCGCAATGCATATGCATGTATTAAATGAATATGATCAATCCGGATAAGCCTATACAATAAAAAGGTAGAAAAGTGACGTTTGTTTGATTCTTTGCAAAAAATAAATACAGGTTTGGAGGGTCAACGAGCCTTTTTTTCACAAAATCCTTCCGGTCATGTATAGATCGGACATGGGGATATATAGGTCTTCAAGGGATCTTTGTTTGAGTATAATACTTAGTATTATTGTTGACTACTCTTTAATTTGCAGTTGTTATGGTTATATATGCAAGTATGTAACATGTTAAGTATGTAAGGTGTTCAACATCCTATATCCGATGAAGAGAATAAAAATGAATCCAAAAACATGTATACAACCGATGGATGGAAAAATAGAATAGTTTTGAACAAAAACATTTTTTAATTATCACGATTTATTCATGGATGTCGTCACGTATGTGTTAGTTAAGAGTTAAGAAAGAACACATAAGTCATGTACGAAGATATTTTTGTATGATTAACATGATCATCTATATTGAAGCTCTCAACCCAAACTACAATACAAGTAAAGTTATGAAATCAGTATCATCCATCGGGACAAGTGTACATAATAAAGATGTAGGAATATTGTTGTTTTGTACATGCTTTAGAATTAGTGTATGAGCACACTCTAACAAGCCCATATTTAGCAATAAATTTTTTAGTCACTAGTTTAATCTTTTTTTTAAGGGTTTATTCATTCTCTATTAGAGAATATTTTGTAGATAGTTTCCTACTTTAACTGGTTAGAGTGTGTCCATGGACACACACTAGAAAAAACGGTAATGTATTGTAGTTTTGAAGGCTTAAAACCACAATTTTTTTGGCAAAACCAAACCACATCCATGCATAGATCGTGATAATTAATTAATGTTATAGTATTAATTTAAATATAATAACAAAAAAACAATATAATAGTTGTGTAATAGTTATGAAATAACACGTAATAGTGATGTAAGCGAGTCATATATTAGAAATACTATATGACCATTCGTTTTGAAGCTCTAAACCAAACAACAATTCATATGCATGTATTACATCAATATGATCAATCTAGATAAGCCGACATAATAAAAAAGATCAAAAGGTGACGTTTTTTTTTCATGCTTTGCAAGGTATAAACGCAGATTTGAAGACACGAACGACCTTCTTTTTGCAAAATCTTTGTGGTCAGGCCCTCAAGAATCGTTACGAAGATCCCAACCCAAACCAAAACTCATATATATGTATTATCATTAATGCAGATAAGCCCATATCAAACAAAAGCTCAAAAGGCTAGTAAAGTTTGTTTTCATGCTTTACAACGAATAAACGTAGATCTGTTTGGAGAAATCAATATATAAGAATTCCTATACGTATGACCATTTGTTTCGAAGCTCTCAACCCAAAAAACAACTCGTATATATGTATTATCATCATTTTGGATAACCCAAATCAAACAAAAGCTCAAAAGGCTAGTAACGTTTGTTTTCATGCTTTACAACGTATAAACGCAAATCTGTTTGGAGAAATCAATGTATTAGAATTCCTATACATATGACCATTTTTTTCCAGGCTCTAAACCCAAACCACAATTCTTATAATTCCTATGCATTTATTGCATCAATATCGTCAATCCGGATAAACCCATGTTAAACAAAACGTCGTATTTTACATTTTGTCCGGCTTATAAACGTAGATTTGGAGGCTGAAACAACCTTTTTTTGCGAAACCAGCCTAGTTAGGCCCTCCGGACATGGGGATAGATAGGTCTTCAAGAGAGCTTTCTTTGAGTATAATAGTTACTATTATTTTGACTAATCTTTAATTTGCACTTGTTATGGTTATATATCCAAGTATGTAATATGTTAAGTGTGTAAGGTGGTTCAACATCGTATATCCGATGAAAAGAATAAGAAATGAATCCAAAAATATGTATACAACCAATGGATGAGAAAATAAAATAGTTATAAAAAAACATGTATAATTGATGGAATAGTCGTCACTTATGTGTTACTTTAGAGTTAAGAAAGAACACATAAGTCATGTATGAAGATGTTATTTATGATTAACATGATCATCCATATCGAAGCTCTCAACCTAAACTACAATACAAGTAAAGTTATGAAACTAGTATCATCCTTCTAGACAAGTGTACATAATAAAGATGTAGGAAAATCGTTGTTTTGTACGTGTTTTATAATGAAAAAATGCATTTTGAAGGCTTAAGCAACAATATTTTTTGCAAAACCAAACCAATTTTTTTACGAGGAATAAACGCAGATTTGAATGTTTGAATACCATTTTATGTTGCGAAATCTTTGTGGTTAGGCCCTCTAGAATCGTTTCGAAGATCCCAACAAAAACTAGAACTCGTATATATTTATTATCATCAATTCGAATAAGCCCATATCTAACAAAAGCTCAAAATGCTAGTAACATTCGTTTAGAAGCTCTCAACCTAAACCACAAATCGTATGTATGTATTATCAATTATCATAATTCCGGATAAACATATATCAAACAAAAGCTCAAAAGGCTAGCAATATTCGTTTAGAAGATCTCAACCCAAAAGCTCAAAAGGCTAGTAACATTCGTTTAGAAGCTTTGAACCCAAACAAAAAATCGTATATATGTATTATCATAAATTCGGATAAGCCCATATCAAACAAAAGCTGAAAAGGCTAGTAACATTCGCTTAGAAGTTCTCAACCCAAACCACACATTATATATATGTATTATTATAAATCCAGATAAGCCCATATCAAACAAAAGATGAAAAGGCTAGTAACATTCGTTTCATGCTTTACAACGTATAAACATCTGTTTGGAGAAATCAATGTATTAGAATTCCAATACGTACAACCATTCGTTTCAAAGCTCTTAACCCAAACTATAGTTTGTATAATTCAGATGCATGTATTGCAACAATACCGTCAATTTGGATAAGCTTGTGTCGAACAAAACGTCGTCTTTTACCTGATGTCCGGCTTAGAAATGCAGATTTGGGCGATAAAACAACCTTTTTTTGCAAAACCAACCTGGTCAGGCCCTCCAGCCTGAGAATAATTGCGTCTCCAAAAGAGCTTCGAAACCGTGTATTACACGCTCCAATCCGATGCCGGACCGCAAAGTTACGCGCGTTGTAAATTCGGTGCGCGCTCAGCCCCATCGCTTATCCTTAATTATATTAGGCGTTGTTCCATAGGAACTTTAACTAGTATAATGACGCTATAGTTCGGGTCGACACATTGGAAACGAGTACTCATACTAGTTATTTGGATCATCTAGTCGAAAGTTATGCTAATTCAAAGCTATTTTTCAATTTTTCAATGTTACACAGCAACAAAGAAATGAACAGCAATGTAAATAATGTAGATTTTTTTACCGAACTGGGCACTATTTCGAAACTTATACCGGATATAAGCTCGGATGTAAACATATTACGAGAATAGGCTGGCTAGCTTAGGATTGGGGTAAGTCGCTTGTGGGTACAGCGACTCACCTGACGAAAGACTCTGCACGAATTAGCGACTCTGTCTGAAGCAAGACAGCGACTTTGTTTTTAAAAAAAATACAGAATCGCTCTTATAGACAGCGACTTTGTTTTTATATTTACACTGAATCGGCATAAAAAATTAATTATATGTTAGTCGCTGTTATAAACAACGACTTACATGTTAATATTATGTTATTAATATTAACATGTATAGTGTTTTATTATGGAGCGACTTACACGTTCAATTTACATTATGATTGAATAGTTATTTGTTATTAGGGTTTTACAATTTTATATTTTTTATTATGATAGTATCTTATAGAACAGGTAAAGGGAAATTTGCGGCAAATTAAATGGAGAGGAGAACCGCTGTTGGCGTCAGCGACTAACAAAAGCAAAATCGTTGTCCGTACCAGCGACTAACAGAGAAACGCTGCACAGTACATCGACTCTCTTTCCCCCTTCTTCCGATTCAACACGCCGCCATTGCTGAATACCGTCTAATCTACTCTGTATATATTCGCTGCTATATTCATCTTCAATATTCCCTGCTATATTTCATCTTCAATATTCCCTGCAAATTTCATCTTCAATGTTCAATTTTCTGTAATGTACTCCATTGCTGGTGCTGATGTACTGCTGTGATCAGATTAATTATTTGGATTTTTATTTTTGTCAAATTAGAGCGACTCTCTATTTTTTTAAGTACAAAGTCGCTGGATAGAAGAGCGACTCTCTATTTTTGTAAAAAAAAATTAATGAGTTGTGCTTCGGACAGAGTCGCTGATTCGTACAGAAGGTTTCTTCAGGTGAGTCGCTGTACCCACAAACGACTTAACCCAATCCGAAACAATCCAGCCTATTCTCGTAATAAGTTTCAATCCGAGCTTATATCCGGTATAAGTTTTAGAATAGTGCCCAGTTCGGTAAAAAATTCAATAATCTAAGGAAAAGAACCGTATATATATTAGACTAATGTTTAAAGTTGGCTCGGTGGTTATGAATTCTTTTGCCAACCCCACTGCCCCGGTTCGATTCTCTCGCCCCCTCCATTTCTTAGGGTTTCGACAATGTTCCCACTTCCCACAGCTCTCCTTTTCCTCTGATCTCTCTCCTTTTTTTTTCTCCTCTGATCCGTGAGTGGAAGACGCAGAAGGATGTATCTGTGCAGGACTGCGAGACCATTAATGGCGAAAGCGAAGGAGACGACGGGGAGCGTGGTGCCGTGAGCATTTAATTGGAGACGTGAGTCCAGGTTTCACTGGAATCCAAAGGTATGGTTACTCTCTGGTCTTCATCCTCGCTAGTTCGCTGCCCCCCAATTTCAACCCCTGCAGTCAACTCCAATCTTGAAACCTGAACCTAATTTCAACGATTACTCTTAGGCATCCCATGGAAGTAAGAAGAAGTGGAAGGACGAAGGGTCGAGCTCGCGACATCGTCCATGGAAGATTGCACTGACCATCATGAATTGGGGCAAGACCACCACAACCACTGTCGTCTTCGCTGCTCAGGTTCAGATCTAATTTCCTTAATTTGTGCACGCTCTGTAATATTTCCCTTCATCTATATAATGATTTTGTGAAAGCTCCTAAATGCAATTGAAACCTAAACAAATGCAAACGAAGGAGAAGCTTGAGGATGAGTCTGTTTAGATAAAAATGAATCTTACAAGCCTGTTTGTGACTTCAGAAGACAGCATTATGAAATCAAGAAACCTAAATCAAGATGAGATTTACCTGATGCAACTTACACTTAAAATGAATCTGCTAGTCATTTGATTTTGTCAGTGAGTGACTGGCTCTGTGATGTCTCCCTTACTGAGAAATCTTTTGAGAAAATCGTTTGAGAAGAATTTGGCAGTCTCTGCGGCTTAGTTTTGGTTACTTGTTATAGTAATTAAACCCTAAATTATTTGGATTGATTATTAGTGTAAGAATAGCTAAGAATGTTATCGGTCATTTCCTAATTATAAGGTCAAATTTTGGGGGGAGTTGTTAAATTCTTATGCATATATAATTGGTTAGCTTAGATTCTTTATTAAAAGTAATTAGCTAAGATCAGCAAGTTGTCCATATAAAAGGGCTTCTTAGTTATTAACTTGTGATGTAATTTAGTTTTTATAAAAGACCTACATGGGCTGTACTCATGCTGCCAATTGCATTCTGTGTATGTTGATTTTAGCGGTTTCTTGCTACTTGCTTAGTGTTGTGTATTTTTATCCCATGGAATGTGCTTCAGTGCTTGTGCAATGAGATGTTTGCATATTTGGAAACCCATTATATCCAAAATTGTGTTTTGAAGAACTCAGATGGAATCAAAATTGTTTATCTTTGAGTGTGTATAGTTGTCTTCTTGTATTTTTTTGAAAAGTTGTATAGTACTCTTCAGACTTCAGAGGTGTTAATATAACTGTCTGAACACATTTAATTCTTTTTGAAGACATTGAGGATGTGATTGTATTAAACATTAATGTTAATGGCCGAACTGAGTTAATTTTATATGCATACTGGGAGAGGCAACCATAAATGGAGATCTTGTCTTTAAAATACTTGCTGATATACATGTGTGCAAGGATAGTGAAGATACTCATGAATGTATGTTTATTAGACTTCTTGGGCACTCAGTGTGGTTTCATGGTTTAGGTATTATAGCCAAATAGTATCTTAGTTGACAGTTAACTAATTGCCTACTTCCAAAACCACTTGGTAGCAAGCCTAAGATGTAATGCTATATGCATAACCCGGTTTTATGCCTTGTCAAATAACTTTCCTTCAAAGCAAGTTTGTTATGGTACATTCGTATAATATGTCCCCCAACATTATGTTGTGCCACAAAAAAATAGTATCATTTTACCACTTTCTTGATTTTTCTCTAGGAGCCTTCAAATGTTTTTTTAATAGTTTGATTATTGAAGAATTCAACCTATAATCTGGAATTGATTTGATGTAGTATGTTGAGTGACTTGGTTTTGTGTATTGCTATGACAAAATTTATGACAGAAAGCACCTTAATGACACCTGACCAAAATGTTTGCTAGATTTCTACAGTAATGAAAGGAATTTTTTAAAAAACATTGTATGTTACTGGTACTTGGTTTTATGATATTATTCGTCATTGATTCCTTCTTTCCTTGAAAAAACTTAATGAATTGGGGTGTAGTGCTATGTTTCTGAGGCCTTCATCTATCTTATGACATTGAATGAATCTATTTTACTATATATCTTCACCAGTTTTATAATAAGCAAGTATGGAGAAAAGGTTATTGAGCTTCATTATAGATCTCAATTTGTGTTTGCTTTTCTTCCTTCCCAATTTAGAAAAAAACTTTAAAGTGATATCAATGCAGATAATTCTTTGAAACCAAGTTAGAAATTTGAATACAAATACATGACAATTTCCTGTCTGAAGCACTAATGCCCTCCACTTCACCTGTCATTCACATTTTGATATTGATTCTCAAGATTCCTCCACTTGACATGATAAATTCATATCCTGCACATCATGATCAATTTCTGTCATCTGTTTGTCAGTGGGCTTCCATGTGGATTTGTCGTCGCTTTCATGCTACCTATTACTAAAGAATAAAGGGTTTCCTTTTCATTTAATGCTTTTAGGAATCTTTGAGTCACTGTCACACTGGCTATTTGATGGATGAACGCACAGCTGATGGCTGTCACGAGCCTTGTATCTGTTCATCTACTGACGGTGGTTCAGAGGCCAGCTGAGAAGTATCCATGGAGATTGATCTTCTATGTTGTGGTTTCCTGGGTTCTCTCTGCTTGCGGTGGCCTCATGTTTGGTTACGATATCGGTATTTCTGGTATGCAATTCATCACTCAATTCATGCATATGTAGTACTGCTAATGCTACTTATCCTTAATTGATATAAAGTTGGAATCTCGTGAATAAATTCATCATCCTTAATACAATATTAGTTTTGGATATGGACAGGAACAAAGTTAAGATATAGGGTAGGTTGGTTTACATTATTTTGGAAATGGATATTGAGAACACAAGCTTAATTAAGTCCTCAAGTACAAATAGACTACTTTTGATATATAATAGTGGTCTAATACAGGGTTGGTGCATGACTTTGGGCTATCCTTTTGAGTTTTGTCAGGAGCTTTTCTATTTTTCTCTTTATTGAAATTCAGAGTTAATTGTTAAGTGATTTTTTGACAGCTTGTCTAATATTGAAATGCGAGCTTTGTAGGTTTCTGGAGATGTTGTGCATGTCTGGTTGAGTATGATGCTGTATATATGAGATGGCCTCAAACCAACATGCTTTCAAAGCCTTTGTAAGTTCAACTCCTTAAATGTAGAATAGTTAGATAGTTAATCTTGTGATTCATTGAACTTGTTTATAGAACATATTAGAAAGCTTGGTGATTAAGTGAATTAAGCTTGGTCTGATTATAAAGAACCAAAATTATTTATAATGCAATGAAGTGGACATAACAGTTACACTCCCAATTAGCTACCAAAACTCAAGAATTAAGTTAATTAGCAATTGAATCTTCAAGGAAGCCATTTATGGGTTAAGTAAACCCAATTACAATGTCATCTCACGGCTTGGGTCAAGCTTACAGCATGTAGTACTTTTGGGTTATATTTCCATGTTCAGAAGATATGTCCGTATATATCAGTTAAGAAAAAATGTTGAGAAAATGTATGTTATCATATGCTATGTACTACCAGTTTTGGGACTATTTGGCTTTCTGAAATCACCTCATCATATAAGATATGTAATATTTGAAAGCGTAAAAAGGTGGCAATGTTTTAGGATTTTTAATTCTCTATTATTATCTTTGTCTATTTAATTGTGTTGCTGACTATTACATTTTCCAGTGGTAGAGTGTTATTGGTGAAAGAGCCCTGGACTCATTCCTTATCCAAGAATAACGGAGTGTGTCATTTGCAGGTATGTTGCTGTTTTCATTTCTTTGTTTTACAATGAATTGCTTTTTCCCATATTTTTTTCGTAGTCATATGCATATAGGATGAAATATGGTGTAACATTTGGTAAACTTCAGTCACGTGAATGAAGTTGCCATAAGTTTGCTAAACTGATACAGAGGATTCCGGTAATAAAATGATGTTTTCCCTTACTAATCAATGTTGTATTCATAAATGTGAATCGTACTCGTAAGTTTTCCTTCGTTTGGAGTATAATGATGGATGAAGTAATCAGTGACCTGGCCTAAAAGTTTTATTTTATGTTCTGGTATTTCTGTTACTTGCAGTTACTGCATTGATAATTTCGTTTCTATCACATACTTGTAGAAACTTCAAGTAAAACTAAAGGTGCAAATCAACAAGGTTAGAGAATTATTGGAACACATTGAAAGTAAGTCGTCCTCTTTTAAGTACTTTTAATAGAATGTTTTTTAAGATTAATGGTATTGGATTATTTACAAAATTTGGGTTTCTTTTGGTAGAAAATGCATCTTAAGGACAATTGAAGTGCAGTCTTTTATGTTAATCGTCTAGATTTTAGTATCTGAAAATGAATTCCAAGTGGGGGATTGTCCTTTTGCAGATAATTTGTTTTTGTTTCTTTCTGTTTTATGGTATTGTAACTTATTATTATCATAGAATAATGAAAACATACCTTATCTTTGGTAATAAATAGCTATTACTTATATCACTAAGGCAAATCAATTGTTAAATAGCTATATTCTTAGAATCCTATTTTTTTTGGCTTTTATAGTATTATTTTATTTATCCATGTGTATTTCAATAGTGTGCTTTTATAGCATATTTTAACTTGTTTAATTATTACATTTTTTTTCTAGGGTAAGAGTGATTGTTTAGGGTTCTGCCCCTAAACGTTTACCTCACGTAGAAAAAAAATTAATAAATAAACATCTTAAAATATAGTTGCAACTTATTGACGTAATTAAGGGTCTTGGATTATTGTGAATGATGTCACAATTTCAGTGGTTCTCACAACCGGGCCAAAAAAACTCTTATTAACCCGGTTTAATCCGTTCTAGAAAGTCCATCTTTTATTAGCATTTTAATAGGGTAAGGTAAAAAGACCATCTTTTAAAGCGGTCTTCACAACCGAGCTAAAAAGTCGGTCTTTTAAAGCGCTTTTTCAGAACCGTTGTAAAAGGTGGGTCTTTTAAAGCGCTTTTGAAGAACCGCTGTAAATGTAGGACTTTTAGAGCGCTTTACCAGAACCGCTCTAAATATAGGTCTTTTAAAGCGCATTTAAACAACCGTTGTAAAGGTAGGACTTTTAAAGCGCTTCTCCAGAACCGCTGTAAAAGGTGGGTCTTTTAAAGCGCTTTTAAAAATCCGTTGTAAATGTGGGTCTTTTAAAGCGCTTTTAAAAAACCGATGTAAAGGTAGGCCTTATAGAGCGCTTTTCCAGAACCGCTGTAAATATAGGTCTTTAAAAGCGTTTTTAACAACCGTTGTAAAGGTAGGACTTTTAAAGCGCTTTTAAAAAACCGTTGTAAAGGTAGGACTTTTAGAGCGCTTTTCTAGAATCGCTCTAAAGGTGTGTCTTTTAAAGCGTTTTTAAAAAACCGTTGTAAAAGGTAGGACTTTTAAAGCACTTTCCAGAACCGCTGTAAAAGGTGGGTCTTTAAGAGCGCTTTTAAAAAACCGTTGTAAAGGTAGGACTTTTAGAGCGCTTTTCTAGAACCGCTCTAAAGGTGTCTTTTACAACACTTCTAAAAAACCGATGTAAAGGTGTGACTTTAAGATCGCTTTTCCAGAATCGCTCTAATTGTAGGACTTTTAGAGCACCGCTCCAAAAAGTCCATCCATTAAAGCGTTTTGAACACCCGAGTTAAAAATGTCCATTTAACTCAAAAGCCGAAACCCTAACCTGAAATCCCGGGTTAAAAACTCAATCTAAAACCTAAACTCCAAACTCTAACCCTAAACCCTAACTCCCAACATCCTAACCCTCAAGATCCTAATCCTAAAATTCTAAATTCTAAATCTAAACTCTTAAACACTAAATTCCTTAAACCCATAAGCACCAAACCCCCAAAACACTAACCCCAAGACCCTAACCTCCAAGATCTTAACCCTAAACCTTAAACCCATAAGCTCCAAACCCTAAAACCCTAAAACACTAACCCTAAGACCCTAACCTCTAAGATCCTAACCCTAAACCCTAAATCCTATATCCTAAATCCTATATCCTATATCCTAAACCCTAAACCCTAAACCCTAAATCCTAAACCCTACACCCTAGACCCTAGACCCTAGACCCTAGACCCTAGACCTATGATCCCAAACCCCTAACCCTAATATCCTAAACCTAATATCCTACACCCTAAACCCCTAACCCTAAGATCATAAACCCTAACCTGAGTGTAGTATCAGTGTGATACAGCTCTCTCATAGCTGTTATGCACAATCTGAGTGTTTTACAGTTGTGTGCTAGTTGGTATGCACAACTCTTCACTTGTATAAATAGTGTTACCCCTAGGGTTACTGAGTTATCACCATTGCAACTGAAGCTCTGTTATTCATCACCATTATTCGGTAAGATTATTTTTTTAACTTAGATCTTGTTTGAGTTTTATGTTTATGTAACATTTAGTAATTGATTTATGATATTGATAGGAAAATCAAGCACTACATTGCATAATGACATCTTCATCTTCATCGTCAACAAACGTTGGTTGGCTATGCAATTGTAAGAGATCTGCAATCCGTGAGTGGCATATGTCGTTCAACTATAGAAGGAGGTATTGGGGATGTCCGACTATGAAAGGGGGGTGCGACTTCAAGAAGTGGCTTGATCCACCCTACGATGAGAGGACACAAAGGGTTATAGCACAACTGTGGAGCGAAAAACAACAAGTAAAATGAAGAGCTTGGTAACAAAAATGAACAACTTGTTAAGTTGATTCCCCTTCACACAAGGTTGATGTGCCGTAACGAACAAGAGAGTTTAGTGAGGGGCAAATCGTTGTATGAACAGAAATTAAGAGAGATACACGGGCGTAAATAAGTTAATGTAATGTTTGTATCACTGTTGTAATTTGTTTTGGATTTTATGTAAGTTAAGAAAATAGATATATTATCAGGATTTTCAAGGGTTGAGATTACACAAGTAAATCAGATCCAAATGTGAAGTTGATCTGCTCTTAAAATAAAACTACAGGATTTTAGGGTATATGGATTTTAGGGTATAGGGTATAGGGTATAGGGTATAGGGTATAGGGTATAGGGTATTAGGGTATTAGGGTATTAGGGTATTAGGGTATTAGGGTATTAGGGTATTAGGGTATTAGGGTATTAGGGTATTAGGGTATTAGGGTATTAGGGTATTAGGGTATTAGGGTATTAGGGTATTAGGGTATTAGGGTATTAGGGTATTAGGGTATTAGGGTATTAGGGTATTAGGGTATTAGGGTATTAGGGTATTAGGGTATTAGGGTATTAGGGTATTAGGGTATTAGGGTATTAGGGTATTAGGGTATTAGGGTATTAGGGTATTAGGGTATTAGGGTATTAGGGTATTAGGGTATTAGGGTATTAGGGTATTAGGGTATTAGGGTATTAGGGTATTAGGGTATTAGGGTATTAGGGTATTAGGGTATTAGGGTATTAGGGTATTAGGGTATTAGGGTATTAGGGTATTAGGGTATTAGGGTATTAGGGTATTAGGGTTTAGGGTATTAGGGTTTAGGGTTTAGGGTTTAGGGTTTAGGGTTTAGGGTTAGGGTTTAGGGTTTAGGGTTTAGGGTTTAGGGTTTAGGGTTTAGGGTTTAGGGTTTAGGGTTTAGGGTTTAGGGTTTAGGGTTTAGGGTTTAGGGTTTAGGGTTTAGGGTTTAGGGTTTAGGGTTTAGGGTTTAGGGTTTAGGGTTTAGGGTTTAGGGTTTAGGGTTTAGGGTTTAGGGTTTAGGGTTTAGGGTTTAGGGTTTAGGGTTTAGGGTTTAGGGTTTAGGGTTTAGGGTTTAGGGTTAGGGTTTAGGGTTTAGGGTTTAGGGTTTAGGGTTTAGGGTTTAGGGTTTAGGGTTTAGGGTTTAGGGTTTAGGGTTTAGGGTTTAGGGTTTAGGGTTTAGGGTTTAGGGTTTAGGGTTTAGGGTTTAGGGTTTAGGGTTTAGGGTTTAGGGTTTAGGGTTTAGGGTTTAGGGTTTAGGGTTTAGGGTTTAGGGTTTAGGGTTTAGGGTTTAGGGTTTAGGGTTTAGGGTTTAGGGTTTAGGGTTTAGGGTTTAGGGTTTAGGGTTTAGGGTTTAGGGTTTAGGGTTTAGGGTTTAGGGTTTAGGGTTTAGGGTGTGTGGTCTGGTCTAGGTGTGGTCTGGTGTGGTGTGGTCTGGTGTGGTGTGGTCTGGTCTGGGGGTAAGGGTCAGAGCTAAAGGTCAGGGCTAAGGCGAAGGGTAAAGGTCAGGGCTAAGGCGAAGGGTAATGGGTCATGGCTAAGGGGTCATGGCTAAGGGGTCATGGCTAAGTGCTAAGGGCTAATGGCTAAGTGGTAAGGCTAAGGGCTAATGGCTAAGGGTCAGGACTAAGGGCTAATGGTTAATGGGCTAAGGGGTCATGGTTAAGTGATTAGGGCTAATGGCTAAGTGATAAGGCTAAGGGCTAAGGGGAAGGGGTCAGGCTAGGTGTGGTCTGGTGTGGTGTGGTCTGGTCTGGGGGTAAGGGTCAGAGCTAAAGGTCAGGGCTAAGGCGAAGGGTAAAGGTCAGGGCTAAGGCGAAGGGTAAAGGTCAGGGCTAAGGCGAAGGGTAATGGGTCATGGCTAAGGGGTCATGGCTAAGGGGTCATGGCTAAGTGCTAAGGGCTAATGGCTAAGTGGTAAGGCTAAGGGCTAATGGCTAAGGGTCAGGACTAAGGGCTAATGGTTAATGGGCTAAGGGGTCATGGCTAAGTGATTAGGGCTAATGGCTAAGTGATAAGGCTAAGGGCTAAGGGGAAGGGGTCAGGCTAAGGGGAAGGGGTCATGTCTAAGGCGAAGGCTAAGGAGAAGGGGTCAGGCTAAGGGGTCATGTCTAAGGCGAAGGCTAAAGGGTCATGGCTAAGTGATTAGGACTAATGGCTAAGTGATAAGGCTAAGGGCTAATGACTAATGACTAAGGGTCAGTGCTAATGGCTAAGGGTCGGTGCTAAGAGCTAAGGCTAATGAGTCATGGCTAAGTGCTAAGGGCTAATGGCTAAGTGGTAAGGCTAAGGGCTAAGTGGTAAGGCTAAGGGCTAATGGCTAAGGGTCAAGGCTAAGGGCTAAAGGGCTAATGACTAAGGGTCAGTGCTAAGAGCTAAGTCTAATGGGTCATGGCTAAGATATCATGGCTAAAGGCTAAGGGCTAATGGCTACGTGATAAGGCTAAGGGCTAATGGCTAAGGATAAGGGCTAATGGCTAAGGGTCAGGGCTAAGGGCTAATGGCTATTGGCTAAGGATCAATGCTAAGAGCTAAGGGCTAAGGCTAATGGGTCATGGCTAAGGGATCATGGCTAAGTGCTAAGGGCTAATGGATACGTGATAATGGCTATGTGATAAGGCTAAGGGCTAATGACTAAGGTTTAATGGCTAATGACTAAGGTTTAATGGCTAAGGATAAGGGCTAATGGCTAAGGTCAGGACTAAGGGCTAATGGCTATTGGCTAAGGATCAATGCTAAGAGCTAAGGGCTAATGGCTGAGGGTCAGTGCTAAGGGCTAATGGCTAAGGGTCAGTGTTAAGGGCTAATGGCTAATGGCTAATGGCTAAGGGTCAAGGCTAAGGGCTAAGGCTAATGGCTAAAACTAAGGGTCAGGGCTAAGTGCTAGGGCTAAGGGCTAATGGCTAAGGGTCAGGGCTAAGACTAATGGCTAAGGCTAAGGGCTAAGGCTAAGGGCTAAGGGTCAGAGCTATGGGCTAATGGGTAATGGCTAAGGGTCAGTGCTCAGAACTAAGGCTAATGGCTAAGAATCAGTGCTAAGCGCTAAAACTAAGGGATAAGACTAATGGCTAAGGGTCCATGATAAGGGCTAATGACTAAGGCTAATGGCTAAGGATCAGGGCTAAGGATCAGTGCTAAGGGCTAAGGCTAAAGACTAAGGGCTAATGGCTAAGGGTCAGTGCTAAGGGCTAAGGCTAAAGGCTAAGGCTAATGGCTAAGGGTCAGTGCTAAGGGCTAATGGCTAAGGGTCAGTGCTAAGGGCTAAGGCTAATGGCTAAACGCTAAGGGACAGTGGTAAGGGCTAATGACTAAGGGTCAGTGTTAAGGGCTAATGGCTAAGGGTCAGTGCTAAGGGCTAAGGCTAATGGCTAAGGGTCAGTGCTAAGGGCTAAGGCTAAAGGCTAAGGCTAATGGCTAAGGGTCAGTGCTAAGGAGTAATGGCTAAGGATCAGTGCTAAGGGCTAAGGCTAATGGCTAAGGTCTAAAGGCTAAGGGACAGTGCTAAGGGCTACTGACTAAGAGTTAGTGTTAGAGGCTAATGGCTAAGGGTCAGTGCTAAGGGCTAAGGCTAATGGCTAAGGGTCAGTGCTAAGGGCTAAGGCTAAAGGCTAAGGGCTAGTGGCTAAGGATCAGGGCTAAGGGTCAGTGCTAAGGGCTAAGGCTAATGGCTAAGGGTCAGTGCTAAGGGCTAAGGCTAAAGGCTAAGGCTAATGGCTAAGGGTCAGTGCTAAGGGCTAAGGCTAATGGCTAAGGGTCAGTACTAAGGGCTAAGGCTAATGGCTAAGGGCTAAAGGCTAAGGGTCAGTGCTAAGGGCTAAGGGATAATGACTAAGGGTCAGCGCTAAGGGCTAATGACTAAGGGTCAGTGCTAAGGGCTAATGGCTAAGAGTCAGTGCTATGGGCTAAAAGCTACGGGTCAGTGTTAATGGCTAAAGACTAAGGGTTTAGGGTCAGTGCGAAGGGCAGCTAAACTAGTGGCTAAAAAATGAAATTAGTGGTTAAAAATATTAAACTAGTGGATACAAATAATATTGAATTTTAAACCCTTATAAAATATTCCCTAATAGAGAATAGATAAACCATTACAAAATAAGTTTAAACTAGTGGCTAACAAGATTAAACTAGTGGCTAAAAATAATATTGATTTCAATGGTCCTACTCCTTTTCTTAAGTTATAAACTGGAAAAAACAGACTCTGAGAATACTAACTATCAAATAACATGGAAAACCTCCATGATTCAATTCAACAGCAGCAATGAGCATAGAAATTTAGATAACAATTGCATGCAATTAATTGTCTCTATAATAAATGATAGCATCCATTTCATACATGTTTAGGGCATGCATTTAGGCATAAATTATGTAGTTTGCATATGCATATTTCTCGTATTTAGTTTGTTTTGTAGTTTTATTGGATTTCGATGTCTACACAAATTTTTATGACATTTCAGGTATTTTATCGAGTTCAGCGGATTTATGGACTTGGTCGCGGGATAATATAAAATATAAAATTAATGACTTTAAATATAAAATATAAAATTTGAATTTGGATGTTATAGGAAAATCGTAAAATTTTGTCATCTAGAAAAGTGAATGACTTTAAATATAAAATATAGTTGGATTTTTTTTATAATAGAATATATTTTTTATTGGTGTTAAAGTTTATATGGATATCTCCTTAAATCAAGATTTAAATTACTTACATAACAAACTAATAGTTTATCATTTTGTATGGTAGTAAGAAAATTGATATTTATTTTTATAAAATTAGAATGAAAATTATATAATTGCTTATGAATTACATGAACACCGAATCTGAACCCTAAACAAACAAATCAGATTCATAATATATTATTAGTTTGAAGATTAACATATTTATGAGATTATTTATAATTTGATATAAAAATTATCGAGTACAAATCATTCTAATAAAATCAATGTTGTATATAATACAATATCAAATGTACTCTAAAAAGTTATATCAAGTATAAAACGTAATCCATTTAATAAAAGTTAAAATATTAGAGTTGGACTTCCTAGCAGTAACTCCAATCCCTTGATTTTACAAAGATAGGGCATGCATTTAGGCATAAATTAGATAGTTTGCATTATGCATATTCTCGTATTTAGTTTATTTTGTAGTTTTATTGGATTTCGATGTCTACATAAATTTTTATGACATTTCAGGTATTTTATCGAGTTCAGCGGATTTATGGACTTGGTCGCGGGATTTAAATAGCTGCTTGCGTGAGCTGATAAGCGGGCCACTAATTTAATTAACGAACCAACCCGTAAAGAAGAGATGGGAGATAGAAGGCCGAAGCCCACATAGAAGGCCAAATGAGGCTCAGCCCACCGTGAAGAGAATCCCACCGTGAAGAAAAGCCACGTCAATTGGAGCTGGAGGGAATGAAGTCACCATGACGTGGGCTCCAGCCCTCTTTTTGGCCTGAAATCTTCACGGCCCAAGCATTGCAAGCATCAGCAGCCCACTCCAAGGCATCTTTCTCGCTCGGCCCATCTTCAAGCAGCTGTGGCCCACCTCGTAGCAGCTCATCAGCACCAACTCGCAGACGTCATGGCTGACGTCATCCTCCATCGTTCAGCTTTCAATACACGCGCGCGGCAATTTTCTCAATTGGGCCAAGATTCACTTGGGCCTTTCTTTCCTCCATTGGGCCGAGCTTCCACCATATTCCAGATTCAGCATCACGCTTATTTAATTAAGCTGATCCGCCTCACGTGATGGCCGCGGTCGCGGCCTTTTGGTCGCGGTCGCGGTTTGTTCTCGAAGTGGTATAATTAAATTCCAAATAGCCGCGGGGCGCGACCCGGACGCGCGGTCGCGTCCTCTTCAATGTGGTTTCTTAAAAAAATCATTAAATATGAATAATAAAATGATTTTTACATAAGAGTAATAAAATGATTTTTAGATCATATATTTTTATTAATGTTTCATTAAAAAATTCATTAAATATGAATTTTAAAATTAGTAAACATAAACCAAAAATAAATACATTTAAAAATTGAAATAAAATACCAGATTACTATTAATTATTTTCAATTTTTTTTAACATAAATATAACATTGCAGAAGAAATGTCAAATAGGATCATGTTATTTCTTTGTATTATCATTTACTTTGATAATTTGACCCCGCATATGTGTTAAGACTTAAGACATATACTGGTATACCTATGGAATAAAGTTTAGTTATTTAGTTGAAATGAAAATTAGGTACACCGATTTAGAAAGTAATTTTGCAGGTAAAATATTTAGGTCCTGATTTTCTTAATTTCTAAAATTTGAATGTACGTGACCATGCGTGTTTTAACCACTTTGTCCGATATATTTGTCATTTCACATCAT